>JALPQD010000033.1:8827932-9412932 GCA_023101885.1 Typhlomys cinereus | reverse complement strand
GAATGTTTGGTTTTACATGAAAGAGCTGAAGTGTTTTCCAGAATGGCTCTACCATTTTACATCTTACAATGTTTGAGTAAGTCCAGTTTTCCATTTGCATCAACATTTGAGGGCCCTGTAATTTTTTTATTGAAGTCATTTTGACAAATGTGTGAAGTGGTGCTACCCTGATGCTTTAATCTGCTCTCTTCTCCCCCCAAACCCCTCAAAGATGACTGAGCATCTGCACTGCTCTCCAACTGTGTATTTTCTTCAGTGAGATGGCTGCTTCTGCTTTTTACCTATGTGCTAACTGGATTGAGTTGATGATTTCATTTTTAGAGCCATTATATAGAGCAGGCTCCTGTCCTATATGTGGTTTGTAAGTATTCTCTACCACTCTGTCCTTTGTCTTTTCATACTCTTAACAGAATTTCCCACAAATTGAAAGTTGAATTTTGATGAGGTTCAACGTATTAATTTTGTCTTTCATGGACAAGGCTTTTGATGTCCAACCTAAGAACTCTGAATTAAGTCCTGTAGTTTTGAGATATTGTCCTTATCTTCATGTTCTACTCTTTTCTTAATGTTCTACTCTTCACATTTAAGTGTGGAGTATAAGTAATGGATCTGCAGTGTCCACATGTGTACAAGCATATATAATATGAAATTACTCTGAACTCGCTATAAAAATCACCCTGTCATGTTTGTTGTATGTCCTTCCAGGTCTGTGTCAATATATTAAGTTTACATTTTATAATGTGATTTTAGGAACGTATATGTGTATGTATATACTCTTAAAACAAAAAATCCCCCCAAAAGATGACTGAGCAGCTACACTATTTTCCACCTGTGTATTTCTTTTAAATGCATGCACTTTTTAAAATTTATTTATTCAGTTGTGCATGTGTGTGCTCGCGCGTGCATGCATGTGTGTGTGCATGCATGCGTGTGTGTGTGTGTGTGTGTGTGTGTGTGTATGTGTGTGTGTGTGTAGAACCACAGGCGAATTCGGGAACCACCATGGACCGCCTCTACCTCCTCGTTTATTCTGCCCTGGGATTCACAGATTCCGCCTACCAGGACCAGAAATGCAGGCCACCCCTGCTTCCGCTTGGCATCTATATGTAGGGTCTAGGAACTCAGGACCTTCCATCTGCAAGGCAAAGGCTTAACCCCTGAGCCACCTCTCCAGCCCCTAAATGCATGCACTTTTAAAACAAAACAAAAAAAATCAGCATTTGACCCCTTGAACTTTTCAGTCTGCCATAAACATTCTCCACAGTAACACTGGCATCATCTTCCAGCTGCACAGTATTCCAGCACCAACAGCTCATTACCATCTGGTTCACACAGCTCTTTTTAAATGATTAATTATGTGTGCATGTGTGTGTGGGGGAGGCACATGTGCGCGTACTACTACAAGACAATTTTATGGAGTCAGTTCTCTCCTTCTGCCATGTGGGTCACAGGGATCAAATTCGGGTATCCAGATTCTGGATACTTGCCCACCAAGTACCTTCACCTGCTATCTTTCATTATGGCAATGCAGTCTGCCTGTCAAGCTGAGCCCTTCACAGTTGAAGGGCTCTACTGAGTTCTGCCATGGCCTCTCTGTCTAGGGCCTCTGGCTTGGTGAACTCTGATCCTCCTCTCTCCTTATCTCCGTCAGACTTGGACAGTGGGTTCTCTGAGCACGTTGAAACTGAAAGAATGTGACTCTCCACTGATAGGGAAACGGGGCAACAATAAGCTGGGGCAGAGCACTAGTGCATCCAGGATGGCTTACGTTACTGGAAGCAGGAATTCAGTGTGCAGGACTGGAAACATGTTTTCTCTTATTCCATGTAGTCCCCTAGGGAACACAGTCCAGAAAGTAGTCTTTCTTTTGTGCCCTCCTTGCTAGACAGAAAACAGCCTTATCTCTCGAACAGCTACAGCCTCCTTCCCTGGTTCAGCTCCCCCTATGATCCTGTTACTGCCAGGCTTTAGAGAGAAGGCTACAGGCTACCAGCCTCCCAAGTTGACTTAGACCTGGCATCTTCTGACTTTGAATCAGTAAAAACAGGGAGCCTGGTCGAATCTGTGAAGTATACATAAGGAAACAGACAAAATCACCCAGTGTTAGGACTTGACAGGTCCTAGTGGCTGGTAATTTTTTTTCACAGTGTTTTGTGTTATGTGTGTTTGTGTGTGCACACGTGTGCATGTAAGTGTGGTGGTCAGTAGTTGACCTCTGCTATTATTCCTCAGTAACTATCTCTCATTACCTTGGAGCTCACAGATCTGGAAGCTGACTGACCACGGAGAATTCAAGACATCTGCCAGCTCTCACCTCTCAGACACTGGGATCGCAAACATATGTCACCAAACCCAGCTTTTTTAAAATGTGGATTTTAGCAAACATTTAACAGATGAGTCATACCCCCAGTCCAGCAATCCTTTTTTCCCCAATTGAATGTATTTTTAAAAACTTTATTATTATTATTAGAAAAATTTAAAATAGGAGTAGACTTCACAACATTGTGTAGGAGGTGAAATTCCCAAACCATAACAGAAATGCAGCATCATAGTGTATTCCCCAACACACAAACACAGAAATTTATTTATTTTATTTTTTTTCCCAATCATACAAGTTTAATAGGTACCCTGGTTCTCTCCCTCCCTCCACCCTTCCCCAGTCCCCCTTGCACTCTTCCCCCCTCTTTTCCTCTTCCTTTCATCCCCCTCCTTCCCCTTCTCCCAGTGCCTCCCTTTCCCCCCTCCCATCACCTAGAGCATCCTTTACAAACACAGAAATTTAAAGGAATCACACTCCATTCAAAAACCTATCCAAATGAATAGTTCCCAGCTATGAGGATCATACACCATACAAATCTTTCAACACAGTAGATCAAACTCATCACCCAACTATGCACACTATCAGCCCAGCAATCTTTTAACCTCTCCAGGAGGCCTTCCCCAGGTCAATGTGCTTAACATTCCTGCAGGTATTGGGCATTGAAAGGGGAGAAGGGGGGGCTCCTACTTGTGCAGGCAGCAAGGCTGGGCTGCTAATATTCACTGTGCAGAGGTGTTCATGTCATGGCTAAGCTCTTAAGAGACATTTTGCATAGATTTTTATGTTCCTTTAGAATTTCTCTTCTCCTTGTTTTGTCTCTTGGACTCCTTTGCAAAATATTGAATTCCTGCTGATTGATGTTAGCCCAACAGAAATCTTTTTACTCCATCTAAGAATTATGAATTATAAAATGTTACTGTAGATATGGAAGCCTACTCTGAAACTGTGTCAGAAAGCAGATCCTAGGCTGGAGTTTTGGTGATTCTGCCTTAGCACATAGAATTTCACTGAGTTCTCCTGAGGGAGGCCATTCTCCTTAGGACAGAAGGCAGCGATGGATGTTCACATTGACTGCAGTGGGGAGGGGCAGTGTCAGCTGGGGCTCCTGCAGACTTCTGGGATTCACTGTCACTTCATGGTAGATATTTAATCTGGTTGACAGAAACATGTTGGTGCTAAGACAAAAAACATTATCTCCACTCAGTAAACGAAACTCGATTCTAATACTTACTTATGAACCCATTTTTCAGTTCGAGGTACTGTTAAATTATAATCACCAAGAGCTGGCAATTACGTTAAGTGGGAACTCCTACACGCCAATGAAAAGAGAAGTGCCAACTGTCAGGAGTTCTTTTCTCACATTTTCTCTGTGACATGTAAACTAAGCAAAAATCCTTCCATTCTCAAACTACCTTCTGAGATTCTTCACCTACATTCCATCCTCAAAATAATTCCACCATCATCAGGAACTGTTGCCAGCATGTGAAGGAAAAAAAGCTTAAAGAGACTAGAGACTTGCCAAGACCACACAGCCAGCAAGGCCTCAAGTCTGATCCAGAGTCCAAATATGACACCCTTGTAAAAGGCAGCATCTTTCAATCATCTGAGAGTATTTTGGCAAAGATGGGAAGACTTGACAAACTAGAAAACTGATGCTGACAAAGCTGTTTTTATAGATGACATATTTAAGACTACACAGCAAAACAGCACCTGCTAACACCTATGAACTTTTGATTCATTTGTGATTTATGCTTTTGAGCTACTGCTATAGCTGATACTGAGGTTTATTATTGTAATTCAAATGTTCACAAATACCTCAACATGACACAAATTTGTTCATTGTATGGCTGTTTATAAGAGTAGAGAGTGGAAGCACCCCAAATGATTAACACTAGGGCAAAGAACAGGTCATCATACTTAACAAAGACATTATTTTTTTCCTCAAAAAGGCTTTAGAGCAAAATACAAGCATGCTCATGATCAATACACTAAGCCAGAGTCCATGGGTCTGAATGATGAACTATGCTTGCTGTGCTGTCTGTGCAGGTTAAATATTTTTAATATTAGCCTTTTAATGGTGTTGCATTGAATAGAAGAAAGCAGAAGTCAAATTATATTGTATTATGATAATGCTCTAAGAGGGTACACATGCATACATATCTAAGGATATATACATACATATATGTACATGTATAGCTATATCTTGATGTATATTTATCACCATATGGATGTTTATATATATATATATGATCATAGTTATAGTTTACTATTATCTGGTTCTTCTGCTTGCATATATAAAATAAAACTATATATGCACACATGTACAACTGAATTAGAGATATAGAATTATTGGTGCTTTTCTGATTCTTATACTGCTTTTCTCATTTGAAGAGTGGATATTGGATCTTCTTATCTTAGAGCACATCTGCCCTGTTTCGGCACTTTATGATCCCGCCCTACCCTTTCACTTCACTCCCCTGAGGGCACATTTTCAATGGAGAGGCAATGAAGCGTGGCACATTTCTGAAAGAGGAATCACAACAGCTGCGCGTTGTCTTGGGCGATAAGATCAAAAGCACTGGACTTATTTTATGTGTTTCTATTTTGTTAAGGGTGCTGCAAATTATACAGAGCTATGGAAAGACCAAATGCTATCAGCCCTTTTTAATGAAATTCTGATCCTGCTCAATCCCCCAGTTCACTCCACTCTGTTGCCCTACTGGTGGGGGGAGGGCGGGTACGGAAATCCTCACATCTCTTTGAGGCTGAAAAAGCATGCTTAGTGCTATCGGACAGAGTCCAGCTTCATCAAATATGGGTAAACCTTTCAAATCTTATAAACCCTTGTGATGGCATTATATTTTATCTTTATCAACCTTCCCAACCATGAAAATTCATCCTTACAATTCAGAGAAATGGAATTGGAACATCAAAACCTAAGTCCAGCTTTGCTGTTAACAGATCTATAAATGCTCAGGGCACATCTCACCTCATCAGCAGCAGCAGGCGGTATCAGGTCAACTTATTCCCACTGCCCTATCTTAAAGCACTATTCTAATGTGATTCACATCTCCGGGCTAGCAACTGCTTTTACCTCTCTTTTTGAGATGACTGGTTTCTTAACAAATTGTCCACTCAAAACAGAAGCGAGAGAGCAAAGGGTGATAAACTGAGAAACGGAATCAGCGAAACAATGGGATCTGTCACTATGTAATAGTTAACATTGACTCCAAACTAGCTCGGTCATACTGAACAATTTCAAGTTGTAAAAATATCTACCAATTACATAAGCAAAAGATGCTTCACATGCACTATAATGGGCAATTCTAATTCTTTTCTCCTGATGGTCCAAGTGATGCCCCCGTATCCTAGCTTTTTGTCTGATATTCTGACAATAGCTATACAGAAATTTCATATTCCATTATGATTGCAAAAGTATATGTTTACAAAATCGACTCCTGACAGACACTTTGTGTTGTGAGAAGGACAATGTTAATCGATTTAGAAGCTTTTAGCCAGTGCTAGGACTTGCTATACTTAATAATGCATGAATTAAGGGCCTTTTAAATTGTTTACATTTCTAGTAACATAAATATAAATATATGAAATATTATAGGAAAGATACATAGAATTACATGGATTAATTAATATTGCTTTTAAAAACTCAAAAAGTGAGTCTGGGAGATGGTTTGATGGTTAAAGCTTCTGCCTTACTAGCAAAAGGACCTGATTCCAGATCCCCAAATTTCAAATAAAAATGTTGGGCAGATGTGGCAGCCTTCCTGTAAAACCTGGCCCAGTAAAGTGGAACCTGGGAATCCTCAGAGCAAGCTGGCTAACTAGACTATCCCTAATGGCATGCTGTGGGTTTAATGAGAGACCCAGGTAAGTAACAAGAAGGTAGATGAGTATCCTAGGATGATTCCTGATATCACCCTTGGGTGTCCACAGACACACCACACTCAAGTACCTCAAGTGCAACATCGTCTACATACACCCACCCACACATGCACATACATACCCTCCTACATGCAAAACACACACATACACACATGCATTCAGGTGCTCATGCACCCATGCATGAAAAGGAAATAAATAAATAAGAAAATAAATAAATAAGTAAATAAATAAATAGATAAGATACAGACTCTAAAACCATCAAAATGAATTTAGTTCAAGATGGGATTACTGAATTTAAAACAAAATTTCCCATAAATTCAATTAAGATTTTCTTTACTACAAATCTGAATGTGAAATATTTTCTCTAGTTTTAGTTGTCACCAACCAATGAGCAATATGATAGAAAGCCAGACTGGAACAATACAATGTTATTAAACTGTACTATCAACATCTGAATGCACCTTCAAATGGTTTGGGGTTTTCTTGTTTGTTTATTTGTTTTTTGAGTCTGACAGCTTGTTCTTCTCCGTCACCTCAAAGTACTTTTGAGCAAAGTGAGATATACGTAAGTATCATTGCTGAATGCTTTGATTTTCATTTGCCCTAAATAAAATTGAAGTACTTCAAAATGATAAAAATTAGTTTCCTGGCCTTTTATGGTGATGTATGCTAAATGTGCTAGTTTACTTCACTATGTATACACATCAAAAAATCCTACTGTGTCTTGGATATGTATAACTTCTGTGAATTAATGGCAAAATTTTAAAAAAAATAAGAGGACGAAGAGGAGGAGGAGTGTTGGGGAGGAACAGAGGGCAAAAGCGCTGATGCTCTCAGCAGGGCAAGAGAAAGATGGGCAAAAAGAGATTAAGCCCATGATGTATGGGACCGGAAGCCAGGCAGGGCTGTATCAGAGCTGGGTCACTGTGGTCAAGAAGAGTCCCTTTGCCTGCCAGCCACCCCTTTCTGGGAATAAGGGCAGAGAGTGGGTAGAAGGTGATCTGTGGACCACCTGGTACCATGGCAGCTTTGACAAAGTGCAAAAAGAGGTAGGGAGGCCATGTTGGTAGCTGGCGAGGCTGAGAGAATTTGCTAACTTGTGTTTTGAGGTGACTATATTCCTTTGCATTTGCAGGTCATTAATCAAAATTATCAGTCAATACTCTCACTAGCAAGAAGAAAGATTCGTTTGCTTTCTTCTAACCACTGGAAACATTAGCCACTGTCCCTTTTTGTCTCCAAAGGCAATGTGGCCTCCTCCCTGCTGTAGTCCACTCAGAACTGTAGCTTTATTGAGATCAGCTGACTCAAGGAAGACCTGGGAGGGCTCAAGCTGAAGGCAGGGCTGACATGGGCCGTGGAGCTGGTAGTGTTTGGCAGCCTAAGTCTGCCTGCTCAGAAGCCCAAAGAGCTGGGAAATGCTGGCCCTGGCCTTCATGATAAAGTCTTAATTTTCTTTCTTTTTAATTTTTTCATGTATGTTTGTAGTGTGTATATGATTATGTTCACACGTGTGTGGGTGCTTATGTGTTTGCAAGTGTGGGTACATGTGTGCTTACAGGTGGAGGACCAAGACTGACGTCAGAAACTGTCTTTCCTTATTCTCCGCCTTGTTCGTTCAGTCAGGAGGACTGGCCAAGTTTGAAGCTGTCTTGGTCTACATAACATCAAGGTACATAGCTAAACACTTGCTTACTGTCATGTATCCTCGAGGGGGCAAACAACCGGGAAGGAGCCTGGACATTTCCTCACACGTGTTCACTGATGAAGGATCTGCATCCTCAGAAGACCTTGGCTTTATTATAATATCATTTTCATTGTGACTTTGACATGCCCCCACCCTTCAGCTACTTTGCAGGCTTTTCCAAAAGATCATGAGATGTGACACTATTTTTTATTTTTTTTATTATTTATTCAATTGTGCGTGTGTGCGCATGTGTGTGTGTGTGTGTGTGTGTGTGTGTGTGTGTGTGTGCGTAGAACCACGGGTGAATTCAGGAACCACCATGGACGCCTCTACCTCCTCCTTGTTTACTCCGTCCCGGGATTCACAGGCTCTGCCCTACCAGGACCAGAAACGCAGGCCGCACCCGCTTCTGCCTAGCGTCTATACGTGGGGTCTAGGATCCGAACTCAGGACCTTCCGCCTGCAAGGCAGAGTCTTAACCTCTGAGCCACCTCTCCAGCCCGAGACATGACACTCTAAAACAGAGACCTGGTCTACCATGTTTTGGGAGGGGAAAAAGTTTACCTTACTCCATTAATATGCCATCCACATCATGAATATTAATAAAATCTAAAACATATAATGAAAAGCCCACTGTACTATACCCTATCCTTAGCTAATTCATTCTAATCTCTCTTAGGAGTGCTGTTTTGTTAAATACATTTCAGCTTAAATTGTCTTTGAACTGAACTCTTTCCTTTACGAGGAACAGAGAGACCCTCTGTAACAGCGTTGTAGAGCACATCCATTGCGCCATGGATTCTGTGTGTGCAAACCTGAAATGCAGAGGTGTTACAGTTTTCTGAAATGGCCCACACAGGTTCACGTTTTAAGGACTCTTTTTCCTGGGTGGTGGTGCTGTTTTGGGAGGCCGTGGCATTCTCAGCAGGCAGAGTCTCACTGGTGGGAGAAAGTCAGAAGGGGCAGACCTACGAAGGTCCTGATTCCAGGTCTGTGCTGTTCCCTACTTCCTGGTTCAGTGCCATGCAGACCCTCCTTATCTCATTCTCCCCACCAAGCAGAGACAGGCCACCATGCCTTCCTCATTATCGTGGGTTGACACCTCTCGAAACCATGAACCAAAATAAATCTTTCTGCCCTTATATTGGAAGCCTCTTGTGCATGACAGTGACAGACAGATTCGAAGGTGCAACCCACCCCCAGACTATCGCCTGCTATTGTTCATGGCCTTGGGCACAGGCTGGACCTGTGATTTTGTTTAATAACTAGTAGAGCATGGCAGAGGTGAGGGCATACCACTCCCCTGATGGAGTATGATATGCTATGTAAATCTCCACACTTGATTGGACAGAGCCCCCTTACTAGACTGAGAAAGGAAGTGGTTCTGTTGAGTAAGCCCATGTGAAAAGGAACTTGGGATGTCCTCTAAGAATAGCAGGTGATCTAAGGAAGTACCTTGTTATTACAATGACATATTGCTTTTCCCCTTTACATCCTTTGGTTAATCTACATGCTGAGAAAACTGGAACTAGTTCCCTTTCTAAGCAAGTTATTTATCTTCATTAAAATGGAGCTGTTACTCCATTTCCTGGTCGCACTGTTTGATTAGCTCCTTCTGGAATATTTTGTAGAATTCTCTGTGGCTTTCACTAGCCTAAATAATTTTGTGTTATCAGCCATTTCAATGAGCCATCTTCTTCTCTCCAACTAATTATTTCTTCTGCAAGGGACCAATTCCTGAGGCACCCCATTAGCTTCTATAAAGTGAGTTTACACAAATTTCCTTTCTATAAAGCCATTTAAATCCACAGGAGAACTTGATTTCTCATTCTGCCATTAGCAATAATAATCATATTCACTTCTAGACAATCAAACTGCTTTACACCAATTACCTTGTTTATCTGTGCAGCATCCAGAGGTAGACTTATACAATCCTCATTTTAGTTGTAAAAACATGGAGTCAGGAAAATATTATTCAAGTTAACTTGTGAGTTATTTGCTTTAGTATTTATTATTATATGCAACATATGTAACGCTGTGTTTAGAGGGAAGAAAGACAGGTCCACTGTCTATATTTGCAAATTCTGTATTTCCCCTAGCTTTGGTTACATTTTTTATTTCCATTTTACTGTTTTCTTTTGGCCATTTTACACACAAAAGCCAGGTATACAGTTTATCACCTCCCTCCCAGAAAAGCACAAATACCCTGTGTCTGCTATCTGAGGCCTGTCCCCACAGGACAGGAAAAGGTTTAGGTTTAGACATTGCCCTGCCAAAGCTGCGTGTTATAGGGTTGGGGACTCTAGAGTAAATTTGTTCAGCCTATTATTCATGATGCAAGCATCTTGCTAAGGGTCATACAGGGCACTTCATTCCACTTCCTATCCAACCTAGTATTTTCTATCAACTTTTCATTATTTTATAACCAGGCTTTTTCTCTATAAACTTAAACAACTAGATAACTAATGAAGCAGAGTCTAGCAGAATCTCTTTTCTCCATGGTTTTGACATGCCATGTTTGTTCTTAAGTTAACATGAGCACTTGGCTTTTTTGCCTACTTTGTGCATTTTACATTTGATTTTAATTACTAACAAATCCAAATCAATGGATTCACTGTGATATGACTTCCCTCCCCTCCTCTACAAAGCAGGGCTAGTGCTGACCTCACAATGAGCTCATTTCCATGATTCTATCTGTCAGCGCCTTAACTCACTGGCTCTCCGAGGCCTGCACTTCTCCTCTGCTGGCATTTATACCAGTGGTCATTGGCCACCAACAGCAGGTGTTACTCAGGAACTTTGACGAAACCCAGATTCTAGGACTCACCAAAAACAGATTGAATAAGATATAGGAAAAGGGTCCCAGCCAATTATTTAACAAGCTCTGCAGGGAACTCTGATGACCTGCTTGAGAACTTGACTCATCAGTATATAGAAAATCATAAATATATACACAAATGCAGTTAACTAAATTAGATCACTTGAAGATTAGTGAGCTTCTCATTCAGACTTCAACCTGCTTCAGATAACAGAGAGCATGTATGGGGTATGATCTTACCAGAAAGGGAGGGCATACAGTCTGGCAGATAGAAGGTAACCATTTTGCAATGGGAGACTGACCCATCCCTCACCACAGTCTCCTACTCTTATTCCATCTACCTTTGAATCTATCCTTATAATAAGACTCTATTTTAACAGCTTTTTATTTCTGGCCAGGGGGTGACATTCAATACCCATTAGGATGGAGCCAAGGGCATTGCAGGAGCAGCACAACTGAAAAAGAAATCAACAAACCATAATTCAGAACATCAGAGACTCTATATCAACCACCTGGATTCAGGCCTGCCTAATCTCTCCCCATCCTGAAGCTCAGGGAAATTTGTGGAAGAGGGGGCCATAAGATTGTAAGAGCACAAGGGTGGGAGGAGTAATGATATGCAAGATATTCCACACAAGTTAGGGCTGAAGCAATTATAATAGGACTCTGCATGATCTGTGCAATGACCAACAGATCATTGACCCCTCAAAATCTAGCACGGACTAAAGGCACTAGGTTCCTTAGAAGCAAGGGATTAACAGTCACAATAGTGTTCCTATACTTAAGGGGAACATAAGAAAGAGTTCTAGGAAATGCCCCTGAGTCCTTACACCTCATCAGAGAGGAGGACCCAGAGGAAAGTTTGATATACACATTAAAGGATGTTTCAGAGATGGGGGAAAGGGGTACTGGGAGAAAGCAAAGGAGGGGGGAAAGGAAGGGGAAAAGGAGGGAGAGAACAGGGAGGTTCAGGGAAGGGTGGAGGGAGGGAGGGGACAGGGGTACCTATTACGTTTGTATGAGCAGAAAAATAAAAAAAACAGAGAGCATGTGACAAAATAATCAGTACTATTACTGTTTTTTATAGCACCAAGAACAGTATTTGCACACATTTTATGCACACAACATGTCTGGGTGAATGTCACCTACCTCATTATCCTGTTCACACATCTAATTTAAATGTTACTGAGCTATTTTGCACACAACACTCATTGTCACGGGCTGCATGAGGTTATGCATCTATAACCCATCTCACAGGTTCCTAGGTACTTCTACAATCACAGGCTGTCACCACACTGAGTTTTGTCCAATAAAGGCATTACTATCTGAAAGGTTCCTTGCCTAACTAGATATTCCCCATGCATGTTGGATAGATACACAGGTTTCAGCTTGACAATTGAAAACTGAGCTCTGGGTACATTTGTGAGGTATTCATAGCTAAGGCAAGTCCTTGAACTAAGCCTGCAGCAGACTGATTGATGTGGGAAAACCCAGCTCATAGTGGACAGAACCACTCCTAGGCAGGAGGATAAGGAGCTGGTTCAGTGTTTTGGCATTCTTCAGCATACCTATGCACAGACTTGCTGTCTGGCAAGTGAGGTTTGCCCCTCTCTCAGCAAGCCCCTCATCCCACCAAAGTGAGACACTATATCTTTTTGGGGAGTATCCTCCACTTGGTCTTATCCTGGCCCTTACTGTGATGTATTACGAAAGCATGTCCACTTGTCTGTCTGTTCCACTTCACTATGTGGGCTCTCATTGCTATGGTCCAGTGTTTGCGGAATGACTGCTGTTCAGTATTTGAGGCTGGAGAAACAGAAGGGGTGTGGGCTGAAATTAGGTGCAAAATTTTCTCTGCTTAAGTTTCCTCAACCAAATGTAAACATGGACTATGTGTCAGTTCTGGAGAGAATGTAATTTATCTTTGCTGGTTGAAGGAGTCAGGAGATACCTGAAGGGTTTTCATACTCCTGGTCTCCAGTACTCCTCTGCAGATATAATTCCAGACTTGACTAAGTACCACAATTCAGTTCTCTGTGCTCCCAAAGGCCACGTTAAAAAAGGCTCGACTGGCTTACAGCATTACATGGGCACTGAGGAGGAGGTGGATCCTATTAGAAGAGGAAGGTTCTGGAAAGCATGCTCTAGAAGGCTGTATCTAGTCTCCTACCCTTTCCCTGCTCTTGAGTCGTTCTCTGGCCACCATGCAGGGAGCAGCTATGTTGCACTGTGCTCTGCGGCCGTGATGCTCTGACTCACCACAGCCCAGAAACAACAGTTCAACAGACCATGTGCTAAAACCTCAGATACTAGGAGTCAAAACACACTTTTGCTCCTTTAAATCACTCTATTTCAGGTATTTTGTTACAGTGTCAGAAGTCAACAAGCAGGTGACTCCACAGAGCAGCCTCTTTGAATGCCAAACACATGGTTCCCTTTAAAGTCAGGCACCTAGAGCATGCTTTTCATGCCTAACCTTGGTATGCCTGTGGTCCAGTCTCTCCTGGCCCTTCCTAGTTGCTGGTAACCATTGTTCTGTTCTCATTTGTTTGCATAACCAGTTATGCTGGTCCACAGAATAATAGAGAGGCATTAGTTGACAAGATTTTATTATATATCTAAAAATAATGCTAATTACTCTCAATTTGTTATGTGTATGTGTTGAATTACCACACTGTGTGCCATGAATATGCACAATTATTTATTGATTAGAAATAACAATAAATGACTAAAAAGGAGAAAGTATGAAATGGGTCAAGAAGGCAGGTTTTTTTTTTTTTTAAAAATACATGGCCTTGTTTGTTGGGCAGAATCTTAGAGACTTAGTAGAGCACACATACCTCTCAATAAGGTGAAAACATGTATTGATTGTATTTATGTATGAAAGTGCCAAAAAGTAAAAAATTAAATAAACTTAAAAAGTAACAATAAAGGTTTAGGAAGATGGCTCAGCAGTTAAAGTGCTTGCAAGGAAAAGGACCAGAGTTCAGATTTCACATGTCATGCAAGTGACAGAGTACCTGTAATTTTATTCCCAAAAAGCAAAACCAGGGAATTCTTAAAGCAAGCTGGCTAGCCAGACTACTCTATAGGCAAACTCTGAATTTAACTAGAGAATGGAGCTCAAAAGAAAGAATAGGGTGGAAGAGTGATCAGGAGAATTCTTGATATCAGCCTTGGGTCTCCATACGCACAATCACTCACACGCACAGATAGCCACAGACACCATGTCTAAAATCACAAAGTCTTCAGGGTAAGCAGAGCAAGGAAATATAGAAGATTCCCTGTCTCAAATTGGACTGAGTCAATAAAGTAGAACATCCATGAACAGATATTAAATTTAATGTGTTACGTGTTAGATTTAGAAGTGAAAATTTAGGATTATAATTAACATCTCAAAAGGACAAAATAGATCATTTTACAAACTGTTTAAAATGACTACATGAATTTGTCTTTCTTCAGTGTATCCCCAAGTTAATTCTAGATGGCGTAAAGATTCAAATATAAAGACCAAAAGATGCTGGGAGAAAACAGACATGTGAGATGTAGACTATCACTCTAAATGTAAAAGTCAAGACAAAATCAAGAGCCTGAGTCAGTAGTTCTGTGCTGACATTTTCTCATGCGTAAGATGGGAAACAGCAACAACAATAATAATAAATAACCTTTCTGCATGGCTGTGTGTAAGCTTCACACATTGTAAGACAATGTACTACCTAAGTGATTGAAGGAAGCTTGCAACAACTGTGAATAAAACACAATTCAAAAGACCAGGGGGCTGACTTAACTGATCTCACTGTTAGGGAAGGGAGCCGGGACCAGCTGGAGAATAAGCCATTCTGTCTTAAGTAGACAGTGACTGAGGAAAGTTCTCTCTTGACCTCCGCTTGTACTCATACAAACATATGCACACATCTACACAACGTTCACATTCATATATGCATACAAAATTTAAAAACAGGGAAGGAAGCTAGAAGAAATTGAGCTACTTAAGTTGGATAACATGGACTGATGCTTACTTTTTATCACTGAGGAAAATGAGAGAAGTCATTTTCCAAAAAATTGGGTGATCCTTTTTTATATTAGAATACAACTATTTTAGTTATCCTTCAGTTGCTGTAACAAATATATGACCCAAATGATTTATGGGAATAAAGTGTTTATTCATGCTAATGACTCCAGGTTACAGTCCATTATGCTTGCATCATACCTGCTTCAGGAGCCAAGAGAACTGGCCATACCATATCCACAATGCATCTTATTCCCACATTTTAGTGATCCATGCCATGCATGATCCATGCCACTCCCTGACGGCTCTTTCTGGTCACAGGTGCAAAGAGACATCAGTGACAATCATTTTACTTCTCTGACTTTGCAATTCTTTCTCCCTGGGCTGAAGAGGCATACAAGGGACTTAGACGGACAGTACCATGCTGTTCTTTTCCATTTTTCTCCTTGGAAGCTAAACATCAAAGATTACAATGTGCTACATCAAAAGTGTATATGGGATCAATTAGAAACTCACTATGGATGCCCTGAGGAAAGCAAATACTCAGAAAAAACTGATGAGACTTGGGTTTATACTTCTGGGTAATCTTTAGCATTGTGATGTGGGGGAACCAAAATGAAAGCAACCTCCCCCAAATGGTGGGTGAGCGAAGTTAATTTATAGCATTACCACTTCATTAGGGTCAAATGTCAAGGTTTTAGCACAATAACAAAAAATTAAAGACAATATAGAAAAATCTGCCCACTTGAAGAGGATAAATAATTTAAAACTATCTCTGAAAAAGATCTGATGGCAGAGAAATAATAGTTAATGTGGAAAATTGAAGGAAATAAAATGTAAATGACATGGAAACACCAAAGACAAAAGAAATCTAAAAGGAACTTTTAAAAGAAACTTAACAGATAGTGTGTGAACCTGGCACTCTGACTTCCATCCCTGGAGCCCACATGGTGGAAAGGAGAGAATTGATCCCTGAAAGTTGTCCTCTGACCTCTGCATACCATGGTGTGCATTCTTTCTCTCTCTCTCTCTCATAAAAATATTTTTAATTGTGAACTTGAAACTAACAAAATGAAAATTATCAAGTCAAAAGAAGAGACAGAAAGAAGTTTGAAAAGAGCGATGGAGTCTAAGGAAAGCATGGGACACCACCAGACGAACTAACAATACTTAAAGTAGTTCCACAAAAAGAAAAATCCAGAAGAAAATAGCTGAAGCAGCAATGGTCAAACATCTAAGAAGTTCTAGAAACTCCAATTAGGATTAACTCAAAAGAAAGAAAAATTTGGAGCTAGAAAAAGAGAAGTGATTCCTTCCACATACAGGATAGAGGTAGCCAATAGACATTCATCATGTTAAAAGGGGGAAAAAAAAACAAAAAAAAAACAAGCTGTCAACCAAGTAGACTTTGAAAAATGTCAATAAAATTTTTAAAAAATCAAACATTTTTTATGTACTCACAAGAGATACAATATTTCATCTCTGGTCATCGAAATGCGTGTTATTCCTTTTTACCATAATCAAATAATTCTCCAGAGACAAGTAAGAAGTCCTTCGATTCCGTTCTGACACTTCCTGAAGATCCCAGTAGTGCAATACTCCATGCTCCTCCCCTTAAATTTTAAATCTTAGTCACAGAGAATAGATTTTATCATCTATATTTCTGACTGACTGACTATAACTCAGGGGTCCCCAAACCATCTCTATGTATCTGTCATGGTTTGAAACGTGTTCCCTGTAGTCTCATATATCTGGGAAGGTCATGATACCATTGAGAGGTGGAGCCTTGCTGGAAGAAGGCAGCCACAACGTGTGGGCCCTGAGGTGTATTGGTCCCACCTACTTCCAGGAGAAGTCTACTTTCGCAGCAGGGACTCTTGCAGCTCTCAGCCTCACAGATAGGTGTGACTTAGTGTGCTTCCAACTTCTGCCACATCTGCCATGAAAGACTGTAACTCCCCTCGGGAGCTATAATCTGAATAAATCTCCGTTTCTACCTTAAACTGTTTACTTTGGATGTTCTCTCACAGCAACAGATAAGAGAAACTAATACAGTATCCAATTAACTTATTAGAACAGCTCAAATAACTCCAGTACTTTACTATGTTTGTCTCTTATTAGAAAGGACTTCACGCAGAGAAGATGCATAAAGAGAAGTAAGGAATGAAGCAAGTGAGGCCTCCGTGCCTTTTCTGGGTATATCACCCTGAGGGCACCTCATGTATTCAGCTATCCTCAAGCTCTCCGCACCAAGCCCTTTGGGTTTCATGGAGATTCATTGGTCTTTACTGTCACTGGATCTTGGAGATTAACTAAACACTCATCACTTTCCTTTCCCAGGGATCAAGGACTGGGGCTGTAATCATGACTGGATTTTTCAGGTGACTAGTTCCCACCCAGAAGATATCCAGGGTCTACCTCTCATGGTCATCTCATTGGCATCTAAAGGATTTTGGAAGCCATATGGTAGGAAACAGATATAAAATATAAATTTTACAATATCATCATTCCATATGTAACAAAGGATCCCATAAAAGTAAGGAACATACAATACCCATCAGGATGGAGTGAAGGGCATTGCAGGAGCAGCAAAACTGCAAAAGAAAATCAACAAACCACAATCCAGAACTTCAGAGACTCTATATCAACCACCTAGAACTAGGCCAGACTAATCTCTCCCCATTCTGAAGCTCAGGGAAATTTGCAGGAAGAGGGTGCGGTAAGAGTGTAAGAGCAAAAGGATGGGAGGAGCAATGATTTGCAAGATACTCCACACAAGTTAGGGCCGAAGCAATCATAATTGGACTTTGCATGCCCCACGCAATGTCCAACACACTATTGACCCCACAAAGTCTAGCATTTGCTAAAGGCACCAAGATCCTTGGAGGCAAGGGATAGACAGCCACAGTAGTGTTCCTTTGCTTAAGGGGAACACAGGAAAGGTTTCAGTGAAATGCCACTGGGTTCTTGTATGTCATCGGAAAGGAGGGCCCAGAGGAGAGTCTGGCATGCACATTAAAGGATTCTCCGGGGATTGGGGGGGAGGCATTGGGGGATGGGGAGGAAGGGGTGAGGGGAGGGGGAGCAGGGAGTTCGGGGGGAGGAGGAGGGAAGGAGGGAATCGATGTACCTATTAAGTTTGTATGAGCGGAAATAATAATAAAAAATGTTAAAAAAAAAAGTAAGGAACAGGGGTTGGACAGATGGCTCAGGGGTTAAGCCTCTGTCTCTCAAGCAGAAAACCAGAAAGATTTGAGTTTAGATCCCAGGTCCCCAGGTTAAAAAGCCTGGCAGAAATGGTTGTGAGTTGCTGTACTTCTGTCCTGGAAGGGGGAGCCTGGGAAACCCCACAGCAAAGCAGTAAGAAGGTAGAGCATCCAGGATGATTCCTGACATTACCCTTGGGCTCCCATAGATATAGACAGTGTCCTCTGATACACACGCGCACACACACACACACACACACACACACACACAATAAATTTTTAAAAATGAGGGGCAAATCAAGGCATTTCCAAATTGACAAGAGCTAAGGAATTTTGTTACCACTAGACTTGCCCTGCATGAAATGCCAAACAAAATGGAGTCTTGCAGGTGGAAACGAAAGGAGAAAATATAGCACTTACTAACATTAGAGAGCAACCTGAAGCCATATGAAGAATTAAAGATTCCAGCAAAAGCATTAGCAATTACAATAGTCAGTGTCATTGTAACAATAGTGTACAACTGCTCTTTTTGTCTCTTATATGACTGAATAGATGAATACACTATAAAAGCTTAATTACTTAATGTTACTCAAGTTTTTCTATAGCATTTATTAGTACTCTATAATAATTAGTTTATGTGTACAAAGATGCAATTTAATGAGTTCAACAGAAAGGGATGTTGTTATAGAACTGCAAAGGAGCAGAGTTTTTTTTTAATCAAATTAACCTGCTATAAATTCAAGATAAAGTGTTAAAATTTTGGGATATGAAATGCAATCCCTACAAATCTCTTTACAGTTACAAAGAAAATAGTTAATGCTATACACAACAGGAAATAAAAAGGAACTTAACACTTTTCACTACAAATCATATTCAAAATGAAAACAATGCAGCAAATATGAGTCAAAAAGTTCTAAGGCCTTTAGAAAACAAATAACAAAATTGGAGGTATCCGTCTTTATCAGTAGTTACTTTAAATGTAAATGAATCAAAATCACCTATCAAAGCACCTAGGGTAACAGAACGGCTAAAAACAGCAACAGGGTTCAAGTGCATGCCGTCCACAGAAACTCACTGTAGCTCCAGATGCAAGTTGAACATGAAAGAATGGAACAAGATTCTGTGTGTAAATGACAATCACAAGACAGCATGAGTGACTTTACTGCCCTCTGATAGCACAGTCCTTAAATAAATACATTATTGGAGTCAAGGAAGGCATTAAATATGAACAAAAGCTAATACAGGAGAAAATAAAACAGTCATTGACATTTAGATACCTAATGGCAAACTATCAGAGGATATGACACAAAACTGACAGAATGGAAGGGAGAAATGATTCTACACTCACAGCTGGAGACCACAAATACCTTCTCTCAGCAATGGACAGGAGAAACAGAGGAACAAAGAACTGGAATACAATACACCAACTAGTTCTGGTAGACATACAGAGAGCTACCTAAACACAAAAGGATTCACATTTTTCTCAGAAGATGTGATATTTTCCAGGACAGACTACACATTAGGCTGCAAATGAACTATCAACAGGCTCACAAAGAGAGCTATACAAAGGATCTTCTCTTATCACAGTGAGGTGATGTTGGAAATGAACAAAAACAAAGAGACTGGAAGTTTAATACATTTGTGGAGAGTAGAAGAGGAAATCACAAAGGAAATTAGAAAATGGACAAAAATGAAAAACATACTAAGACATGTGGAATAAGCAAAAGCAGTGTTAAAGGCAGGTATACAGACCAAGACATGTTAAGAAGCCACAGAGATGTCAACAACCTAATTTTACAACTAATAGAAATAGAAAAAAAATTAAAACTAACAGAAATAAATGAAATAGTAGTTAGGAATACAAACAAATCAACAAACCAAAAGCTGCTTTTTCATTAAAATGGAAGAAATAAACAAATCATAGCTAGGTGAAATAAAGCAAAAAATACTCAAAGTACTAAAATAGATAATAAAATGAGAACCTTTTCATGATTTTGGAGTTCTATGAGCAATTATACAGATCTATAATTAGGAAGGAGATTGAATTGGTAATCAAAAGACTTCTTTAAAAAAGCCTATAGATTTAATATAATCGCTATATAAATCCCAGTAGTATTTGTTAAAGAAAATCCTAAAATTCACGTGGCAGCTCAAGGGAATCCTAACTTGCCAAAATTAATCTTAGATAAGAACACAGGTGAAAGACTCATCCTTCTTTATACAACTTAATCCAGTTTTATAGTAACCAAAAACAGTGTGGTACTAGAAAAAGGTAGAAACATAGACCAATAAAACAGAGTCCAGAAATAAATCTTCACATTTAGGGTCAAATTGTTTTGACCATCATGCCATGATCATTCAAAGGAGGAAAAGAAGGTAATTTAATAAAAAGATACTTGGAAAGCAAGATACCCCACATATTGAAAAGAATGACATTGGACCTTTCTTTAAAACTACAGGTAGACATTAATTCAAAATGGATCAAGGATTCAAATGTAAAAACTTAATGTTATAAAATTCAAAATAAAACCAAGCAAAATCTTCACAATATTGGTACAGGTGAGGCTCCTTTGATTTGACACCAAAAACACAGGCAAGGGAAGGGAAAATAAACTGCTAGTCATACTACTCTCCATGTAGTATAAGCATCAACAGGATGAAGTAGAATGTGTGTAATCCTATATCATAAACAAAAAATGTTTTAAATAACCCAATTCAAAAATTGGGCCAAAGGCTCAAAAAGGCATGGAAAATAGTTGAAAATATGGTCAACATCACTAATTGTTATGCAAATTAAAACCAAAATTATACTTTTTACATGCATCAGTGTAATTAATATAAAAACAGACATATTGAGAGGCGACAGGTCTATGAAGAATTGAAACACTTTTGCACTGCTAGTAGGAGTATAAGTAGGTCAGAGACTATTAGCAATGGTATAGTGGTATCCTTTAAAGTTAACAATAGGATTCCCAGATGATCTAACAATTTTATTTCCAGAATATTCTTAAAAAGCAATAAAGGTAGAGTCTCAGAGAGATATTTATAGATTCATGTTCAAACAGCATTGTTCACAATAGCCAAAAGGCAGAAGTAACCTAAGTATTCATTGACATACAAGGAATAAAAAATTTGGTACATTCACACATTAGAATATTATTCAGTGTTAAAGAATATTCTGATGAATGCTAACAATGTGAATTAATCTTCAGAACATTGTGCAAAATAAAATCAACCAAACATGAAAAAAATCAGTACTATATGATTCTAGCTCTATGTTACATAGTTATATAGTAACTAATCAAAATTCATTGAGACATAAAGAATAATGGCAGTTATGAGAGGCTATAAAGTTTGTAGGGAGTAAGAAACTGTTTCATGAGTACACAATTTCAGACTGTGAAAGAAGAAACTCTTCTACAGACAGATAGAGTTGATGACTACACAACAATATAAAATTTTAATACACTGAATGTCCATGCAAAAGTGGTTGTTATATATAGAAAAGCACAATTTACCAAACAAGACATCTAAGCCCTAAACAAGACATCTAAGCCACCCCCACCCCTAAGGCTCAGGGAGCTTGGTGGAAAAGGGGACAGTAAGATTCTAAGAGCCTGAAGTGGTCAGTGGTGGGCCAGACATTATCTCCTAGAAATCACAGGACTGTGGCATACATGACTTCATGGCAGATATGTATACTTTCAAAACAAGCTGCATGGGAACAGTTCTATCAACATCTCACCATGAAAGAAAAAAGATCTCAAAAAGCTCCATGCCTCCCTGGGAGACTGATGAAAACAATGCTGATAGAAGGAAGATGCTTTCCTCAATGGTGTACTCACTGAGCTATGATACTTGCTGGACATGTCAGGTGCATGTCATCAAAGATAAACTAGATGAAACACAGTGGGTCACACAAGTGAAAAGATTTGAAAATTGGAAGGAGTTTGGCAGGGGAGATGAAGGTTGTAAGGGTAAAGAAAGGGAGGATAGGATAAAGGATTAAGGAGTGAAAATGTCATAAATTCATGACATTCATACGTACTACACTAAAATCAGCTGGGATTAAATTAATATTTCTGTAAAATAATAATGAAAGAATCTGATTTAAAATCTGAAAAAAGAGAATGAACTCCAATATTATTAATTTTTTAAAAAATGTTGTTGGGGAACTCTGTTCCATAGGCAATACATTGTCATCTTGAAATCAAAACAGCTATGATTACCCACATGAGACCCTCACATTGATCCTACTAATATTCCCTGGAGGGCAGGGCCCATGAGACTGTGTACAAGGTGGTACATGAGGTGCACCATATTCCACCAATTCTCGGGGATGAATAAGCAGTCATTGCTGGGAGCAGAATCTTGCTCAGTCTGTGGTGTATTAGTTACACCCATTGGTTAAACTCATTGGTTCAGCAAATTAGACTTAGTTGGAATTGTTGCTTTAGGTCTGATGTTGATGCCCTATCAGGGCAAGAAAATATGTTAACATCTCCCTAGGAAAGTCACACACTTAACAGAACCAAAGACAAGTTCGGAAGGAGCATACATTGCCCCTGCTATGAGTGATGAGACATAACTGAAGCTAAGTTATTTGAGGATGGTGTCCACAGGTACAATTCCAATATGGTCATCTTTCCTTCATGGTGTGAACTTTCTGTAGCAGAAGTTACATTGTTCCTGCTATGAATGACAAGACAAGCAAGTGAAGCCACTTTATCTGAAGATTAGGGTCTGGGTTGGGGACTTCAGCATGACTGTTTCCCCCTATATTGACTGAATACAGTCTGTCACATGGGTACATATATGTCCCAAATGACTGATGGACTAAATCATATGTTGTAAATCAGTGAAAGTAGCATATGTGGAACAGTAGCATAAGCAGGCTGTGACGTCTATTGTACTGGTAACCGTGGGCAATGAGATATACAACCAAGGCTCTGCTGTCTGCTCAGAAAAAGTTCACTCACACAGGGAGGAGTAAAAATGAGGAAAAGGCATGAGGATGACAGTCTCTGTGTTAGCTTCTGAATTGTCAGAGAAAGCAAGAAAAAAGGAGGATGAAATGGAAGGGAGGACACTGCCATTTCTTGTAGCTATGGTAGAGGACCATGTAAATTACATTTGTGCTAGATAGCCCCTCCTTAGATCAAAACTTGAAGACTATGAAGAGAGTTGGGCAATGAGGAGGCTCACAGTGAAACAGAAATGGTACCAAATGCCATTCAGGTCCAACCATTAATACAGAAAAAGGAAAATTCATGATTTAGCAGGCAGACAGCATCTTTAAGAAAGGATTGCAGGAGGAGGTCATGGTTAATACAATTTAATACAATGGTTAATACAATTAAAAATAAGTAACATACACACAGGGATAAGTACTCATTACTGCTTGTAAAATCAGAAAAAAATAAAACAAAAAAAGAGGAAAGGAGGGAATCAATTCCATTCACTGTAGCCTCAAAGAAAACAAAACACATTGGAATACACTTAAGCATAGAAGCAAATAACCTATACAAACAAACTACAAAACAATGCTGAAAGAAATTAAAGAGGATACTAGAAAGCAAAAAGACTTTCAATGCTCATGAATTGGTAGGATTAATATTATGAAAATGACTATTTTACCACAGGCAATATAGAGATTCGATACCATTCCAACCAAAATTCCAATGTAATTCTTCAAAGAACTGGAAAAAAACAATCTTAAAATTCATATGAAATAGCAAAAGACCCCCAACTAAAACAATTTTGACTAGTAAAAACACTGATGGAAGTATCACTATACTGGATTTCAAACTATACTACAAAGCCATAATAATGCAAACAGAATAGTACTGGTATAAAAACAGATACATTGATCAATGATTAGAACATAAAACCCAGACATAAGTTCCCACACTTGATTTTTGACAAAGGTGCAAACATGCATACTGGGGAAAAGACAGCATCTTCAACAAGTGGTACTGGGAAAATTGGACATCTACATGTAGAAGAATAAAAACTGACTGCTACTTCTCACCTTACATAAAAAATAACTCCTAATGGATCAAAGACCTAGATGTTAAACCTGAAACTCTGAAATGGTTAGAAGAGTAAGGAGTACATTTGATTTGATTAGGCTTACATGAAGAATTTCTAAACAGAACCCCAAATGCCCGGGGAACTGACACCAACAATCAACATGAAATTAAAAGGCTGTTCTGCAAAAGAAACTGAATTGTGCAAAATAACAACCCATTCAATGGAAAAAAGTCTTTGTTAGCTATGAATCTGACAAAGGATTAATCTTCAGAGTATAAAAAGAACTAAAAAAACTAAACACAAAGAATGCAAACAGCCCAGATGAAAAAAATGTGCTCTGTAATAGCAAAGATTATATACAGGAGGGAAGGGGAAGAAGGAACCCCCCCAGAAATAAGAAGAGAAGGGTCATGCTTCAGTAGAGAAAATAGGTCACCATCAAGTATTGCAAGTAAGTAGCGAGATGGATGATTAAGCTCACTCTCACTTTCCTTCCTGGTCACTTGCAAATGAGGGGGTTTGATCTCACCAATCAGGAGGGTATAAAGACTGGCAGATAGATGGTAGCCATCCTGCAAATAGAAGACTGACACCCCCCCCCTCACTGCGGTCTCCTATTCCTATTCCATCTACCCTTGAATCTTCTCTTATAGTAAGATCTTCATTTAAACAGCCTTTTATTTTGGTTAGGAGGTGACCTTCAATACCAATCAGGATGGAGCCAACCGCGGTGCAGGAACAGCAAAACTGAAAACAACAAACCATAATTCAGAACACCAAAGACCCTACATTAATCACCTGGAACTAGACAAGCAAATCTCTTCCCATCCTACAGCTCAGGGAACCTTGCAGAAGAGGGAGCGGCAAAATTGTAAGAGCCTAAAGATGGGGAAGAGCAAAGATAAGCAAGATACTCCACACAAGTTAAGGCAGCTGTAGCCATAACCGGACTTTGCATGACCGGCATAATGGCTGATATATCAACGTCCCCCCAAAGTCTAGCATGGATAACTGGCAGTAAGATCCTTAAAGGCAAGGGATTAACAGTCATAATAGAGATCCCATACTAACAGGAAGCCCAAGAAAGGTCTCTGGGCTATGCCACTGAGTCCTTACCTGTCACTAGAGTGGAGGACTCAGAGGGAAGTTTGGCATTCACACAAAAGGATGCTCCAGGGAATGGGAGGGGGAAGGAGGAAGGCACTGGGAGAAGGGAGGGCAAGGGGTCAAAAGAAGGGGAAAATGGGGGAGGGTACAAGGGGGACTGGGGAAAGGTGGAAGGAGGGAGGCGACCAGGATACCTATTGAGCTTTTTTAATTGCAGAAAAATAAATAAATACAATTTTAAAAAATGTGCTCTGGAATTAAATAAGAATTTCTCACAAAAAGAAATTCCAACATCAAATATCTTTAAAAATGTTCAACTTCCCTGGTCATCAGAGAAATGCAAATTAAAACTACCCTTTGATACCATCTTGCCTCAGTCAGCATGGCTAAGATTAAGAACACAACAGTGAATGCTGGTGAGGATGCGGAGAAAAGGGACCACTTACGGGTGTGTAACTAGTGGGAGTGTAAACTAGTACAGCCACTTTGGAGATCAGTGTGGAGGTTCCTCAGAAGGTTAAAAGTGGGAACTACATATGGTCCAACTCTATGACTCTGGGAATATTCCTCAAAAGACCTTACATCTTATTACAAAGACACTTGTTCACCCCTGTTCCCTGAAACTCTACAACAGCAAGAAGATGGAATCAGCCAAAATGCCCATCAAGAAAAATGGCTAATGAAAATGTGGTGCATATACACAGTGGAATATTACTCAGCCATCAGGAAGGATGAGATAATGAAATTTTCTGGTAAATGGTTGGCACTGGAAAATATAATATTGAGTGACGTATCCGAGACACAGAAAGACAAACATTGCATAGTCTCTCATGTATTTAGTATTTGTCTACTGACTGAAGTAATTGGCTTGGAATTCCTGTAAGAATCAGATTATTTGAAAGGGAATAATGAGCAGGAGGGTGGGAAGGGAAGGTTAGGGTGAAGATTTCAGAAGAAGGGATACAGGATTCAATGGATGGCAGAGTAGCCTGAGGGGCTACTCCTACATGAGGGTATATAAGTGCTTAAACATTGCTGAGATGGGGACAGGCTCTTCTTCAGTAGTGTATCTACCCATGCTCCCACAGGTAACCCCTCACCCATGTGCCCCTAAATTACTTCAAGTAAATCCATTGGTTCACCAAGCTAGACTTGGGAAAAACCATTTGTTTGTTCTATCTGTTATAAGTGCCCTGTAGGGGGTGATAGATATTTGTCCTTGCTCCTCCAGGGAAGTCACACAACAGTATTTGAGATGACAAATTTTGTCATATGTATTTTGCCACTGTAAAAAATTAAGAAAGATCAATTATTATGATGACTATTAATACTAGTGAACTTATAGAATTTGAGTAGAATTGACATTTTTATAATATTGAATTGTCCCACTCAGAATCAACCATATCTGTTCAGATTTGCCCTTCATCCTTCAGTGTAGCTCATAGTTTCCCCCACAGAGAAAAGCATATGCCAATGTACATATGTACACACATAAGCATGTACAAATCACATACACACACACACACACACACACACACACACACACACATACACACACACCAAGGACTATTTCCCTTAGCACAGAATGGATGATAATCAATACACAGGGACATAAGGAAATCATATGTTTAAATTGATATGCATAATGAACAAAGCAGACATGAGACATGCTAGAGAATACAGGGCAGAGGGACAGTGTCATAGTTAAGCACAGGTGTCAACTTGACTCTTGAGGGTTTGAGCTCTGGGCACAGGTGTAGAGAGTTGATGGTTGAGTTAAGCCCAGAGCAAACCTGAAGGAGATTGTCTGGCTGCTGGGGAAGACCCAGCCCATGGTGGGTGGGATTAGGCCCTGGATAAATCACAGAGAGCTGGTTGAGAGAGTTGGCATCCTTCTGTTCACTTGGCCAGACATGCTGGTCTGGCAAGTAAGGATCGTCCATCTCTCAGCCGTTATGGTGGTCAGTTCCCTCAGCCCTGGTGTTGGCGTGTGCTCTCCCGTCAAGCTGGACTATGAACTGTAACCGGACTATCGTAAGAAAGTAAACTCCTTGTTCCCTTAAGCTGTGTAATTGTCATTTATCAGCAACCATGCAGGCGGACTGCAACAGACAGGCTGTTATTGGTGAGCAGAGCAGGCCACACAGAGCAGGTGAGAAGTGACTACAGGTTGCACAGAATGACCTGCAGAGTCACTTAGCAGAATCAGGGGAGAGAGAGTGCAGAGGGGCAGCCACAAAAATCCTCTGCAGTGAGATTTGTCTGTTTGACTTTAAACATGGTCGCGCATCACTTGAGAGCTAGGAACTGCCACCTCCTGCTCCCCACCTTCTCTGTACCCCCTCCCCCAGCAGGATTCTGTCACTTATGTGTCAACAATAGCCATTTGATGGCAGGAGATTCTGGGGAAACTCGTGATCTACTCACTACCTGTAATGTTCTTTCTCCTTGGATAGGACATTTCGTAGAGGCCAGAACCTCTGCTCTTCTTGGGCTCACTCCGTTTTGTCTTCAGTTTGACAGAGTGAGACAACCCTAACTTAGCCATCGTTAAGCAAAGCTCTGGGTTAAACACTCTCTGGAAGGCAACTACCAAAACTTCCCTCACTTGAGTGACAAACGGCAGATAGCATTTGAGAGGGTTCCAGGCTTTCATCTAAGTGTGAAAATAATACAAGCTTTTGCCATTTTGAACTTGATAGATCACTCCGCACCCTCCTCACACAACTGTCAAACCATTATTTTTGAGAAGAGACAATTTTCTAGCTCACTAAGTCAGAGAATGACAACACGTAACGTGGCAGCCAGGGTCATGCCCTCAAGAGTCAAATTCTAGGCATAGGGCACTCTCATGCCTGGCTGGGCTCCCTTCATTCACAGTCATATCCCACAACCTAATAAAAATGTCACATTTACTGACTAGGTCCAGCCTCCTGCCTAACTAGTAATGCTACAAGGACGACAAGACAGATTTGGCCGGGACAAGAACTCAAAGGAGAGAGCTGTTCCCCAGGCTTTTGCCCAGGGAAAATTGCCACACAGAACCAAATTGGCTGTCTTATAACTCCAATTGAGGGAAGATTGGAATATTATTCCATGAATCATGGGCCTTGGCCCAAAGATAGAAACACAGAATAACAGTTCTGATGACAAAGCTAAGTGACAGTCCTTTCTGAATGGTAATGTCATTCCAGATGAGAGAGAGAGAGAGAGAGACAGAGACAGAGAGAGACAGAGACAGAGAGAAACAGGGTGCCAGGGAAAAAAATAGCTCCATGGCAGCCTACCTGAATTTATGAGCAATCGTGGTGCTAAATATTTATAAGCCAGGCAAAGTGCGCAATGACCATCATTTTGTGGAATCATACTTGCCACTACATTTAGAAGAACTCAAAGAAAACATCTACCACACCTGTATTTAGGACAATGGTTTCAGCAATTCCTTTGTTTTATCAGTTGCAGTTTTCTTTCAAATCAAGGTCACTTTTTGATATTGGACATTAAAGGTTTCAAAGATGAAAGGATTCTTTCTTTTATTTCCCATCTGATCACTCAAGATGTTTAGGGGCCGCTGAGTTTTAGATATTAGGAAAGCACCAAGGTCTGGGAGTAATAACAGCTTGAAATATCATTTTAAAGAGAGCTCTGGTTAGTAAATAAAGCTGAAAGTTACCCGATTCCATCCGTTTAATAGCCACCTGCCTTCTGTAGCTGCTGAGGTTCAGTTGCTACCCTGCCACTTGGCATGCCAAGTCCTCAGGGTCGCACTGCTACCCATTCCACCTGTAGATTCTACTATTCTCTGAAGTTCATTTTCTTTTCTTCTACTACTTTCTTTGGTGTCATAGGCAAATGTAGACACATTCTAGCACCCTCACTTGCTCTGGACACACGCCCACTGCAATATCCTTTAAATATCTAATTCAGCCCTGATCTCAACATCAGCCTGCAGTCCTTAAAAGTAGGGATGGGGTCTTACTGAATTTGTATACAATGCTCCACAAGCTATGTGCCACGTAGAGCATATTCAGTACACATTTGCTAAAGACATTAATCTATCAAACCCTATGATATAGCAACAAGGATGGACTTATTGCTTCCATTTGCACATGGAGAAGCTAAAGCACAGGTGACAGGAACTTGAGGGATACTGATGGGTTCATACCCACATTGACTAGTTCAATGTTTCTTTTACAAAAGACTGGAGCCAGCCTAAGCTGTGGTCAGAATGGGAGACTGCAGCTTCATCTCCTCACTTCCTTCCAGATTTTGCAGGACCAAGTCCATCTACTGACACAAGAAAACATCACACTGTCACTTTTATCACCTTGCACGGGGTGATTTGTGCAGCGGAGCTCACGTTCCTATGGGGAAAGTGTTGTTCAAGATTTTATTTAGTGATTTCAATTCAGAAGCAAACTTCAACCCCTCCTGCTCCTGAGCTTCTCTTTACTTCTGTCACTTAGCTTTGCTGAATCCAGTGCTGTGCATGGCTTCCCAACTTGCCTCTATAAACCCTCTGGGGCAATGTGCCCCATCTTAGGGGCTGAACAAGCTCCTGACAGCACAGAGGCCACTGAGCTGCCGGAGTCCCTGGGACGGGCACTCCTGAGACTAGACCTGAGATTGCGTCTTCCAAGAACAAGCAGAACTCCTTCGAAGGGAACAGTGCCCTGTGCATTCTTCTCCCCGCCAAGCTATTTTTAGTTCCTGTGTTTCTGGATCCAAACCATTCAAGGAACTGCCTGAGTTTATAACTCCAACATGTTCCAATTTTGACAAAATGCATTGTATCATATGAAAAGAGAGCCAACCAGATCTAATCGTCTCAAAGACCTATGTGTCTGTTCCAGAAATAGGATCCTTAGCAATATCTCCAGCATCTGACCTCTTGTGGTTTCTCAGACATGTCAGAAAGGAAAGCAAAGGTCAAATTTTGGATCTGGCTAAACATCTGGATCAGCTGGGTGACAGCAGAAACAATTACCAGCACAATGCAACTTTCAAATGGAAAATAAGTGGACTGATACCATTAAAGGGAAATCCAGATTTCAGAGTAAGTAGACATTATTAGTCCACACCAGCATCCCTGACTACATCTCTCCACTGGGTTTCAAAACAAAACTCTTGCCAGAATTCTCAAAGAATCCTATTATAGAAAGAGAAAAAAATCCTAGTGAAGGATGAAGTAAAGGGAAAAATTACCCAGCTCTGAACAGCTGTTTATAAACTGTTCTTAGCCAAATGAATCATGTGGAAGAAAAACCAAAGGGCTCAGTTTTTAAATAGGCTGTACAGAGTTGAAAAGGATGAATCACAACCTCAATCAAAAGCAGAGAAGCCCTTGCCTGAAATGTTTGGGACTAATAAGTATTGCACCTGTCAGAGGTTTTCAGATTTTGGAGTAGTTTGTGGGCATGATGGGATATTCTGGGGATGAGACCCAAGTCTAATCACAAAGTCAAATATTTCACATATAACTTCTACACACACACACACACACACACACACACACACTAATTTTCTTGTGGGTCTGAGGTTTTATGTCCAGGTTATCGTGTCCAGGACATGAAGACTGAAACAAGAACACGTGTAGAGGATTAAGGCAGAGTTTAGCAGAGGAGAGAAAGAGTGGAACTCACAGACGGATTCTGAGAGTGGCAAGAGAGCCAGAAAGAACTCAAAGAACTCAGACTCCAGACATGGAATCCATGAGGGGTGAGAGAAAGCTGAAAAGAACTCACAGATTCTAGACATGGAATCAGTGAGTGGCCAGTGAGAGAAAGTTAGTAAATTAAGGAGCAAAGAAGCCAGAAAGAAACTCATGCGTTCCAGACATGGAACAGTCTGCCACTTAGGCGACATTTGGAGGAGAACTTTCCTGTGATGTACAAGGATATGACACTGCACATTCTGACTGTCTGACCTTGGAATACACCCAAGGCATGGGCCAAGACAGGGGAAACATAGATGCTGCAGTTGCATGTGGCTACTAGAGCTGGGTGAATACAAAGGAGACAGAACCCAGTTTTGAGCATGTGGTGGAAGGCCAGCCTTGTCCTGAAAGGTTGAAGCAGCAGGATATACAACACACACACACACACGCACGCACGCACGCACACACGCACGCACGCACGCATGTACATGCCACAATTTCATCGATGTGTCTTGCTCCATTAGGAGTCTGGTAATATCAAATGCATAGAATGAACCTGAAGATGGAAACCATGGGGCAGGCTCTGGCTCTGCAGTCTCCAAGCAGAATTTCTATAGAGAAGCCTTGATTTTTGTTTCCAGACCCCAGGTAGTATAGACAATAACTTCCTTTTCCTTAAAGTTAACAAATTTTAGCTATTTGCCATTTGCTATTAGCTATATGATGATTCAGGGGTTAAAGTATATACTCAAGTACCCTGTGATACACAGACACATATACACACCCTAAGAGCAAAAACAAATACCATACCAACACCAGGTTAGTACTTGAGTGAAAAAGTATTTAAGATTTAGCCTAATCAGTGACTGACTAGATAAGTGGGTACTATAATTTGGTTACTCTTTAACTACATAACAATATTCTAGTCCAACCATATTGCCACAGTGAATGTAGGAAGACAGGACAGTTATTCCTGAGAGGAAGCTGAAATCAGGTCGGGCTCCCTAGAGGAAGTATTGCTCAGTACTGAGCGCAGGTGAAGCAGAAGAGTGAGAACAGCCTGGAGGCTGGGGTCTGATGCAGTAAGAAAGAGCAGATAGTATTGAGGGGAGACAGAAAGGTGAGGACGCCACTCCTGGAGACCAAGCTGTGCATGCTGACCAAGCTCACTGTCCACAGACACACGGTGTGCTTTATTCCTGCGATTTCTCTGAATCTTCACCATTACCCTGGGGCACAGGAACCATTGACTGTATCTACCGATGTAACGTTGGCATTCACAGAGGCCAACTGACTCCTAAAGGCGCATGGCTTCAAAAAAGAGAGACTAGACCCCATTCCATGTCAGCTACCTCTATGAAGGGTCTGCAAACTGGGAGGAAATAGAGCTATGGTCCTTGACAGCACTTTAGTTTTGAACAGAGCCAGGAAAGGAAGCGCTACAGATGGGTGCAGAGTGAGGGCTGAGGAGAAGTCAAGCAGCGAGTGGAGGGACAGGTGAAGGCAGGCACAGAATATGAGAAACAGGGCATGAGAGCAGAGCTGGAAGAACAGCCACAGAGTAGCAGGGAAAATGAAGACTTCAGAGCTGGCCAAGGAACGGGGTGTGGCTAGAAGAATGAACCTTCAGTGTGGAGGTGAAGTTTCTGGGAATCTCAGAAGCAAGGAAGTGGGAAGATCAGGTGGGGGATGGGCAGCCCCGTGGTCTCCTGGGACAGGGGTGATGAAGTGACTATGATCCTCATGTTTCACATTTCTATACGCTACTGAATAATGTACACTGTAAGGAAAATACCCGGTAAGAACATCCGGCACCACCCCTACATTTTAATTGACTGTTCGGTGTCAATTAAAAATTAGAGGGGAAAAAAAAGATCTTCAGTAAATGCAGCAGCCCCTGACCTTGGATCAGAACTATGAACTGGAATTAATCTCTTTTCTTTAGAACTTACCAAGTCTGTGGCATTGTATTATCGGCACCAGAAAATAGACTAAGACACAGTTCAATTATTTCAATCTTGAATGTTCCTTTCTGTGGATCATATTCTGTGGATCACAGACTTTAACGGGATGTTTCAAACAAAAATCCATTAAATCCATTCTGTTGTTTTCTGTAGAAAGTATCATGTGTAATCCTAACCATGTCTGTTCTAACTTCAGCAGAAAGTTCTCTAGATTGTACTAACTCATCCTTAAGGACACTAGCTTTAACTGACTAAGTCTGTTCAGGACTGCTCATATAGGGAAAGTCCTCACCATGTGACTCCAATAGCAGACACTCACACGCTGCCTCTGGTCTCTTAAAAGACAGAAGGTGCTTTGGCAAAGAAAACAAAACATGAGATCATGTATAAAAACATTGTGTAAAAATAGCACAATGTGTTCTTGATCAAGCATTTATGCTATTCAGTAGAGTATAGAGAAATGAAGACATTTATATTTAATATTTCTTCTATCATGTTAGGAGATTTAAATTAATGCTGGACTTGCTTCTGTTGACAGCAGTCATATGTTGTTTGGCAACCTTAAGTATTTCTTAGGCTGCAATGCAAACTACTACAGCAGCTTCTGATCGCCAACAAATGAAGTTTCACAGGAGACTGAGCGCCATGCCTCTCACACAGTTAGATCTTCCATTTACATGGGGCGTTCATTAGTAAGATACACCTGAGCAGACATGGAACTAGGCACTGGGGACCCAGTGATTGACAATGGGTGTTCCATATACAAACTTCTTTTTCCTACCTTTCAATCTTGAATGTCTCCATTATTTCATTTCTATTACAATAATTTACTATTTTCATTTATTGAGGCTCTGGAAACTTACTGTGGGTCTTGAGCACATTAGTTGAGGAGTATAGGACCTAGAACTGAATGATACTGTATTTCTCCTGTATTTTAAAATTCCCTCCTATATGATAATTCCATTCTACAGAGTTTGACAGGATGAAAGAAAGGGCCAATGAGCAGGAACCTGAGATTGTTTTAATAAAGTGGAATCATTTAGGTTTCGTTGCTGTTGTTTTTGATTCTGACCATTGGTTGGGAGGAAACTTCAACTCTCCTGAAGGCTCTTAGAGATAAACCAAAGAGTTCTGTTTTGGGCCCGGTTTCTAACTCATTCATCCCTATTCCTTATATGAGTGAGAATACATGCAGACAGTTCCAGGCAACCTTGTTTTAATAGATACCACTGAGGAGGGAAATGAAAGCAACCTAGATCTTAAATACAGGGGGAATTTTGCATTAATAGTAGGCCATTGTTGTCCTCAGAAAAAACATTCATGGAATTAGTGGGATGACTATAGGAAGTGGGCTGATAAAGACATCTTGTAAATCGCTTATCCTCAATGGAAAGTTCCCATGATTTCCATCAGCCAAAGCCTACATTCCTTAAGGGCAGCTAGCCACCTTTCTCTTCACAAAATGTTAACTGTTCACTTGGAATTCCAAGTTCCCTGCTCAGTAGTACAGGCTCAATCCAAAGGCTGCTTTGATACTGGATAAAGAGTAACATTTTCTCCTTGGGTTATAGGTGCTGTATGAACATCCTAATTGTAGTGTGTTTTATACCTTCTACCCCACAAACAGGTTCAATTATATAAAACAATCTTGAAATGAAATGATTTGGAGAAACAAGAAGTTGAGCAAGAATAAGGGAGCGGGCTGTAGAATAAACACTTGAACTCAGATCTTCATCTTGGAAAACCCACATGCCAGCATTGGACTAAAATATACTTGCATGGAACTAACTTCATTTTCATGTTTCTTTTGTATTTCCATATGCATCTACATGACATTGCTTGTGTAAAATCAACCTATAGCTGCTCTTCGGTATCCACAGGGTACAGATTCCCAGGCCCATAAAGATAATACCAAAATTTGCATATGCTCAAGCTTTGCACATAGAGTAGCAGAGTATTTGCAAAGAGCTATGCATGTCTTTTTGTAGACTTTACATATCTCTAAGATACAATGTCTGATACAATGTATATATCATGCCAATGGCTGACTTATGGTATTTGTTTAAGCAATAATGACAAAGTCTATACATGTTCAGTATAGGCATTTTTTTTTCAAAAGTTTGTAATTTAAGGATGGTTTAATTCATAGTTACAGAATTCATGATATGGAGGGCTTATTGATACACAGCTACTTACAGAATATTAGTCTTATATATAAGTCTTTAACACAGAAAATTAGACATGTATGTACTCCCTAATGCGTGGATCCTAGTATCAAACCCACTTAATGACATATTCAAAGATAAATTTCTGTAATACCTACTGTAATCACAAAGATTATAAACAGGAGGAAAGAGGAAGGAGGACCCCCCCAAAAAAAGGAGAGAGGGGATCATGCGTCAGTAGAGAAAATAGGTCACCATCAAGTATTGCATGTAAGTAGTGAGACATCTGGTAAAGCTCACTCTCGCTTCCCTTCTGGTCATCTGTGACTTGAGGGGGTTTCATCTCACTAATCAGGGACGGTATAGGGACTGACGGATGGATGGTAACCATCCTGCAAATGGGACACTGACCCTCCCCACTTCACTGCTGTGTCCTGCTCCTATTCCATCTACCCTTGAATCTCCTCTTATAGTAAGATCTTCATTTAAACAGCCTTTTATCTTTGGTTAGGAGGTGACCCTCAATACCAAGCAGAATGGAGCCAAGGGCGGTGGAGGAAAAGCAAAACTGAAAACAACAACAAACCATAGTTCAGAATACCGAAGACCTTACATTAATCACCTGGAACCAGACCAGCCAAATCTCTCCCCATCCTAAAGCTCAGGGAATCTTGCAGAAGAGGGGGTGGCAAGATTGTAAGAGCCTAAAGATAGGGAAGATCAACGATATGCAAGATATTCCACACAAGTTAAGGCAACCGTGGCCATAACCGGACTTTGCATGACCTGCATAATGGCTGACATGTCAATGACCCCCCAAAGTCACTGGCAGTAAGATCCTTAGAGCAAGGGATTAACAGTCATAATAGAGATCCCATACTAACCAGGGAGCCCAAGAAAGGGCTCCAGGCTATGCCACTGAGTCCTTACTGTCATTAGAGTAGAGGACTCAGACTGTGGTTTGGCATTCACACAAAAGGAGCTTCAGGGGATGGAAGGAGGGAAGGGGAAGGCACTGGGAGAAGGGGAGGGATGGACAGAGGGGGCGAAAGGAAAGGGAAAAGGGGGGAGAGTGCAAGGGGGGACTGGGGAAGAGTGGAGGGAGGGAGAGGAACAGGGGTACCTATTGAGCTTATATGATTGGGAAAAAAAGAAAATGTGGGAGAAAAAAAGAAGTCTTTAAAAAAAAGATAAGAGCAAAACTGGCAGGAAGAGGAGGGAAAAATGGAACTAGGAATTAAGGCATGAAACTATCATATATTCACTGTTTTCATGTATGAAACAAAAGAATAAAAGAAAAATATATTTTAAAGAAGTCTTTTTCTAGTTTTTTATGTGTATGTGTTTAAGGATATGTGTGTGTGTACGTGTGTGTGTGAACGTGTGTGAAAACATGTGTGTGGACATGTATTGCAAATGTGTGTGCATGTGTGTGTGTGAAGGCCCAAGGTGGATACTGAGGATCATCCTTGATCACTCTTCCACTTTATTTTTTGAGTCTGAGTCTCTAATTAAACTCAGGCCTCACCTATGGGGTTAGTCTAGCTAGACACTTTGCTCTGAGGGATTTCCATGCTCCACCTTCTGGGCTAGAATTACAGGCAGGCCACTACACCCACTCTGCATTTTAGATGCAATCTGGAAATTCAAGCTCCAGTCTTTTTGTTTGCACAACAAATACTCTAATTCTGGGACACCTCTTCAAGTGAGTAAAGTCATTTTTTTAAATACATCTTTTTTTAACTTATTTTTTTAATTTATTCAGTTGTGCATGTGTGCACGTGTGTATATGTACGTGTGTGTGTAGAACCACGTGCAAATTCAGGAACCACCATGGACCACCTCCATCTCCTCCTTGTTTACTCTGCCCCAGGATTCACAGGCTCTGCCCTACCAGGACGAGAAATGCAGGCCGTCCCCGCTTCCGCCCGGCGTCTATACGTGAGGTCTAGGATTCGAACTCAGGACCTTCTGCCTGCAAGGCAGAGGCTTAACTCCTGGGCCACCTCTCCAGGCCCCTTAAAATACATCTTACGTGTAAGTTCTTTACTGCCTGGACTCTGGCCTTGTTACTTAAGCAACCAGCACAGAATGAAGCCAATGGGATCTCAATATTCCTGGGGATTTCCTTTGAATGTGAGTGATCAAAGGCATTTTCAGGAAGGCATGCTTGACAACGTGTGTCAAGTTTTCACCAGGATAGTTGCCTTAGAAATAACTGCGAGTTACTTCTTCTAGCTGTCATGTAGACCATCTATACTATTACCTCTGAAAAAGAATGGGGATTATTAGTTTTATGATCACCAAAACAACATTCCCTTTAGAATTATAGGATGGTCAAATTGTGAATGTGCCAAACTGTTTGAAATACTAAAGGATCCAGTGTATGATTCCAGTTGACTGGAGCAGATCAAAGAGGGAAAAATGGGTGGGGTTTATGTGGTAAGAGGGCAGACCCAAGAAGACCCTGCTGCCCACCAAAACCATTTTCAACCTACTGACTTACTTTTACATTAATTTTGAAGCTGTAATGTTCACCTTGGCTTTTTTTAAAGGTCACAAATGAAATCAACTTTGGTACCCATTCTTTCATTGCCACACATGTCTACAGCACCTATAGTGTTCTTGCAAAACTAAACTCTGTGGACACCAGCACACATGCAGAGCAACTTTCTCTCTCTATATTTTTATACAAATAATAATAAATTAAGACCACTGTTCTGATCTTGTTTTCAAAGATACTGTTCTCATCCACAGACAACGAGCCCCATCATTTTTTGGCTTAATCATTTAACTCATACTCTGATGCTCATTTAGGATATTCCTAATTTGGTGCTACTGATTGTCTGCATGGATTTCTCTGAACATGTGTGCACAGCTGTGGGTTATATGCACAGAATAAATGTCTCTGGGAGAACAACACCCAGCTAAAAGTTGCAAACATTTTAACTTTTTAATATCCCCACATTCATGAAATCAATTCATCTTCCCACAGTAATGAACAAGGACTATTTTGTTTCTCAGACCATCACCAATATCAAGACTAGTAAAAACCCTTGTTTTTTAAAAAATGAAAATTCAAATGCTTTCAACACTTTGTTAGGAAAATACTCTGGCATTTGGTCCAAGTATTGCCAAATTCATAATATTACATGAATTATAAAAGTGGCTTTTAGCAAAATCTTTTCCAAATATACAGGTTCTGCTTTCCTTGCTATAGCAATTATTTTATATGATCTTCTACTTTTAATTTTTGTCAGCCTGTTGTGGCGATGATTTCTGCCTCACTTTGATCTCTGTTGCCAGAAGTATTTGTAATTCAAGAACAGAGGGAACAGAATGCACACCAGGCCCCAGGGGACCTAGGCAAGTCCGTTTACTTCATCTGGAGACTTGAACTCCGTTCTCAGGTTCCTTGTAACCACGACTCAATTACTCTTCTCTTTGTCTCCCTTTCTTTTAATTCTTTTTTTTTTTTTGAAGAGGTGACAACATGTTACATTTCCACCTTCACACATTTCTCACTTTAGTTTCTAGGCTTAGAAAGGATAAGTGAACAGATATTTCTTTTAAAAAATCTCCCATAATTTCATTAGCATTAAAGAAAAATGAGTTTTTCTGAAATAAACAGGCTCATATACACATTGTGCCTTGATGTGTTTCCTACTAAAATAAATACTCATTTGTGAATAAACATGCATACATAAGTCACTTTCAGGTGTTTCATGTTATTGTTTACAAACATCTATCTTGCTTTGTCAAAAGAAGTTCTTGAACTTCTGGATGAAAGTAAATTAAAATATTAAGTTTGCTTTATAAATATTCTTATATTTATAATTGCATCAGCTGGTAAATTAGAACCGAATGTGTAGACTGCCCACTTTTCCAGTTACCAACCTATCATAGCTATCTCTTCAGTCTCTTTCACGTTAATGACAGGGAAACATGATATTTCATTTGTTTTTTTATCTCAAGAGTTGTGGTAAAATGTTATACATCATTGACTTTGCTTTTTCTATCATTGTCCCTTTCTCTCTCCTGTCCAATTTAGCTATGTATATTTTCATTTATTTATAGTTTCTGTGTGCAGAGGCAGGGGAGCTCCTGCCAACGAACATACGTGTGTTTATGCCTGTGGAGGCCACAGGTCAACTTCGAGTGTTCTTCCTCAGAAGCCAGCTATTGTGCTTTTTTCTTTCTTTTTTTTTATCATGTCTGAGTGTATGTAGGTAGGATGCATTGCATACAAATATGTATGTGTGTATTCACTTATGTGTGGATACGTACATGCATGTACATATGTGTGCACACAGGTTCAAGATCAATATTAGGAAGCTTCTTCAATTGCTCTTTTTTTTATTTTTGCCACAAGGTTTCTAAGTAAACCCAGAGCTCACCTTGATAGGGCTAGGCTGGCTAGCCAGCGAGCTCTGGGGATTATCAGTCTTTTCCTGGAGAAAATTCTATAAGGCTGGAATTACAGGTAGACCGCCACACCCATCTGACATTTCATATGGGTTGTGGAGGTCAAATTCCAATTCTTTTGCTTACATGGCAAGTTCTTTAACTACTGAATCATCTCTAGGTTCCATCTTGCTTTTTGAGATAGGGAGGCTCACTGGCCTGGACCTTGCTAAACTGGTAAGTCAAGAAGACCGAGGGATCCACCTGTCTGTCTCCTCAATGCTGGGATTACAGGCTCACATCACCACACCTGGCATTTACTTATTTACTTGTGTACTGATCACTGATTTGAAAGAGCCCTTTCCTGAGAGAATTGATGATTCATGCTATCAATTGACAGAGTCATAGTATACTTGGATATGGGTGTTTCCATAAAGAAGCTTCTAGAAGAAACATTTGAATCTCTAGATCAGTGAAGATTTGCTGTTCTATTGTGGAAGAACATCATCCAATCCTGTGAGGATTGGGTAGGAAAAAGATGGAGGTCAATTGTCCCTCTTTAGCCAAGACCCTATCTTCTATCATCAATACACTTTCAGAATGGAACAGTGTTAATACCACTGGTTTCTCTGGCTTTCAGGTATTCAAACTATACTAGCAGCATCCTCAGCTTGCTGGTAGCAGGTGGCAGGACTTCTTGGTCCTTGACTGTGTAAAGCAACCCTATATGATAAATTTCATTTTATATATACCCCATTGTTTCTGTATTTCTGGAGCACTCTGATATACACACTAGGGATAGTAATCACTCTCTGCAAAGGTTACAAATGTTTCCTACTTTATAATTTCAATATTTTACCCTCCTTAGCAGTTTTAAAATTTTGAGATAAAAAAGCAATAAAAGAACTTTCCATATTTCTATAGATAGAAGTTCTATAGATTGATGTTATTTTAATATTTTTCTTATAGATTCTATTTATTATCATGATTAGAAAGACAATTCTCTAGGTTAAAACTGCATTAACATCTATATTGTCTTCCTGTGTTTGATGTTTTTTTCTTAGTTTTTACTATAATTTATCTTGAAGTCATTCACTGTTATGTAGTATTAGACAGAGATATCATTTCATTTTGTCTACATTATAATTATTTAAAGTTCTGCTTGGCCATGTTTGATAGCACAATCTGTAAAGCTAGCACTTGGTACCCTTAGGCAGGAAAGTTATAAGTTCAAGGCTAGCCTGGGTGACTTTGTGATGCCCTGTCTCAAAAAAATAAAATAAAATTTGCTTTTTTCATATTTTGAGTATTACAAATATATAGGTATTTATATGTGTGTTTACATGGCAGACATTTACTATGAATGGTTGGCTGGCTCATTTTTTGGAACGTGTACTATACTTAGTTGCATGGTTATATTTCAAGTATTATATTTTAGGGTCACTGAGATAGCTTGCTGAGTAAAGGTACATGTGCACAAAAAACTGTCCTCTGACCTCTACATGCATTCCTCTCTTTCAAATAAATAAATAACTTGTAAAATTATTTTAAATGAGAAGGTAAATACCTATTACTTTACATATTTACTTGTTATTTATTTATTTAAGAGTGATTATGGTATAACTTTTAATTAGACTGGTCAGAACTGTGTAGGCCACTCTGGCCTTGAACTCTTTGTGATCCTCTTGTCTTGGTCTAACTGGGATGACAGGTTTGAGCCACTACATCTGGTTTCCTGCCTCAACAGCCTCTTAAATATTTTTCATTTTCAAATATTTTGTAATAATTTTACTTGTCTATTCTTATGACTTTTACATATTAGACTCTCTTGGTCTAGTTCTGTTATGATTATGATTGACATTGTAAACCACATGGCCTTCAGATTGCTGGAGAAGGACTGAACATCCTTACAACATTTAATCTTCTCAAATAGGAAGAGGCATTTTTATTATTCAATTTCCTTTCCAGTCCCCAAGGCTTCCTTCACAGATGCTGTTTATTTTTATATTTGGATTACCATTTCTTGTTGCTCTTATCTGAGACCCCAAATATATACTTTAAGTTTCTAGCAACTGAAGAGAAATATTGTTTCCCTTCTGTTCAGTAGAATGCTACTGGGTTTCTTACTTATTGAGTGTAAAATTGTGTTAGACCCTTTGGCTCTTCACGAAGAGCAACTTATATTAAAAAGATTACGAGTTTGGTTTTTCCATCTCACCATTCACAACAGATGTCTTTTTTCATATTTATTTGGCTTTATCCAGTACATTTGAAACACTGGAAATTAATAGCAGTGATGGGGATTATATTTCTCATTCCCAACTCTCAAGGATACTGGCTATTCACAGCTTGGCAGGACATGATCTGCCTTCTTTTGACATTTGCTAATAACATACATATCACTGCAGTTATTCTCTCTACTGCTGTGAGACAACATAGATACATAACTTAAGGAAGAAGGGAGATTTATTTGGCTTACAGTTCAACTGGGGAGATACAGTCCATTATAGTAGGAAAGGCTTGGCTAGTTGGCAGAAGCTGGAGGCAGCTCAAGTTACTGCAGACATCATGCAGGCTGAGAGAGCTAACTTCCAACCACTAGAGCAGACTACTGGATGAAGCAGGGTGGGCTAAACAACCTCAAGGCCTCCGCTCTGTGAAATGCCTTCCTCCAGTAAGGATCCACCTCCTAAAGTTGCCATAACCTTCCCAAATCTCAACAAAAGATTCAAACAAATAAGCCTGTGGGGGACAACTCATATTCAAACCGTGACAATATCTTTAAGAATTGACTTCATTTCCTCTGTCTACAGCTGTAGACATCATGTTTGGGATAAAAATTTAAGCAGTCATATGCTTAAAAGTTACATGAGTCAGCGAAGTGGCAGGCTGGAGGGACTTAGTGGTGTCAGACTACAGTCTATCTTCAACCATGTAAGGCCAATTTGATTCATTAGAGAAATAAAACTGGAATAGAAACATGAATATCTTTATTCTCCCACCGATTTCCCTAAGGATTTTAGCGTTTTGTTTTTCCTTTGTAACATAATCGCATAGTCCCCCCATATCAGACTTGTGAGTTGTAAACTAGACATGGTGGCATAGGTCACTAACTCTAGGTACTTGGGTGGTTGAGGCAGGATGATTTTAAATTCAAGACCTGCCTGTCATTCACAAAGTGAATTCAAGGCTAATCTTGGCAACTTAGTAAGATTCTGCTTCAAAATCAAAAACAAAAAGAGTACATATCTCAGTATGTATTCAGTATGAACAAGAATCGGCTAGCATATAAAACACCTTAGGTTCACTTTTCAGTATCACAAACAAACATGTACATTATAATATCTAATCAGCCAACAATTTATTATCATATGATCATTTTCAAAATATCACATTTAAAAAATGTATATCTGTGTTATTTTCATCTTCCTGTCACTGAATGACTATAGGGCCTAAATAACTTAAGAGAACAAAGGCTTTATTTTTGGCTTAGAGTTTCTTGTTACAGTTCATCATCATGGTGGGAGAGCCCAGCAGCAGCAGGAGCTGAGATAAATGGCCACACTTTACCTACAGGAAGAGCTGAAAGAACAGCCAAGCTTCTAGTGCCCAATCTGCTGAAGCCGATCATCCTCTATATGCCTTATTTGCCTTTCCTGAAAATGGCTCCTCCCACTATGGGCTATGTCTTCCCACATCAATTGTGTAATTTCCAACAAGCTTGCTCAGGATATGCTCAATTCTTAGTAGTTGTTTTTAAAGGTTCAGTTCTCGATTGTCAAATCAACACCTTTATTTAGCTGTCATAATATGCAAACATTCTGTCATGTGTGAATCTAAATTTAAAAATTTTTAATGTCAGGTCTGCAACCAAAAGTGGGTCTTCAAAGTAACAAAGGAAACTATATAGAATCAACACAAGCTTAAAGTTGCAATTTAGATTTGTAAATGAAATAATAAATAAATTTGGAGAATTTATTCCTCAACTAAAGTAGCATGATACACTGAAATTCAAGATTTTATACTCTTAAACACAAACCTACTACATGAGCTATATGGTATATATAAATATTAGCACTTATATCTAAGTAGCACATATACATATACTATTTAGATTTTCTCTAGTATAGCACACCATCTGTATTTAGTGTGTTTTTTTATGCACATAAACTTTTTTCACTCAATGTACTCTTAGAGGACCACTATAGTGCACACAATTCACTAGTGGCAGAACATGCTTCTATGGCATATAAACTGTATTGTCAAAAAACATCACATTTTCTTAAATTGAAAAATATTGTATGTGTGTTTTAGGTATGCAGTTATTAATTTTATCAATAATATCATATACTACAGGCAACATAATTTTTATGTGCTCCAAGTGTGATTTTTTAAAGATATAGGAGGGGCTGGAGAGATGGCTCAAGTTTTGAGACTCTGCCTTATAAGCAGAAGGACCTAAATTCAGATCCTAGATCCCATATAAAAAATACCAGCCTAAAAAGGTGACAGTCTACATTTCTAGTTCTGGAAGGTGGAGCCTAGGAAATCCCAGAGCGAAGAAAAAGCGAGGTAAAAGCAATCCAGGATGATCCCTAAAGTCACCGTGGCACCTTCACGTACACACAGTGCCCTCTGATGCACACACACACATACCAAAAAAGGAATGGGAAATGCAGAAATGCAGGTGTTTAATATATACATATATATGTATATATCGCATATGGCATACCTAATATATATGCATAGCTGTAATATAAAATTATAGTTCCCAAGTAAAATATGAGAAGAAACAAACTCATGTTTTGGGGGTTCTGGAACTTCCTGAGAACTGTCTGCCCAGGAGTCATAAAACCAGAGACCTTTGGATCTTCAAAATCACCAAGGAAAACACAGACCTTCCTCATTTCATAAGAATAATATGTTCTGTTCAAGGGGACAGGCCAGGCTATGGCCTGGGTGCCAACCCTCCTGACCCCTCAGCTATGTCTCTCATCATTCCTTTGAATCCCATCACTACCTTGTAATACTCCTCTAAGTACTCCACCAGGAATCCCCTACCCCACTCGCATGAAGGGATATCTACTAATTTCAGTCCCATGTGAGCTACAAGTATTGGTCACACAGCTCCTTCTAATGATTCTTTCCTTGACTCCAGGTATTTTCCTCACATTTGTTGACACAGATCCTTCTAATGATTCTTTCCTTGACTCCAGGTATTTTCCTCACATTTGTTGACTCATCTGCACCCAGGGTCCTGCTATTCCCCCTTTTCAACATACAAACATCTTTGCACCCAGGGATCACTCACAGAGAATCTCAACTAAAGACACTACTAAAAACAAGCTCCTGTGTACTTGGAGCAGCTGAACTCAGCTTCTTGCAGATTCTTAGTGTGATAATTAGCTACAGGTGTCATCTTCACAACTAAAGACTTGAGTTCTGGACACATTTGTTAAATGTGTGGAAAGCCTGAGCAAGTCTGCAGGAGACTGTATAATGGGTGAGGGAAGAATCAGCCCATGGTGAATAGGGCTTTTCCCTGGGCAAGTGAATAAGAGAGGGAGCTGATTCGGGGAGCTGGCATTCTTTGGCATATGAGAACAGACATGCTGTCATCTATCAAGTAAAGTTTGCCCTTCTCTCAGTAGTCCCGTGGATATGGTATGTCACTTCCCTCAGTCCTGGTGTTGATGATCTCTCCTGTCAAGCTGGACTAAGAAATGTGACCAGACAATAATAAGTCAGAATAAAATCCTTTGTCCACATAAGTTCCTTTGCCATGAATTTACTGGCAGCATGCAGAGTATATGTGACACTCAGTAAAAGGAAAACCATAGCATACTGAGAGTCTAGTGGCTGGTAAGTTATGGCATAAGAGCCTCAGCAAAGGAATCTCTCCACCCTCATGCTCAAGATACCCAAGGAACACAAACATTGTGTTCCAATAAAGCCTGAGCTACATCCAGTGTTTGAATTATCAGAGTGTTCTTCCAGCACCATCTCTAACTCTAACTCACCCAGAGATGGTGGTGAGTCCTCTCACCTGACCCGCTTCCATCTCCTGCTTGCCAGTGGTTACCTGATATCTAATGTGCCAATACTAATATAGTCAACTGTGATAGTAAACAAACTCTCAGAAGAGCCACAAAGCTAAGGGCACATGAAGAACACTAGTACACACTGTGCAAGGTCCCCAAGAGATCTATAGAGCACTCCAAAGAGAATGTCTTGCAGGGTTTTAGGAGAAGCAAGCAGGCATCTTTTCAATGTCTCATGTACTTTGCAAGTCTTTTCTGAACATAGAGTAATAGCACATGTGTGAAACAGCTGCTCCCTGACCTCTTGCCTAATTAGCTGATTCTTCAGAGAAATCATTGTGATTCAGGGTTCATTTGCTTCATTAGCAAGCCTGGCTGGTAGCAACCAAAGTCTCTACTTCATCACCAATATTACAGGCATACCTTATGGCTGATGGCACCTGGGATGTGATGGCAATTTTCATTTTCTAATCAAAGGGGTGAGAGTCAAGAGGTGCTTGCAGGTGATGCTGCAGCTGTCTGGTCGTCGACTCCCACCCAACCCAGAGTTTCTAATACACAGGGGGAAGAACACCTGAGCCTCAGCTTCCTGTCCCAGTGGCTGTGGGGTAGCTGCAATTACAAACTATCACAAATCTGGTCATTCTTCAGTATCCACTAAAGATCCATTCCAGGACCTGAGCTACCAAAGTCTGTCTATACAATAGCCCAGCACTTGCATAGGACATATACACATCCTTCAGTAATTTAAATCATCTTTAGAGTGCTGATAAAACCTAATGTCATGCAGTGCCATGTAAATAGCTGTTCTACTGTGTTGCCTAGGTACTAAGAGTAAGAAATTCTATATGTGCTCTGTGCAAATAAATTTTTTTTCAAATAATTTTGTTCTAGGGTTGATTGGACCTATAGATGCAAACCCTCTAGATACAGAAGGGTCACCATATCTGGTCAAGGGAAAGGGTGGAGTGAGAAGACCTCACTTGGGCTTTGGGAAAACCTCCACTGAGTGTGTATGCATGCACACTGGGTTAGTTAGATAGATAGGTGTCAATTTGATGAATGAAGGATGAGTTTCAGGCACATTTGTGAATAAATCAGTCGTTAGGATAAGCCCTTGAGCAAGCCTGAAAGAAACTGTCAGACTGATGCAGGAAGACCCAGCCCATAATAGACAGGACCATTTCATGGGCAGATGGATAAGATGGGGGAAGCTCGTTGGGTAATTTGGCATTCTTCAGCACACTCTCCCAGTCTTGCTGTCTGGCTAGTAAGGTTTGCCCCTCTCTCAACAATCCCTGTGAATGTAATGTGGACAGTTTCCTCTGTTCCTGGTACTGGTATGAGCTCTCCTGCCAACTAGATTAGAATTGTAACGAAGAATCATCAGAAATAATGAACCCTCTTGTTCCCCCAAGCTTTTCGTCATGAAGTTACCAGCAACATGCAGATGAACTCCAACACACACTTGTATACAGAGGAATGTGACTGAAGTGTACCTGATCTCTGCTGTCATGTTCAGTGGTCAACCCTGCAAAGCAAGGGGAATAAGTGGAGAAAGGGTTGAACTGCATAACACGATCATAGAGTTAATCAGAAGACATGGAGGAGAACTGAACCACAATCTCGAGAGGCCCCAGTAAGTACTGCAAGTACTCCAAGTAAGAGGAGCAAGGTTCCTAATAGGACCAAGGGTGAGAGTACTAGCCAAACCAAATGAGGTACCAGGAGCTAATAAAGAAATGTCCTCCTGTGAAAAGGAAAAGTAATGCAAGGGAATGTCTCAGAACTTAGAAGCAGTCACCCTACTTAACAATCCTGTGACAAAGAGGACACTTTGCATCAGTGAACAAATAGAAAAGAGACCAGGTGTTTTATTCTGAAAACTGAGATCCCAATGTCTTAATTTTTCTGTGGCACTTTGGATACACACCAAGAACCCAAAAGAACTAGATATTTATATCAAATCCTCCACATATCTGAATTTGTTTCATGTGTGTGCGTACATATACATATATCTCTATGGTAAAAATAATGCATAGTAATGTATCTAATTCAGGTCGAAAAGATTTTAAGCCTCTATCAGACAAACAAAAGGTCCTGAATTTGGATCGCATGTAAAAAAAAAAGTCAGGCAGAAAGGACAGTGTCCTGTACTTCTAGTCCTGGAAGATGGAGCCAGAGAAACTCCAGAGCAAAGCAAAGAGGAGGTAGTAGTAATCCAAGGTTGTGGCACTATCGATTCAGGGAGGCCCTAGCCCAGGCTCCTGAATCCAGGAGATCTGGCTACAGACAAGCCTGAACAAGTTCGGACATGCCCCAAGACATGTCCCAATAGAGGAACCACACAGGCGGAGGGATGGATAACCAATGGGAAGGAGGAATAAACAACCCATGGGAAGGAGGGATGAACAACCAATGGGAAGCGACCATCTAACCTGGACACCTAGTAAACAGCTAAATGATTGGTGGCTGCTCCCCCCCCCCCCAGCAGGGATTCAACAACACAGGTTAATTCCCAAAGTCACCCTTGGGCTTCCACGGGCATACACAATGACCTATGATACTCCTCTGATACACATGGACACACATAGAGACACACAGGCAAAAAAAAAGGTATTTAATTCACTTACATTGATTTAAATTTGCTACAAATATCCAATTCTGTTGTTCCCACAGGTCTTGATTTGGCTGACAAGCAGATATCTGGGATGAGCCCTGCACAATCCTCACATAGTAGAACTGGTAAGACCATGGTGGTTTCACATACTTTATAGAAAAATTTCAAAGAATCCTAACCCTTGAGAGCCTAGCATAGCTAATGCAGTTAATCCAGTCCATCTGGACTTTATAATAAATATCAGCATTTCATCACTGTGGATTAATACTTGAGATTAACAGCTTAAAAATAGGAAAAGAGGGGGGCTGGAGAGGTGGCTCAGGGGTTAAGCCTCTGCCTTGCAGGCGGAAGGTCCTGAGTTCGGATCCCAGATCCCACGTATAGACGCCAGGCGGAAACGGGAGCTGCCTGCACTTCTGGTCCTGGTAGGGCGGAGCCTGCGAATCCCAGGGCAGAAGGAGGTGGAGGCGTCCATGGTGGTTCATGAATTCGTCCGTGGTTCTACACATACACAGGCACACACACACACGCGTGCGCACACACACACGCGTGCGCACATACACACACACACATGCTCACAGTTGAATAAATAAAATAAAAAAATTAAAAAAAATAGGAAAGGAGGAAGGCATGGTGGCACTCATTTGAAATCCAAGCACTTGGAAGGAAGGCAGAATTGAGAGAACCACGAGTTGAAGCCCAGCCCAACAGACACAGAATGAGACCCTATCTCTAAAACTAAGCTGGAAAAAACAATCCTGAGTAACAAAAACACTGCTGGAGGTATCACAGTACCAAACCTTAGTCTATACTACAAATCCATAGTTGTAAAAACAGCCTGGTACTGGCTCCAAAATAGACACACAAATCAATGGATAAGGGTTGAAGACCCAGATATAAGCCCACACAACTACAGCCATTTGCTCTTTGACAAAGGGGCCCAAAAAAATCCAATGGCAAAAGAACAGCATCTTCAACAAATGGTGCTGGCAAAACTAGATCTCCACATGCAGATTAAAACTGGACCCATACTTGTCACCATGTACAAGACTTAATTCGAAATGGAGCAATGACCTCAAGAGAAGGCCAGAGACTATAAAAACCATAGTTGAAAGGGTAGGGAACTCCCTGTAGCTGATTGGACTAGGCTAACAGTTCCTAATTGGAAATCCAATAGTGAAGTCAATACAACCAACACTCAACAGATGGGACTTATGAAATTAAAGAGCTTCTGTTCAGATAAAGCGATTGTAACTCTAGCACAAAGGCAACCCACAGAATGGGAGAAAATCTTCACCAACCATATATCTGATAGAGCTCTATTATCCAGAGTGCACAAAGAACTTAGAAAATTAAACACCAAGGAAACAAATGGGCCAATTAAAAAATGTGCCTTGGAACTTAAAAGAAACTTTACAAGAGACGAAATTAAAATGTCTAACAAATATCTTTAAAAATGCTCCACATCCTTAGCCATCAGGGAAATGCAAATCAAAACCTCCCTGAGATATCATCTCACCCCAGTCAGGATGACAAAAATCCACAATATGAACAACACTAAATGCTGGATAGGATGTAGAGAGAGGGGAACTCTCCTATATTGCTGGTGGGAATGCAGGCTCATACAACCATTCTGGCAAGCTGTCTGGCGATTCTTAAAGAAATTAAAGATTGAAATGCCCTATGACCCTGCTATTCCACTTTTGGGAATAACCCCCCATACAGCAAAAATTCACCTCGATACCACCAGCACGACCATGTTCGCAGCAGCACTGTTTACAATAGCAAAGTCATGGAATCAACCCAAATGTCCAACAGTTGACGAGTGGATAAGGAAAATGTGGTACATTTATACAATGGAATACTACTCAGCCATCAAAAATGATGAATTAATGAAATTTGCCAGGAAATCGATGGAATTAGAACAATTATATTGAGTGGAGTATCCCAGACACAGAAAATTAAGCGCCATATGTACTCAATAGGTGAATCCTAGTACCAAATCCACTTAGAGACACTCAAAGACAAATCTCTGTAATACCTACAGTAATTGCAAAGATTATAAACAGGAGAGAAGGGAAGGAGGGCCCTCTCCAGAAACAAGGAGAGAGGGGATCATGCTACAGCAGAGAAAATAGGCCACCATCAAGGACTGCAAGTAAGTAATAAGACATCTGGTTAAGCTCACAGACTTTCCTTCCTGGTCCTTCCTTGCAACTGATGGGGTATGATCTTACCAGAAAGGGAGGGCATACAGTCTGGCAGAGCGGTCTCCTACTCTTATTCCATCTACCTTTGAATCTACTGTTATAATAAGACTATTTTAACAGCTTTTTATCTCTGGCCAGGGGATGACATCCAATACCTATCAGGATGGAGCCAAGGGCATTGCAAGAGTAGCACAACTGAAAAAAAATATCAACAAACCATAATTCAGAACATCAGAGACTCTATATCAACCACCTGGATTCAGGCCTGCCTAATCTCTCCCCATCCTGAAGCTCAGGGAAATTTGTGGAAGAGGGGCCATAAGATTGTAAGAGCACAAGGGTGGGAGGAGTAATGATATGCAAGATACTCCACACAAGTTAGGGCCGAAGCAATTGTAACAGGACTCTGCATGATCTGCGTAATGACCAACCTATCATTGACCCCTCAAAGTCTAGCATGGACTAAAGGCACTAGGATCCTTAGAAGCAAGGGATTAAGAGCCACAATAGTGTTCCTATACTTAAGGGGATGTCATAGTTAAGCACAGGTGTCAACTTGACTCTTGAGGGTTTGAGCTCTGGGCACAGGTGTAGAGAGTTGATGGTTGAGTTAAGCCCAGAGCAAACCTGAAGGAGATTGTCAGGCTGCTGGGGAAGATCCAGCCCATGGTGGGTGGGATTAGGCCCTGGATAAATCACAGAGACCTGGTTGAGAGAGTCGGCATCCTTCTGTATACATGGCCAGACATGCTGGTCTGGCAAGTAAGGATTGTCCATCTCTCAGCCATTATGCAGTGATGGTGTGGCCAGTTCCCTCGGCCCTGGTGTTGGTGCATGCTCTCCTGTCAAGCTGGACTATGAACTGTAACCGGACTATCGTAAGAAAGTAAACTCCTTTTTCCCTTAAGCTGTGTAATTGTCATTTATCAGCAACCATGCAGACTGACTGCAACAGGGGAACACAAGAAAGAGTTCTAGGAAAAGCCACTGGGTCCTTACACCTCATCAGAGAGGAGGACCCGGAGGAAAGTTTGACATACACATTAAAGGATGCTTCAGAGATGGGGGGAGGGGACACTGGGAAGAAGGGAGGGGGGAAGGAACGGGAAAAGGGGGGAGGGAACAGAAAGGTCCAGGGAGGGGTAGAGGGGACCGGGGTACCTGTTACATTTGTATGAGCAAATTAATAAATAAATAAAAAGGAGAAATAAATATATAAATGAATGAATGAATAAATAAACAAATAAAACTAAGCTGGAAATACAGTTTAGCAGCACAGCATTCAAACTCTGGGTTTTATCTCCAGAACCACAAAAGAGGTGGAGACAGGTATATTTTGGCTAATGGTTTCAGAGGTTTGCAGGAGTGTGTGGCAGAGGAAAAACTACTTACCTCATAGAGATAAGGAAACAGAAAGAAAAGGGTTAGATTTCTTTTTAGAGCACATTCCTAATGATCAAACTTCCTTCTACTAGGTTCCACCTCTTAATAGGACCTAGAGGCTGATGACTAGATCTTTAACATATGGGCCTTTGGAAGACTCTTAAACCATTAGAAATTTCAGAGTCTATTAAGTTGACTTTCCTAAAGATTATTTTATTATCACAACTTCTGGTTTGGGTGGTTGTTATATAAGTGAGCATGGCATATTTTGCATTTTTACTTCTTCAATAACTCAAAGTTTCCTTCTTTATCAGACATCTTGAATGATAAAATCTGATACTGTAAACTGAAAGAACTCCTCGAAGAACAATGTTATTTCTATTATCTGAGTCAAGAGAGCTAAATATGGATCAGTGTTACTTATACGACAATAGAAATTCTTTCCTCTCATAAGCAATGCTAAGTAACATTTAGAAAACTCACATTTTTCTTTGTAAATATATACAAAGAGAGTAAAGGAGAGAAAAAAATGGATGTGTGGGAATCACTGGCGAAATTATCAGCAAGACTCAATGGAAATGATTCTATTTTCTCCTTATAAAGACTATTTTAAATTGCAGGTTACAGATTCCAGGAACTTAGAGACTCAGCTCCATCAATGACATCTGTTTGACTTCCACATTTCCACAGAAAATCAGAAGTTTACTTTGGTTTGTGTCTCACTTCCCTGCCCACCTAAAGTGGATTGAAATATTCAGCACAATAAACCCTCATAAAATGGAAATTAGATTCCCCCAAAATGAGAAGCTGCGTGAAGTCCTTCACATACTGTGGAATCAAATGCTCCCATTTTTTCTAGTAGACATTGAAATGTCACAGAAATAAATCCAGCTCCAGCTCTCAGTTCTATTTTGAGAAGAGCATTTAAATGCCATCACCTTAGATTAATGTGCAATGTATTAGTCACCTTGCATAACTGTGTTTCTTTCAAAGGAAAGCAAATCAAATATATTTCTTTAAATGCTATAATATGGCAGAGCCTTCTTTGATTCTTGTTGCCATTTTTTTAAAAATGTCGAAATGACCACAAACTTAAAGCCTAATAATAAAATAATACCGTAAATATCAACCTATCAACTTCTGTTGTCAACTCATAAATGATCAAAGTTTTAGTTTAGTATTCAAGAGTTACTAATATATATGAAAGAAGTGATTATAAAATAGATAATAAACATCATCTCTCTGATTTGTGGGTTATTGCAACCACTTTTCCCATCCCTATTAGAGACTATTAATTCATCATGGTCATTTTTCCATCTGAATTTCCAAACCCTCAACAATGGCCTTTCTCTACGGTTTTCACCTCGTTGTTGTTACTATTATATTTTCTAGTAAACCAGTGCTGTCATTACTAAAACTTGCATAGAATAAGCCAAAACTATAATCAGGTGCACTGAGCCAAAAACTGGGTGTACCACCAAGCCTTCCTCATCCAAGCCTAGTCAGCTCAGGGAAAGGGGGATGCCCAACCTTCCTGCACCTCCTTATCTACTACGTTCCAAAGACTTCACAGTCTTCTATTGCAGTGTGGGTTTATCATCATCTTGACTGCCTATCCCTGGAAGCAGAAGGACCATGATGAGGTCCAGATCAGAGTCCTTAAGTGCTAAGCCCATGGAAGATCCTGAAACAGTACAGAATGGAGACAAGAAAAGGAGACAAGCTAATCTTTGCAAAATAAGACATCTAAGTCAAACAAGATTGGTCTTATAGACATTATTTTTACTATAAATAAAAATACACTTCACGAACTCCAGTTTGTCTTACAACCATAAATGGACAACTTTCTTCAAAAGGAAGCAAGTCATTGTTTTGTATCTATCACTGAATGGACTTGATCACTGTCCAAGTACGTGGAGTGAACAAAGGGTTCAATAAGGCTTAATCTCAAATGGGAAACAGCTTCTTTGAAATCTGACCTTCTACTTCACTTTCAGCTCCTTTTTACACAAATAAAAAAATGAGCCTCTTTGCCAATGGAACATAGGGTAATGGCTATTTCTGCAGGAGTTATTAATAATACTTCTTATCAATTCTGATGTCATTTAAAAAGCATGTCAGTGCAGAAAATCAAATAAGCTACATATGTAAATGTATTTTCCAGTATTCATGAGCATGATGCTGAGTGCACATTGCAAAAGCTTCCAGATTAGCCTTCATTTTCATTGATTAACCTTTTTAAGAGGCTGGTGGGTTTCCACTTCAGATTATCTTCAGAATCCAAAGCCTACTCAATAATTAAAAGATGATCTACTTACTTTAAAAAGTAAAATAAGAAGAGATCGGCCTATAGTTTTCTTTTTTAAGTGAATCTTTATTAGGTTTTGGGATTAAGACGATATTAGCTTCATAGAAGGAATTTGGTAGTGTTCCTTCTTTTGCTATTTGATGGAACAGTTTAAGGAGTATTGGTGTTATCAGCTCCTTAAATGTCTGATAGAATTCTGTGCTGAATCCATCTGGCCCAGGACATTTTTTGGTGGGAAGATTCGAGATTACTTCTTCAATTTCCTTGTATGTTATAGGACTATTTAAATAATTCACAACTTCCTGATTCAATTTAGGTAGGTTGTGTTTACTTAGAAATTCATCCATCTCTTTTGTGTTGTCAAACTTCACAGAGTACAAGTTTTTGAAATATGATGTTATAATTCTCTGGATTTAAAGTCTTAGCAAATCGGATTCAAAAACATATCAAAAAGATCATTCACGGGGACCAAGTAGGCTTCATCCCCGGCACACAAGGTTGGTTCAACATACGCAAATCAATAAATGTAATTCATCATGTAAACCAGTCCAAAGTCCAAGACCACATGATACTCTCGATAGATGCAGAAAAAGCCTTTGACAAAATCCAACAGCCTTTTATGATCAAAACGCTAGAGACTGTAGGAATGAAAGGAACCTTTATCAATATAATAAAAGCTGTATACAACAAGCCCACAGCAAGGATTATGCTCAATGGGGAACAATTGGAAGCATTCCCACTTCGATCAGGAACTAGACAAGGCTGTCCACTCTCACCACTTCTATTCAATATTGTACTTGAAGTGTTAGCTGAAGCCATAAGACAAGAAAGGGACATAAGAGGGATTCAAATCGGCAAGGAAGAAGTCAAGCTATCCCTATTTGCAGATGACATGATCTTATACCTGAGTGATCCCAAAAACTCCACCAGGAAAGCTCCTGGAACTAATTGAGAAGTTCAGCAGGGTGGCAGGATACAAAATAAATGTGCAAAAATCAGAGGCCTTCCTATATGCCCAGAATGAAAGAAGTGAAAAAGCCTTGAGAGAAAAAATCCCATTTACTATATCCCCTAAAAAAATGAAATACTTTGGTATAAACCTAACCAAGGAGGTAAAAGACCTTTACAATGAAAACTTTAAAACCCTAAAGAAAGAAATAGCAGAAGACACCAGAAGGTGGAAAGACCTCCCATGTTCCTGGATTGGTAGAATCAACATTGTAAAAATGACCATCCTACCAAAGGCAATATACAAATTTAATGCTATACCAATTAAAATCCCAAAGCAATTCTTTAAAGAAGTTGACCAAATAATCTCAAAATTCATATGGAGGCACAAAAGACCCAGGATAGCAAAGACAATCCTGAGTAACAAAAACACTGCTGGAGGTATTACCATACCAAACCTTAGTCTATACTACAAATCCATAGTTATAAAAACTGCCTGGTACTGGCTCCAAAATAGACACACAGATGAATGGATAAGGGTTGAAGACCCAGATATAAGCCCACAAAAATACAGCCATTTGGTCTTTGAGAAAGGGGCCCAAAGAATCCAATGGAAAAAGAACAGCATCTTCAATAAATGGTGCTGGCAAAACTGGATCTCCACATGCAGAAGATTAAAGCTGGACCTGTACTTGTCACCATGTACAAGACTTAATTCCAAATGGATCAAGGACCTTGATTTAAGGCCAGAGACTTTAAAAACCATAGTTGAAAGGATAGGGAACTCCCTCGAGCTGATTGGGCTAGACCAACATTTCCTAAACAGACATCCAATGGCACAGTCACTGCTACCAACTCTCAACAGTTGGGATCTTGTGAAATTAAAGAGCTTCTGTTCAGATAAAGAGATTGTAACACAAACTCAAAGGCAACCCACAGAATGGGAGAAAATCTTCACTAACCACATATCTAACAGACCTCTACTGTCCAGAGTGCACAAAGAACTTAGAAAACTAAACTCCAAGGAAAACAATGGCCCACTTAAAAAATGGGCCCTGGAACTTAAAAGAAACTTTACCAGGGATGAAATTAAAATGTCTAACAAATATCTTAAAAAATGCTCCACTTCCTTAGCCATCAGGGAAATGCAAATCAAAACTTCCCTGAGATATCATCTCACCCTGGTCAGGATGCCAAAAATCCACAATACTAACAACGACAAATGCTGGAGAGGATGTGGAGAGAGGGGAACTCTGCTACATTGCTGGTGGGAATGCAGGCTCATACAGCCACTCTGGCGAGCCGTCTGGAGATTCTTAAAGAAATTAAAGATTGAAATGCCATATGACCCTGCTATCCCACTTTTGGGAATAACCCCCCATGCAGCAGAGGTTTGCCTCGATAGCACAAGCTCGACCATGTTCATAGCAGCACTGTTTACAATAGCAAAGTCATGGAATCAACCTAAATGTCCAACAGTTGACAAGTGGATAAGGAAACTGTGGTACATCTATACAATGGAGTACTACTCAGCCATCAAAAATGATGAATTACTGGAATTTGCTGGGAAATGGATGTCATTAGAAAGAATTATATTAAGTGAAGTATCCCAAACCCAGAAAATTAAGTGCCGTATGTACTCCCTAATAGGTGGCTCCTAGTACCAAACTCACCCAGCCCACATTGAGACACTCAAAAGTAAACCTATGTAACACAGTAATTGCAAGGATTATGAACAAGAGAGATGGGTTAGGAGGGCCACACCAGAAACAAGGAGAGAGGGGACCATGTTACAGCAAAGAAAATAGGCCTCCATCTAGGTCTGCAAGTAAGTAATGAGAAACCTGGTTAAGTTCACAGACGTTCTTTCCTGATCTCACCAGAAGGGGAGGGCATATAGTGTAGCAGATAAAAAGTAATCATTTTGCAAATGGGTGATGGACCCCTCCCTTACTGAGGTTTCCTACTTTTATTACATCTACCCTTGAATGTGCTATTATAACAAGACTCCAGTTTAACAGCTTTTTGTCTCTGGCCAGGGGGTGACATACAGTGCCCAGCAGGATGGAGTGAAGGGCATTGCAGGAGCAGCAAAACTGCAAAAGAAAATCAACAAACCACAATCCAGAACTTCAGAGACTATATCAATCACATAGAACTAGACCAGCCTAATCTCTCCCCATCCTGGAGCTCAGGGGCATTTGGGGAAGAGGGGGCGGTAAGAGTGTAAGAGCAAAAGGATGGGAGGAACAACGATTTGCAAGATTCTCAACAATAGTTGGGGCCAAAGCAATCATAATGGGACTTTGCATGCCCTACGCAATGTCCAGCGCATTGTTGCCCTCATAAAGTCTAGCATCTGTTAAGGGCACCGAGATCCCTGGAGGCAAGGGATTGACAGCCATAGTAGTGCTCCTATGCTTAAGGGGAACAAGAGAAAGGGCTTATGGAAATGCCACTGGGTCCTTATATGTCATCGGAGAGGAGGACCCAGTGGAGAGCCAGGCGTACACAATAAAGGACTCTCTGGGTATTGGGGGGGAGGCACTGGGGGATGGGGAGGGAGAGGAGGGGGAGGAGGGGGTTCGGGGGAGGAGGGGAAAGGGAGGGAACTGGTAAAAAAATTTTAAAATGTATAATTACATTTTTAATAAAAAAATTAAAAAAAGGAAAAGAAATTAAAATAAGAAATAGTACTCAATAATTTCATGAGGGCATCTAATCTTTCCGAAGCAACATGTTTAATATTGGAAACTTTGAAAAATCTCTCATGAATGACTTTAACAGTAATTTCACAGTGATTGTTTTAAAATGATTAGCTGCATTCAAGGAGATATGATATACAGACATTTGTGAGATTACTAGGTCAGTATATGAAGATTTATCTCTAAATATAAGTGTATCTCCTATGATATCTTTTCTATTCTTCAACTTGGATAAATTACCTATAGTTGTATCATGGTGAATAATCCTATTTTACAAAGCATGCAGAATTGTGAGAATCTTATTTGCAAACTTCATTATCAAAATATATGCATAAAGTAAAAAATGCATTTCCTAAACAAAATACTCTGAAATCCATTAAAATTTCTCTTAAAAACTCTTTTCCCCCACATCTTACGCAAGAGAAAACATCCTATTATAAAAGAATATTCCTTAAAATTCTCTTCATATGAAAGGCAGTGCCATTAGTATAAGAAATAGTAAGGTTATCAAGAAACACAGTTTATATGCTCAACAAGTTTATAACCTACTGGGAAGCAAAAATACATAAAAGATCTACAATAGACAGTACGTGATAAGAAGTACAAGCAAAGGGTTCTAGGAGTATCCAGGGAAAAAAGATGACAGTGGGTTCGCTTTTTAAATGACTATGAAATATGCATAAAAGTAACCTAATCTACAGAGAAACCTGCGAGGATGAGGAAGGTGCATTCCACAGGGAATGATTTAAGTCGAAACATAAAGGCAAAAATAAAAGTACTTAGACAAAAGTGCAAGCAACTCTGGCTGGCTAGCTGTGGGTATATGCCAAGGAAAGAAGTTTAGACTAGGACACAGAAACTAAAATATTCACCAAGAACTGAAGCAGACACAAGGCCACCATGGAACAGTCACAGCAAGTCAAATGGGAAATGATCTCAGAGCACATGTGTTGGGGACTGGAAAATCAAAAAGAACCAAAATAGCTAAGGTAAGAGCTACTGCAGACTGCAGTGAAGGTGACAAGAGAAGGCAAGGAGGCGTAGAGAACAAGAGAGAACAGCTGACCAGAGTGGATTATGATTAGAAAGGAAGGGCCATACAACCCACTGGGAACACTACCTGGGAGATTTCCAGACCAGCTTATCAGAAGATCACAGGAATCAATTAAAAGAAGGTGTGACCAAGTGCTGGAGAGGATGTGGAAAGAGGGGAACTCTCCTACATTACTGGTGGGAATGCAGGCTCATACAACCACTCTGGCGAGCCGTCTGGAGATTCTGAAAGAAATTAAAGATTGAAATGCCATATGACCCTGCTATTCCACTTTTGGTGATAACCCCCCATACAGCAGAGGTTCACCTCGATAGCACAAGCACGACCATGTTCATAGCAGCACTGTTTACAATAGCAAAGTCATGGAATCAACCCAAATGTCCAACAGTTGACGAATGGATAAGGAAAATGTGGTACATTTATACAATGGAATACTACTCATCCATCAAAAATGATGAATTAATGCAATTTGCTAGGAAATGGATGGAATTAGAAACAATTATATTGAGTGGAGTATCCCAGACACAGAAAATTAAGTGCCATATGTACTCCCTAATAGGTGGATCCTAGTACCAAACCCACTTAGAGACACTCAAAGACAAATCTCTGTAATACTTACAATAATTGTAAAGATTATAAACAGGAGGGATGGGGAAGGAGGGCCCCACCAGAAACAAGGAGAGAGGGGACCATGTTACAGCAGAGAAAATAGGCCACCATCAAGGACTGCAAGTAAGTAATGAGACATCTGGTTAAGCTCACAGACTTTCCTTCCTGATCATTTGTAACTGATGGCGTATGATCTCACCAGGAAGGGGAGGGCATATAGGCTTCCATTTAGAAGGTAACCATTTTGCAAATGGGTGATTGACCCCTCTCTCACCATGGTCTCCTACTTTTATTCCATCTACCTTTGAATATACTCTTATAACAAGACTCTAATTTAACAGGTTTTTATCTCTGGCCAGGGGTGACATCCAATACCCATCAGGATGGAGCCAAGGGCATTGCAGTAACAGCAAAACTGAAAAAACAAATCAACAAACCATAATTCAGAACATCAGCGACTCTATATCAACCACCTGGAATCAGGCCAGCCTCATCTCTTCCCATCCTGAAGCTCAGGGAAATTTGTGGAAGAGGAGGCCATAAGATTGTAAGAGCACAAGGATGGGAGGAGTCATGATATGCAAGATACTCCACACAACACACAAGTTAGGGCCAAAGCAATTGTAATAGGACTTTGCATGATCTGCACAATGACCAACAGATCATTGACCCCTCAAATTCTAGCATGGACTAAAGGCACTAGGATCCTTAGAAGCAAGGGATTAATAGTCACAATAGTGTTCCTATACTTAAGGGGAACACAAGAAAGAGTTCTAGTAATTGCCACTGAGTCCTTATACCTCATCAGAGAGGAGGACCCAGAGGAAAGTTTGATATACACATTAAAGGATGCTTCAGAGATGGGGGAGGGGCACTGGGAGAAAGGGAGGGAGGGGGAAAGGAAGGGGCAAAGGGGGGAGGGAACAGGGAGGTATAGGAAGGGGTGGAGGGAGGGAGGGGCAGAGGTTCCTATTACGTTTGTATGAACAGAAAAATAAATAAATAAATAAATAAAGTTTAAAAAAATAAAAAGGTGTGGGCTTACTTCAAAAAGAGGAAGAATGGAAGGAAGGAAGGGAGGGAGAGAGGGAGGGAAGGAGGGAGGGAGGGAGGAAGGAAGAAGATTTATGAAGTTTTAAAACTTTGCAAGGAATTATTTTCTCTAACACCTCTGAGTGTCATTGGGTCCCTAACCTTGCACCCTCTGAGTCAGAAGTGAGACAAGCCCTGAGCACAAATGTCCCACAGATTCCACCCACTTCTATCAGCCCTGCTTTAGACAATACTACTACCAACTTGCCTCCAAGTTACTATTTTTTTTAAAGGAATTGCATCTTAACTCCTTTTTGGAAAGATACACACCTTCGGATTGTTTTTCTTCTAGGATTTCGTATTACTAAAATTTATGCCCAAGTAATTGCCCCTATATTTCAAAGTCTTCAGACTCAGTATACATATCCCAGAGTATGAATCACACATTTGCAAATAGTTCTTTGCTATGTGCATGCTACAGATTTTGAGATGGTTCTTTAATGATGTAATCCATAGAGACATTACTAATGAATTCTGTGTGCAAATCATACTGAGCCAAGTCACCATGAGGAAACCAGGAGAATGAAGAAGACACCCTTAGAAACTTCCTGTGAATACATCAAGATAGAGGAAACATGTAGTCCATTCAGAAATACTAGATATGTCTGTATGTGTAAATGTTTGACACACCATGTCTGCAAACCCAAGAAAGGCAAAGAATGAGCAAAATGAAAAATTGGAGCTGAAAAATAATTCAATTTATCTCTCTTATCTCTCTCTTACTCCCATTTGTATAATCCTTCAAAACAGCATAATACATGGAAGCCTCTAGTACTTTCCTCTGGCCAATTCTTAATAACCAGTCTTAATATCTCATGGCTCAGATCCAGCAACAATGACTTTGAAGGTGACAAGACTAGAATGTGATTAATGTCCTCTGGACCTTTGAGTGCAGTAACTGTTGTGTCTTGCTCAGAAGACGAGCACTGTCTTAACACACAGTCAACCACATGTGTCAGGAAACCTACTGGATGGGCTTCCTCTCAGTCATGGGTTCTTCTCAGGCATGGACTTCAAGAACATTAGCCATGCTTTCTGGTTTCTCACATCATTTCATGAACTTGTAAAATTCTGGAAAGTTGCTCCATCCATGGGAATGCACGCCACATAGTCACTGGTGATTAACTCTTTTTTTATCTGAAACTTGATGTTTCATGACAGTACAATGTGACAACATCTTCCTTGGATCTCTCTATGAAGCAAAGGGCTTTTGGCATGGACTCCTGATAAGTTACTTTCTTAGCTATAAGAAGAGCTATAAAGCCTTTTTTAGCACATTTTCTCTCCACAACTGAGAAAGGAACAGCATCAAATAGGCTATTTTGTTTTTGTTGTTGTTGTTGCTGCTGCTGCTGTTGAGTGGATGATTAGGTCACAAAGTGAATGCAGAGTCCTAACTAATCAAGCAAAGAACTGACGCAGGAACTCACAACTCTGATTTATCCTTGGCATTGATCAGCCTCCAGAAGTGTCCCCTTAGCCCACCCCTTTGCCCCACTCACGGGCGATGGGTCTGTTCTGCTCCAACTGCACACTGTCAGTGGACTGGGTACTGGGCACCGCAGAGACGCTGGAGCTCCGCACAAAGCCAAAGGCCGCCAGCTTGGCTGCTGGGAGACGTGAGTATCCCGGAGGACGAAGTCCAGATTTTGGTAGACTGGACTTTGCAACATTTGAACTGGAGGCTTTCTTTAAGTCTGCTAGAATGAACCAAGAGAAGAAAAATTGTCAGTTTAAAAGCATGATGGGAAATGATTAGGCTGGAGAGATGGTTAAAGTACTTGCCCTGAAAACAACAGGATATGAGAGTTCAGATACCCAGACCACACGTAAAAATATCAGACCACCTGTAATTCAAGTCCTGGAAAGCACTGAAATCTAGCTGTAATGGCAAGTTTAAAGTTTTAACTAGAGACCCAGTCTCAAAACAATAAGACAGAAGAGCAATCAAGGATGGTTCCTAATATCAACCATGGAAATCCAAAATGCAATGTATACATGTGCTTGCAAACTGACACTGTCATGGGCATCCACAAATATACAAGCATGATGACATACATACATGCAAAAAATGGAAAAAGAATAAAAGATGGAGATCAACATAGAAGGCTTACTCTACCATGACAAGATTAATGCTACAGGGTTGATTCTGCACAGTAACAACCAATTTTTAAGTTCACAGCCTAATTAGTAGAGGAATAGAGGACAGATAAATGGCCATAATAGGACCACCAGAAAAGTTAAAGGGCTCTGGATGCTGAATGGAAAGAAAATGCTTACTGTTGCAAGTTATTCTATATGTGTGAAATCAAGGTACACCTTTACATTTAACATACAGAGGTCAAAGAACGCTTTCAGCAAACACTTAGTAGTGACTTTAACTAGCAATGTGATAAATCTCAAAGAAATGTGTTTTAAGAATCATCCTGTGCTCCAGGGGATGAGAGGGAGGAACGGGGAGGCACTGGGAAAAGGGGAAGGTGGGAGGGGGTGAAAGGAAGGGGAAAAGGGGGGAAGAGTGCAAGGGGGAACTGGGAAGGGGAGGAGGGAGGGAGAGGACAGGGGTACCTATTGAGCTTGTATGACTGGGAAAAAAATAAAATGTGGGAGAGAAAAGAAAGAATGATCCTGCTAACCCAGTACAGTTTCCAGGATGATGTGGAGTCTCAATTACAAGCTATGCACGACCAAAGCCTCACACCAATACTGGGTCCACAGTACCCTCCTATGCAGGATGATGTAAAAACCGGTTTTACAAGTTTAATGTAACAGTTGGTAGGCACTCAAGTTGATGTTACAATTTCTTCTTTTTCCATTTTTGACTTTTAGATTAGTACAAACTTCAGATTAGTTCCTAGATACCTGTAAAGCCAACTTATTGGAGGATGATAGAGTCAGATGCTATGAAGTCAGCACCTCTGCACTGCCATGTTCTATGTCTGAGGCAGACTCCATTGATGGTGACTACAATTGTTATCACAATGCCAGAATGCTTTCCATACCAGCTTTCCAACATCCTGTAATAATTTTCCCCAGACAGACACTTAGCACCTTTCACCCATATCCATATTTACCAAGTGTCCATGCAAAGAACATCCAATGACAGATCAACTGGGTGACAGGTTAAATTTAATTTTAATAATACCCCATCTTAAAATTTTTGAACCATATATTAAAAAGCATCTTTTCTGAAAATATGTAAAAGTTCCAAATATGGAGCAAAGTAAAAAATGTCCCTTCTATGAGCAGTTCCCCCTGAAAATGAACCCACAGCTAGCTGTGTGCAGGCCAAGATAGAATCTGCAGAGCTGAAGCTTCTAGATTCCTACATCAGGACCAGGACAGAGAGGAATTAGGAAAAAGAAAAAGACAGAATTGGAAACTGAGGCTTCAGATACCCCAACTCTGGAGGAAAATGGTCCACTGTGAAAAATATGAGATGCCAATCACAGGTGTGTAGTCCAGCAACCAGACATTTTCCCTTAGCTGTCCCCTCCCAGTAAAGCAGCACCCAGCCTTTCTCTACCCATTGCAGGATTTGTGGTTAGGCATTTCCAGGTAAAAGGAAAGGTAAACAAGGCCGGCTTAGACTGGTGTTGAGTACAAGCACAGTGAAGCGTCATTAAAGTGGCCTGTAGGGGAAACCTTTACCATCTCATATGAATATGACAGAAGTAACTGAGAAAGATGACATCCTTTTGTATACCTGGCCAGACTTGCTGGTCTGGCAAGTAAGGATTGTCCTTCTCTAGGCTGTTACGTGGATATGGTGTGGCCAGTTCCCTCAGCCCTTTGTGTTGGTGTGGATTCTCCTGCCAAGCTGGACAAGGAACTGTAACTGGACTATTATAAGAGAGAATAAAACTTTTATTCCCTTAAGCTAATTTCATCACGATTTTATCAGCAGCAATGCAGGCTAACTGAAACACATGTACCTGTACGTAGCACTTCATCCTAAGTAATAATTATAGGCACAATCCGGTTCACTGAACTAGACTTGAATAGAATCTGAGTGTTTATTTGCTCTGTTTGGTGAATAGATATTCGTTCAAGTTTCCCTAAAAAAAGTGATGCATGCATGAGTTTTACCTTTAGATATACCCACAGCAACTCTGTGTGAAATGACAACAAAATGACAATTTTTCCACATAGAACATGCGTATATTTTCACAGTGGCATCATTCATAATAGACAAAGGGTAGGAAGACTATAAGTGTGCCTCATCTGATGAATGTATAAACACACACACACACACACACACACACACATATATATATTCCAAAATACTGTCCATTCACAGTCTGGCATGTTACAGTATGGTGAAATTTAAAAATAATGCTTTCTTTTTATTTGTGTGTGTGTATGCATGTGTGTATAAGCACACCTGTGGAGATCCAAGGATGATGTACAGAGTCATTCTGGATTGCTTTCCCTTTTTATTGCTTTGCTCTGGGCTGTCCTAGGCTTTGCCTTCCAGGCCAGAATTACATGTCATTACCATCTCTGCCAGCATTTTCACATGGGATCTGGGGATCTGAACTCAGTCCTTTTGCTTGTGACAGCTAAGCCAACTCCCCAGCCAAAGAAACACAAAAATATATTTTTTAAAAAATGACTACATATTGCTTAATTTATTTCATTTTGTGAACAGTCCAGAAAAGAGAAATTCAAAATTATCAGTTCCTGGAACAGTTTGGGAAAATGAGGAGTGTCTGCTAATGATTACAGGAATCCTTTTCTTTGAGGGATGATGGAAATATTGTAAAATTAACTGTGATGATGGTTGTATAATTCAGTGCCTACATGTTTAAAAACTGAATTTTCCTTAAGATATGAATTTTGTGAATTATATCTCAATAAAGTTTCTAATCTATACCACAAGTCTAAATACAGAATTATGAAGTGTATATTATCAAAATAAATGATATACTTACTATACCACAAGTCTAAATACAGAATTATGAAGTGTATATTATCAAAACAAATGATATACATGTACAAAAATGTCATAAGAAGGCCCATTATTTTGAGCAATAAATGCAAACAATAAAATAAAATAAAACAAGCAATAAAATAAATAGAATGCCTGAAGTCTACCTCTAATGAAGGAACAGGCTTAAGATGGAGCCAAGCCACTTCCCCAATCTGTGCCAACATCTTCCCTCTAAAAGGGTCTGCACTGGACAGAGAATTCAATCTGCCATTGTGTGTCCTCCACAAAGTACTTCTACCTGACAAGTGAAACAATGTTTTGTATAATATATCAAAGTCCTTCCCCAGGTGAATATGACCATAATGGGGAAACTAATTAAAATAAATTCAAAGTTAATAAGCACTTTTCTGACTTCCTTAGGATCACATATCAAGTCTTAGTGAAGAAAGCCAGGGACTTATTTATTTCTATCAATGCTTCATTTTATGACAAGTTTTTGCCAGAAAGAAAAAGAAAGATGAAAATTCCCATTTGAACCACAAAAGAGATTTTGCTGTTTATTAAAAGTTTTAAGGATGTGTTGCTATTTCAAAGTAATATTATTTTTTCTTCAAAAGACAGATACTTTGAAGAAAGCAAATCTTCTCTTTTCAATGAAGCTTGGTCATTTGTTTTGGCTTTTTCATTTTTTTCACGATTCTCTTCTTTTTAATTAATTTTTTTTTCCTTTTTCACTCATACAAACTTAATAGGTACCCCAGTCACGATTCTCTTTTAAAGTATGTCTCTGTGCTCTTGGAAAAAAAAATTCAATCAACTAGAATGGTGCCTACTTATGGTTCATAGTGAATACATAAGGATGCATCAATAATTATCAAATACTAATGGCAACCCAGATGTAAAAATAAAACAAGTTCCTTTCCCCACCCGCCTGAGATGTGCGCAGTCCAGCTGGGACTCACAGCGACCTAGGTAGTAAGCTCCTCCGGCCCAACCCCAAACCCCAAGCAGCCCACTGGACCCAGCTCCTCCCACCAGCCAGCCAGAGCCGGTGCTGTGTCAGGCAGGGAGGACCCCTGGGCCATGCCTCAGCTCCCCCAGGTTAAATAGCACCCCGCCACCGCCACCTCCTCCCTTTATCCACCGATACGGGATGTGCGAAATCCACCTAGGTAAGCACCCCCCCATTTCCCCCTGCCCAACCCCAAACCCCAGGCCAAATAATTCAGTTCAGTGAAAAACACACAGAAATTGAAAGGTCTTAAGAGTTAAAACGACAATGCCCAAGTCAAAGTGCAAATCCATGAGAAACACCACCCAAGAAAACAAATCTCCCACTGAAGGAATTAATCCCATAATGATAGACTCCAACCCGAACAAGCCAAGAAATAGCCAAGAAAGCCTGGCCTGGGAAAACGACTTTCAAAACATGACCATTACCATGTTCAATACTATGAAAGAGGAAATCCGGGAGGAATTAAATAACCGCATCAATCACTTTGAAGAGGAACACAACAGACACTTGGAGGAGTTGAGAAAAACAGTACAAGAAACAAAAACAGGCATAGAGCAGTTAAAAGACTCAAGCAGAGTTTAAAATTGAACTAAAAGACAAGTTACCTTCAACCCAAAACTCAACAGAGAGTCTTATCAGCAGAACTAACGAAGCAGAAAATAGAATTTCAGACCGAGAAGACAAAGTGGGAGTATTAACCAGCTCAATGGAAGAGGTTGTTAAAGCCAAACAGATATTCGAGAGAAATATTCAAGAGTTATGGAACACCCTGAAGAAGCCTAACATGCGTATTCATGGAATACCAGAGCAAGAATCTCAAAATACCAAACCTGAGGAAATTTTTCAAACTATCATCAAGGAAAACTTTCCTCATCTAAAAAAAGAGAGGTCCATCCATATACAAGAGGCATTCCTCACCCCAAACAGATGTGAACAAAGTAGAAACTCGCCACGGCAAATAATAGTCAAAACATTCCACATTCAAGACAAAGAAATGGTGCTGAAAGCTTCAAGGGAAAAAATACAAGTCACTTTTAAAGGTAAATCTATTAAAATGACAAATAACTTCTCAATGGAAACGGTAAAAGCAAAAAGGGTTTGGAGAGATGTACTTCAAGTATTGAATGAGCAAAAATGTCAACCCAGGTTGGATATACCCCGCAAAACTATCTGTCATGATCGAGGGAGAAAGAAAAATTTTCCAGCACAAAGACAACTTGAAGGGATACATGTCCACCAAACCGGAACTTCAAAATATGCTAGAAATGATACTGAGGTTTGAAGAAAAAAACAGGCACATCCAGGAGAACAGAAGGGAAGTGTAATACCACCAAAACCTAAAAGCAAAACAATACACTTACAAAAGCCACTAGACATAATAAATGTCCGGAATTAAAAATAGTTTCTCCATTATAACACTAAATGTTAATGGAATTAATTCACCGATCAAGAGACACAGATTACAAACTTGGATTAAAAATCACAATCCATCAATCTGCTGTCTGCAGGAAACTCATCTCACCACAAAAGATAGGCACATCCTAAAAATAAAAGGCTGGTCCAAAATTCTACAAGCTAATGGAACCAGAAAACAGGCAGGGTTAGCCATTATGCTATCGGACAAAGTGGATTTCAAATAAAAAAAATCATAAGAGACACACATGGATACTACATTTTAGTCACAGGTACAATTCACTAGGAAGACTTCACAATACTGAACATATATGCACCCAATACGGCAACCCCCCACATTCATTAAGCAAAACCTACAATGTATAAAGCGAGAAATCAATCCTAAAGAGATAATTCTTGGGGATTTCAACACCGCCCTCTCAACATGGGATAGATCAACAGGTAAAAAACTTAACAGAGACACTTTGGAGCTTAATCAAACCCTTACTGAAATGGACCTTACAGATCTCTATCAAACTTTTCATCCACGCACCAAAGAATACACACTTTCCTCGGCAGCACATGGAACTTTCTCCAAAATAGATCACATATTGGGCCACAAAATGAATTTCCACATATACAGGAAAGTTGAAATTCTAGCCTGTACCTCTTCAGACCACCACAGCCTAAAGCTTGACATTCACAACACAACAAACAACAGAAAATACACTAACTGCTGGAAACTTAACACTATGATGCTGAATGAGAATTGGATTCAGGAAGAAATTACAAAGGAAATTCAAGATTTCCTGAAAGCGAACAATAATGAAAATAAAACTTACCAAAATCTCTGGGACACAATTAAGCTGTCCTAAGAGGTAAGTTCATAGCTCTTAATGCCTACATCAAAAAAAATGGAAACATCAGAAATAAATAACTTAACAATGCAGCTTAAAGCTTTAGAGACCCTAGAGCAATCTGATCCCAAAAGCAGTAGAAGGGAGGAGATTAGCAAAATAAGGGCAGAAATATCCAAAATCGAGATTAGGAAAATGATACAGAGAATCAACCAGTCAAAAAGCTGGTTTTTTTGAAAACCACAGTAAGATTGATAGACCCCTAGCTAAATTAACCAAAAGTAAGAGAGAGAAACCCAAATTAACAAAATTAGAAATGAAAATGGAGTTATCACTACTGATACCCAAGAAATCCAGAGAATTATAACATCACATTTCAAAAACTTCACAACACAAAAGAGATGGATGAATTCCTAAGTAAACGCAACTTTCCTAAATTGAATCAGGAAGTTGTGCATTATTTAAATAGTCCTATAACATATGAGGAAATCGATGAAGTAATCTCGAATCTTCCCACCAAAAAATGTCCCGGACCAGATGGATTCAGCACACGTTCTACCAGACATTTAAGGAGCTAATAACACCAATACTCCTTAAACTGTTCCATCAAATAGCAAAGGAAAGAACACTACCAAATTCCTTCTATGAAGGTAATATCGTGTTAATCCCAAAAGCTAATAAAGATACACTTGAAAAGGAAAACTATAGGCCAATCTCTCTGACAAACACAGATGCAAAGATTCTCAACAAAGTCTTAGCAAATCGGATTCAAAAACATATCAAAAAGATCATCCACGGGGATCAAGTAGGCTTTATCCCAGGCACACAAAATTGTTTCAACATATGCAAATCAATCAATGTAATTCACCATATAAACCAGTCCAAAGCTCAAGACCACATGATACTCTCGATAGATGCAGAAAAAGCTTTTGACAAAATCCAACAGCCTTTTATGATCAAAACCCTAGAGAAGGTTGGAATGGAAGGAACCTTTATCAATACAATAAAAGCAGTATACAACAAGCCAACAGCAAGGATCATACACAATGGGGAAAAACTTGCGGCATTCCTGCTTCGATCAGGAACTAGACAAGGCTGTCCACTCTCACCATTTCTATTCAATATTGTACTTGAAGTTTTAGCTGGAGCCATAAGATAAGAAAGGGAGATAAAAAGGATTCAAATCAGCAAGGAAGAAGTTAAGTTATCTCTATTTGTAGATTACATGATCATATACCTGAGTGATCCCAAAAACTCCTCCAGAAAACTCCTGGAACTAATATAGAAGTTAAGCAGGGTGTCAGGATACAAAATAAATGTCCAAAAATCAGTGGCTTTCCTATAGGCTTAGAATGAAAGAAGTGAAAAAGCCCTGAGAAAAACAATCCCATTTACTATAGCCCCTAAAAAAAATGAAATACCTTGGTATAAACCTAACCAAGGAAGTAAGAGACCTTTACAATGAAAACTTTAAAACCCTAAAGAAAGAAATTGCAAAAGACACCAGAAGGTGGAAAGACCTCCCATGTTCCTGGATTGGCAGAATCAACATCATAAAAATGACCATGCTACCAAAGGTGATATACAGATTCAATGCTATATCAATTAAAATCCCAAGCAATTCTTCAAAGAAGTTGACCAAACAATCTCAAAATTCATATGGAGGCACAAAAGACCCAGGATAGCAAAGACAATCCTGAGTAACAAAAACACTGCTGGAGGTATCACCATACCAAACCTTAGTCTATACTACAAATCCATAGTTGTAAAAACAGCTTGGTATTGGCTCCAAAATAGACACACAGATCAATGGATAAGGGTTGAAGACCCAGATATAAGCCCACAAAATTACAGCCATTTGCTCTTTGACAAAGGGGCCCAAAAAATCCGATGGAAAAAGAAGAGCATCTTCAACAAATGGTGCTGGCAAAACTGGATCTCCACATGCAGAAGATTAAAACTGGACCCATACCTGTCACCATGTACAAGAATTAATTCCAAATGGATCAAGGACCTTGATATAAGGCCAGAGACTATAAAAACCATAGTTAAAAGGGTAGGGAATTCCCTCGAGCTGATTGGGTTAGGCCAACAGTTTCTAAACGGACATCCAATAGCACAGTCACTACAACCAACACTCAACAGATGGGATCTTGTGAAATTAAAGAGCTTCTGTTCAGAAAGAGATTGTAACTCGAGCACAAAGGCAACTCACAGAATGGGAGAAAATCTTCACCAACCATATATCTGGTAGAGCTCTATTATCCAGAGTACACAAAGAACTTAGAAAATTAAACACCAAGGAAACAAATGGGCCAATTAAAAAATGGGCCCTGGAACTTAAAAGGAAGTTTACCAAGGACAAAATTAAAATGTCTAACAAATATCTTAAAAAATGCTCCACTTCTTTAGCCATCAGGGAAATGCAAATCAAAACTTCCCTGAGATATCATCTCACCCCTGTCAGGATGTCAAAAATCCACAATATAAACAATGCCAAGTGCTGGAGAGGATGTGGAGAGAGCGAACTCTCCTACATTGCTGGTGGGAATGCAGGCTCATACAGCTACTCTGGCGAGCCGTCTGGCGATTCTTAAAGAAGTTTAAGATTGAAATGCCACATGACCCTGCTATTCCACTTTTGGGAATAACCCCCCATACAGCAAAAATTCACCTCGATAGCACAAGCACGACCATGTTCATAGCAGCACTGTTTACAATAGCAAAGTCATGGAATCAACCCAAATGTCCAACAGTTGACTAGTGGATAAGGAAAATGTGGTACATTTATACAATGGAATACTACTCATCCATCAAAAATGATGAATTAATGCAATTTGCCAGGAAATGGATGGAATTAGAAACAATTATATTGAGTGAAGTATCCCAGACATGGAAAATTAAGTCCCGTATGTACTCCCTAATAGGTGGATCCTAGTACCAAAACCACTTAGAAACACTCAAAGACAAATCTCTGTAATACCTACAGTAATTGTAAAGATTATAAACAGGAGGGATGGGGAAGGAGGGTCCCACCAGAAGCAAGGAGAGAGAGGACCATGTTACAGCAGAGAAAATAGGCCACCATCAAGGACTGCAAGTAAGTAATGAGACATCTGGTTAAGCTCACAGACTTTCCTTCCTTCCATTTTCCTTTCCTTCCATTTGTAACTGATGGCGTATGATCTCACCAGGAAGGGGAGGGCATATAGGCTGCCTGATAGAAAGTAACCACTTTGCAAATGGGTGATTGACCCCCTCTCTCACCACGGTCTCGGTCTCGTACTTTTATTCCATCTACCTTTGAATATACTCTTACAACAAGACTCTAATTTAACAGGTTTTTATTTCTGGCCAGGGGGTGACCTGGAACTAGGCCAGCCTATTCTCTCCCCATCCTGAAGCTCAGGGAAATTTGCGGAAGAGAGTGCAGTAAGATTGTAAGAGCACAAGGATGAGAGGAGTAATAATATGCAAGATACTCCACACGAGTTAGGGCCAAAGCAATCATAATAAAACTTTGCAGGACCTGAGCTATGTCCAACACATTATTGACCCCAGAAAGTCTAGCATGGACTAAAGGCACTAGGATCCTTGGAGGCTAGGTACTGACAGTCACAGTAGTGTTCCTAAGCTTAAGGGGAGCACAGGAAAGGGTTCTGGGAAATGCCCCTGAGTCCTTGCACCTCATTGGAGAGGAGGACCCAGAGAAGAGTTTGGCATGCACATTAAAGGATGCTCCGGGGATTGGGTGGGGAGGGAAGAGGGAGCGGGGGAGAGAGGGGAGCGGTGTACCTGTTAAGTTTGTATAAGCGGAAATAATAATAATAATAATAAAATAATGATAATAATAATAAAATAATAATAATAATAATAATAAAAACAGCCTGGCGCTGGCTCCAAAATAGACACACAGATCAATGGATAAGGGTTGAAGACCCAGATATAAGCCCACAAAATTACAGCCATTTGGTCTTTGACAAAGGGGCCCAAAAAATTCAATGGAAAAAGAACAGTATCTTCAACAAATGGTGCTGGCAAAACTGGATCTCCACATGCAGAAGATTAAAACTGGACCCGTACCTGTCACCATGTACAAGAATTAATTCCAAATGGATCAAGGACCTTGATATAAGGCCAGAGACTATAAAAACCATAGTTGAAAGGATAGGGAACTCCCTCGAGCTGATTGGGCTAGACCAACATTTCCTAAACAGACATCCAATGGCACAGTCACTGCTACCAACCCTCAACAGTTGGGATCTTGTGAAATTAAAGAGCTTCTGTTCAGATAAAGAGATTGTAACACAAACTCAAAGGCAACCCACAGAATGGGAGAAAATCTTCACTAACCACATATTTGATAGAGCTCTACTATCCAGAGTGTACAAAGAACGTAGAAAACTAAACACCAAGGAAACTAATGGCCCAATTAAAGAATGGGCCCTGGAACTTAAAAGAAACTTTACTTTTTAGGGATGAAATTAAAATGTCTAACAAATATCTTAAAAAATGCTCCACTTCTTTAGCCATCAGGGAAATGCAAATCAAAACTTCCCTGAGATATTACCACACCCCGGTCAGGATGGCAAAAATCCACAACACAAACAACAACAAATGCTGGAGAGGATGTGGAGAGAGGGGAACTCTGCTACATTGCTGGTGGGAATGCAGGCTCATACAGCCACTCTGGCGAGCCGTCTGGAGATTCTGAAAGAAATTAAAGACTGAAATGCCATATGACCCTGCTATTCCACTTTTGGGAATAACCCCACATGCAGCAGAGGTTCACCTCGATAGCACAAGCACTACCATGTTCATAGCAGCACTCTTTACAATAGCAAAGTCATGGAATCAACCCAAATGTCCAACAGTTGACGAGTGGATAAGGAAACTGTGGTACATCTATACAATGGAGTACTACTCAGCCATTAAAAATGATGAATTACTGGAATTTTCCGGGAAATGGATGTCATTAGAAACAATTATATTAAGTGAAGTATCCCAAACACAGAAAATTAAGCACCATATGTACTCCCTAATAGGTGGCTCCTAGTATCAAACCCACCCAGCCCACCTTGAGACATTCAAAGATAAATCTATGTAATATCTACAGTAATTGCAAGGATTATGAACAAGAGGGATGGGGTTGGAGTGCCACACCAGAAACAAGGAGAGAGGGGACCATGTTTCAGCAGAGAAAATAGGCCTCCATCAAGGACTGCAAGTAAGTAATGAGACACCTGGTTAAGTTCACAGACGTTAGTTCCTGATCATTTGCAACTGATGGGGTATGATCTCACCAGAAGGGGAGGGCATATAGTCTGGCAGATAAAAAGTAACCATTTTGCAAATCGGTGATTGACTGGAGGGGTCACTGTGGTTTCCTACTTTCATTACATCTACCCTTGAATGTGCTCTTATAACAAGACTCCAATTTAACAACTTTTTGTCTCTGGCCAGGGAGTGACATACAATGCCCATCAGGATGGAGTGAAGGGCATTGCAGGAGCAGCAAAACTGCAAAAGAAAATCAACAAACCACAATCCAGAACTTCAGAGACTCTATATCAACCACCTAGAACTAGGCCAGCCTAATCTCTCCCCATCCTGAAGCTTAGGGAAATTTGCGGAAGAGGGGGCTGTAAGATTGTAAGAGTACAAGGATGAGAGGAGCAATGATTTGCAAGATACTCCACACAAGTTAGGGCCAAAGCAATCATAATTGGACTTTGCATGCCCTGCACAATGTCCAACACACTGACCTCACAAAGTCTAGCATCTGCTAAAGGCACCAAGATCCTTGGAGACAAGGGATTGACAGCCACAGTAGTGTTCCTATGCTTAAGGGGAACTCAGGAAAGGGTTCAGGGAAATGCCACTGGGTCCTTGTACGTTATCGGAGAAGAGAGCCCAGAGGAGAGTCAGGGATGCACATTAAAGGAGTCTCTGGGGATTGGGGGGGAGGCACTGGGGGATAAGGAGGGAGGGGTGAGGGCAGGAGGAGCAGGGGATTCGGGGGGAGGAGAAGGGAGGGAGGGAACTGGTGTACCTATTAAGTTTGTATAAGTGGAAATAATAATAAAAAATGTTTAAAAATGTTAAAAATAAATAAATAAATAAAATAAAACAAGTTAAAATATATATATACACACACATATATATACATTATTAATTCTGAGACCCCTTCCAATGACAAAGTATTTTACAAGGAAAATCAGAAACAAAGAAGTAGTCCTCAAGTGGGATTAAAACCATAGGAGTGAACCACATAATTACATAACCACATAGCCATAGGTTAAGATAAAGGGGAAAGTATGACCAGAATAGAGGTAGGACAAAAGTTATGGGAAATAAATGACTAAATGGAACTAGAGGTCATGATGTTAGGTAAAATAAGTCATATACAGAAAGACAAGTACCACCTGTTTTCTTTTGTATATGAAAGATTGAACTGAAAAATAGAGAAACAGAAAAAGTTAGGAATATTGCTTAGTTGGTAGAGTGCTTGTTTAACATGCACAAGGGTCTGGACTGAATCCCAGAACTAAATATACTGGACACGGTGGTGTGTGTCTGTAATCCCAATACTCATGAGGTGGGTCACAAGTTCGAGGTCATCTTTGGCTAATTGCATGTTAAAAGCCTGTATGATACATAGAAAGACTCTCTCAAAAACAACCACAAAAGCCTTATAAGTGGTAGAAGAACTATTAGGGAAGATTAAGTAGACTGTGGGAATGGGGAAAAGAGGGAAGGGGAAGAAAAAGGAGTTGGAAAAGTATAATTTACACATATCAAAATGAAATCCATGACAGATATAATTAGTATGCATTAATAGTTACAATAAAATTAGAAATACTATTAAAAATATAAAATTTTTGAAACATTTAAGAAAATGAGCACTTCTAATAAGTTGAACAAAATGTGAACAAAATCAATGTCATTTCTAATTTGTTTGTCAAAACTACCAATTAAGCCCATGAATAGATGTTTTAATGTTGTAATTAAAGCAGACACTGGAGCAGTAAAAACATGATCATCAAGTAGAACATCAAGTTGCATGATTGAGAGCTTTTATTGGAAGAGTCAATTTTTTTTCTTTTTAAGTATACACTTGAATTTTTTCCCTAGCACAATTTTTATTTATAATATTTGGAACAAATTACTATTTTATTGTACTACAGTTCTTTCTAGTTGCTTTTGTGAACCATTTTCTCTCTCACGGATTTTTTGCTGTGTTCACAGGGTGAGAAGCATTCCTACCTCTCCTCACCTTGCTTGAGAATATGAACACACGGCAGTTGCTTTTACCAAATTCCCTTGTTTCTCCAAGTTTCTCACTGGGACAAAACTGTGCAAATAAAGTCTTTGGCATTGAAGCATCAACTCTTCCAAAAGAGAAAAGGGCATAGACAAAGCAGGAAAGTCTCCAACTGATGGAATCAGACTCAAGCTCTCTCAGCACCTGTTTCCTCATGTGAACAAATAAGGACAAACCTATCACCCGTTATCATGCTAGCAGAGAAACCACATAGAGAACTTATCATATTGCCTGATACCTAGCGAATAGCCAATGATGAGCAGTTATAGATCTGCTATTTTTATTATCATTGATGCCATTTTTGTACAATTTCAAAGAGCAAGAAAAAGAAAAAAACGAACACAGGCCAAGTTGCATAGCTGCCAGCTTCCAAGACGGCTCTCCAGGGAGCACCACTAGACAATCAGGATCTCCCTGGTGGCTGAGGAAATACTGGATAAGTGGCAGTGTGATGTCTGGGTGTAAGGTGTAGTAAGAGATACTGATGATTTATCCTTCTGCTCTTGTGTTGGTCAAGAAGCCAGTCAGACTGTGAAGACATTTAAACAGCACTCCTGTGTGGGGAGGTATTGCAGCAGGCAACATTAAACTAGCAGCTTTAAACTAGTCCCTTCATCTCAGAAGTGGGTCCTCCATCCTTGGTCCATCCTCAGATCACTGCAGAACTCATCAAACAGCTTGTAACCTCAGGGAAAATGACAAGAAAGGATCATTGCATCTTACCTGGTCCTGATTCTTGACCACAGAATCCATCCAATAACATAATTGTTGTAGCTTTAAGCCATGGAGATTTATGGTGATTCATTGTTTGAATATGTTTGAAAACGTATGAAGAACATACTACATAGGAATGGCTATGGAACCAAGTTCAGGCAGGAAGCTATAAGGAAGTGGTGAGGTTTCAAGAGCATTAAAGAAAGTACCAGAAGAAACTTCATGGCCTTTGATGAAGTGTCTAGTGAGGGAGTAATGGTAAGTGAGGAAAGCGAAGGGAAACGAATCTTTGATAATCTATATCAGTAGTATTACTGAAGTAACATGGAATCTAGGTAGGCACTGTGTCTCCTGAGAACTTCAAATTTATGAATTCCAGGCAGAGAGCTGAAGATGCCACCTAGAACCTCTTACTTTTCTGATATTATGCAAGAAAGAGTAGGGGGCTAAGCTAAACACTCTATGTATAAGAGCAGTTAGACACACAGGCTTAAGATTTTGCTGATTTTGAACATCCCCAGCCTTTCTACATGGTAAACAACACCAAAATTAAGAAATTACTTTTGATCAATAGTCACATGCTGTCCACAATCAAAAAAGCATGAATGAAGTCAAAGATGTCTCTGTATCATCCTTCAATGACACCAGAAAGATTGACAGTAAAAAATACGTAATTGCTAAGCAATAAGGGATGGTGGTAAAAAAAAAAATTGCTGTCATTCAGTAGCCTTAGCAGAAGCTCAGCTTTGCAGTTTGCCTACATTGTTGCTGATCTACAGAAATCAAACAACTTAGAGGAGCAAGGGGTTTATTCTCTCTGATGATAATCCCATTATAGTTCCTTGTCCAGTTTGTCAAGAAAACTGACAGCAAGAGAGGGGAACTCTCCTACATTGTTGGTGGGAATGCAGGCTCATACAGCCATTCTGGCGAGCCGTCTGGAGATTCTTAAAGAAATTAAAGATTGAAATGCCATATGACCCTCCTATCCCACTTTTGGGAATAACCCCCCATGCAGCAGAGGTTCGCCTCGATAGCACAAGCTCGACCATGTTCATAGCAGCACTGTTTACAATAGCAAAGTCATGGAATCAACCTAAATGTCCAACAGTTGACGAGTGGATAAGGAAACTGTGGTACATCTATACAATGGAGTACTACTCAGCCATCAAAAATGATGAATTACTGGAATTTGCTGGGAAATGGATGTCATTAGAAAGAATTATATTAAGTGAAGTATCCCAAACCCAGAAAATTAAGCGCCGTATGTACTCCCTAATAGGTGGCTCCTAGTACCAAACTCACCCAGCCCACATTGAGACACTCAAAAGTAAACCTATGTAACACAGTAATTGCAAGGATTATGAACAAGAGAGATGGGGTAGGAGGGCCACACCAGAAACAAGGAGAGAGGGGACCATGTTACAGCAGAGAAAATAGGCCTCCATCAAGGTCTGCAAGTAAGTAATGAGAAACCTGGTTAAGTTCACAGACATTCTTTCCTGATCTCACCAGAAGGGGAGGGCATATAGTCTAGCAGATAAAAAGTAATCATTTTGCAAATGGGTGATGGACCCCTCCCTCAGTGAGGTTTCCTACTCTTATTACATCTACCCTTGAATGTGCTATTACAACAAGACTCCAATTTAACAGCTTTTTGTCTCTGGCCAGGGGGTGACATACAGTGCCCAGCAGAATGGAGTGAAGGGAATTGCAGGAGCAGCAAAACTGCAAAAGAAAATCAACAAACCACAATCCAGAACTTCAGAGACTCTATATCAATCACATAGAACTAGGACAGCCTAATCTCTCCCCATCCTGGAGCTCAGGGACATTTGCGGAAGAGGGGGCGGTAAGATTGTAAGAGCAAAAGGATGGGAGGAGCAACGATTTGCAAGATTCTCAACAATAGTTGGGGCCAAAGCAATCATAATGGGACTTTGCATGCCCTGCGCAATGTCCAGCGCACTGTTGCCCTCATAAAGTCTAGCATCTGTTAAGGGCACCGAGATCCCTGGAGGCAAGGGATTGACAGCCATAGTAGTGATCTTATGCTTAAGGGGAACAAGAGAAAGGGCTTATGGAAATGCCACTGGGTCTTATATGTCATCCTTATATGTCATCGGAGAGGAGGACCCAGTGGAGAGTTAGGCGTACACAATAAAGGACTCTCTGGGAATTGGGGGGGAGGCACTGGGGGAACGGGAGAGGGAGGAGGGGGTTCGGGGGGAGGAGGGGGGAGGGAGGGAACTGGTAAAAAATTTTAAAATGTATTATTAAATTTTTAATAAAAAAAGAACTCAGATTCTAAAATCTTTAGGAGAAAAACATAAAAAAAAAAAAAAAAAAAGAAAACTGACAGCAACAGCAAGGGCTGAAGGAACTGGCCGCACCATATCCACATAATGGCTGACAGATGGATGATCCTTACTTACCAGACCAGAATGTCTGGCCAAGTGTACAGAAGGATGTCAACTTTCTCAACAGTTCACTCCATCTTATTCACCTGCCCAGGGACTAGTCCCGTCTACCATGAGCTGGGTCTTTCCCATCAATTAGACAATCTCCTGCAGTGTCAGCTTTCAAGTTGACACATCTAACTATGATGCTCGGAATGCAGAAATGTTTATTTAAGATAACTTTCAGGTGTAACTTTTGTCTTACACGGTAAATACAATAACAAAAAAATCAAAACTTTATAAGAGGAATATACTAACATACACTCTTGTATCTTAGACTGTAACAGAGACAATTCAGACTGAATGATCTTTATAAACCAAACTTCTACAAAGCAAAAACAGGGCTGAGAATACTCCTGAGATCTAAATATTCTACTCAAAATGAATAAGACTTGAAAGGCAGAATCAAGTGTCTAGCACTATTAAAGATAAAAGCTATTAAAAAATCCTTCAGACAGTACTATACCTGCTTTACTTCAGAGTCACTGTTGGACAGTGTTTCTTGGGTGTCTCCCCATCATAACTCTGTTCTAAGTGGAGAGTCTACTGAAGTTACCCTATGCAAGTATAACCACTGACTATCAAATATGATGGGATAATTTATCTCTCTAAACAGGTTTTTCACTCAGGACTAGATAGATTCAAGAAATATGCTAAGCTATATCTAAGTAACTCCATTTTCTCACCCGAACCCAAATGAGATGACAATATCTTGGACACCGTGATGGCAGTGCAATGAAATGAGGCTTGGGGGGGCTAGGAGAAGAAGATGAGTGTCTTTAAAGTGAAAGGGCCATAAATCACTGGAAGTCAAGGAGCAGCTGCGGCAACTGCTCACCAAGATGCTCTCTTCCTTACCACAATGATCTCCACCTCCAGGAGTTATACCCCAGAGGAACTTTTTCACTAATATAATACTGAAGATGGGAGGCTTCAGAGGTATCAGAAAACACATTTAAGTTTGTCCTGGGCCATTTGCCTTGCTAATTGGGGAAGACAGACCACCATATCATGAGAACTCACAAGTAATCGTGTATAAAGACCTATATGAAAGGGACTGGCATGGTTTGCCAACAGCTAGCACCAGCCTGCAGACATCTGCACATAGAAAGGGCTTCTGGATGCTGACCTGTGGGTCACCAGATCTGAGGACCAAACTCCATGAAGTGGACGATCCCTTGTATTGGCATAGTGATGTTTCGGCTTTACATAGCATTGGCCTAGTTTTACCTCTTAAGTGTCACATCTTGAAAAACCTTTCAACATCAAGTAAATGAAGACAGCTGTTTGCTCCAGAGTTACACCTCTCAGTGTTAACTGGTATTTCCAACACTTACACAAAAGTTGTGAATGTGGAATAGGGAGAAACGCCCCCTGTGTGTGGTGACTGATGACAGGAGAGACAGACAAGCTTAGACTACTAATAAGGAGTGTTTGTTATTGCATAGAGGCTGGAACTCCATCAGATAATGATGATGCAACAATGTCTCAGTAAAACCAAATCAGTAGCATTTAAAACAGATGCCCTGAGCTTTGACAAGTGACTTACCACCTAACAACAACAAAACGACAACAAAAAACTTATCTCAAAACTGATGATAGTTCACATTGAAGCCAAAAACCATGGAACTCATGGAATAAAACAAGGGTATAAATCTTCATGCTCTTGAATTAGTCAAAGTTTTCCTAAATGGGATGGCGAAAGAATAAGCATCAAGAAGGGCACTCTTGAGGTTAAAAACTGCATGATAAAAGGCATAGTCAAGAATGTGAAGGCAATACACAGAACATGAAAAACATTCAGAAACCACATTTACAATAAAGTACTTCTTATAAAATATATGTATATATTTGTACATATATTATATATATTTGTGTGTATATGCAATGAGACTGAGTGGATATGCAAATACATAAATGTATGCAGAAAATGTGTATAATATGTATATAACTATATATATATACAAGTATATATAAAGAATTCCTACAACTAGATGATAAAATACAACCTAATTTGAAAATGAGGAAAGGATTTGACTAAGCATTTCTTTAAAGAAGATACTCCAATAGGTACTCAAAACAGTATCCAATATCAGCATGGAAGTACAAATTGAAAATGCCACAAAGAGATCCCAGTTAATATCACTATGATGCATCAAACATTTAATAATAGCCCCAAAATGAAACAAACAAATCTCCACCAACTAATGAAGCTATAAATAACCTGTGGTGTAAAGACAGAATGGACTAAATTCTGTCACTCCCAAATTAACATGTTGCAGCTTTGATCCCACCCCCAATGTGACTGTACTTGAAGACAACAGCCTTAAAGGCTACATGAAGTTAGAAGAGTAGGGCCTTAATTCTATATGGCTGGTAGAAGAAACATTACTGATATCTTTTTTCTGGTCTGTGCACAAAGAAAAGGTGATGTGAGAGTGCAGGAAGATGCTGGTCACCCATAACTCAAGGACAGAGGTCTCAGCAGAAACCAACCATGCTGGGACCTAATCTAGGGCTTCTAACCTCCAGAAATAAGGTTAGTCTATTATGGCACTATGATAAAACTAATTCAGGAATAAAATATTGGCATGTGTTATAAATCAGTCAAGCTTTGAAAACATTAAGGCCAGTGAAAGAGGCCACATGCAGAAGATCACATATTGCATGATTCTGTTACATGTAATGTCTAGAACAGGCAAATCTACAGAGACACAAAGTAGATTAGTAGTTGCCAGGGCCTGGTGCTTGAGGAAAATCTGGAGTGACAGCAAATTGATGCTTACTTTTACAGTGATGAAATTATGTAGTTAACAGTCACCATTCTGAAAAGGGTTGAATTTGTCTTTGAATGGGTGAGCTCTCTGGTACATGAGTTATATCTCAGTAACCTATTGTTTAAGAAACAAGAGATAGAGACAGAGACAGAGAAGGTGAAAGAAAACACAGAAATGGGGGTAATAATTGGTTCACTGGGTCAGCCCTTCTCCACAGGAACCACGACAAGCATTCCTCCTCCCCACTCGGTTCAGCTGCATTCCAGGAGCACCACTGAACACAGACCATGAGTCAGGCCAACTCTAGCAAAACAAAACTAATGTGGCACAGTCCTTCTTGCCCACCCTCAGACACACATGTGTCTAGAGAACGACGATGGAATACCAAAGCCATGGACTTAGAGCATGAGAGCAGGAAAGGAAGCCTGGGGCCAAGGAATCAGTGACTGGAGGAGATAGATTTAGCTGAGTCATACAGGTAAACCGTAAGACTGAAGGAAGGGAGCATCTCACGGCACCAAGAGGCTGGATGCACAAACCCTCACTTGACATTCAGGTTGTTGTTCTCCTGGGGTCAATGAAAGCCAATAAAGCATTATAAAGAAAGGAGAATTGGGTTTGATTTACTGTTAGAGGCTGTGTTACACTGGAGCAGGGCAGATGGCAGGGGAACCAGGTGGGGCATAGCAGACACTGAGGACTGAAGTGGGGTGAAGTGGCAGCCTGAAGTCACAGAACCAGCAATTTGAAGGTCTTGCTGCTTTACTAGCTTGGGTGAATGAGTGAGAAAGGGAACTTTTTGATACTGAACAGAGAATATCTACCTGCATGAAACACCTCTAAAGAAGCTGTAATAATTATACTTTCCCCCATCATGATCATGCACACCTATAAATTCAGTTTATAGGGACTTTAGGAAAGAGGTCAAAAACAGCTTCTGGGAGACTCTCACACAGACAGCATCACATCCTGCAAGGTCACCACAGTGATCAACAGCACTAACCCAGACAAGTGCCAGGAGCAGAAGAGCAGGGTGTGCATGTGATGCCCGAATAGGGAGGGTTCTGAACAGAAAGCTGTTTTCAATTAAAAAGTGTTGAACACTGGGGCTGGAGAGGTGGCTCAGGGGTTAAGCCTCTGCCTTGCAGGCAGAAGGTCCTGAGTTCGGATCCTAGACCCCACGTATAGACACCGGGCAGAAGCGGGGGCAGCCTGCGTTTCTGGTCCTGGTAGGGCGGAGCCTGTGAATCCCGGAGCAGAGTAAACGAGGAGGTGGAGGCGGTCCATGAGGGTTCCAGAATTCGCCTGTGATTCTACACACACACACACACACACACACACACACACACACGCACACACACACACGCACACACACGCACGCACAATTGAATAAATAATAATAAAATTTAAAAAAATTTAAAAAGTGTTGAACACAAGATATCCCACTCAAGGCAGAATTGCTGCATCCAGAAACTCACTGCAGAGAGACTTGTCCTTGCCAGATCTGCATAACAACTAGCATACCAACATGCCCCCCACAGACTACCTAGGAACTCAAGAGAGATAAGAACATACAGTGGAAACCTTTGGGACTAAAGCTGGATGAGTGAAGGGAAATGCCCATATCAGTGGAGTGGCCCGAAGAACAGCAACCTGGTATGCCACAGAGGTCTGAACCCCCACAAGAGTAGACAAACCAAGGGGCTATCCTGGGGTCCACAGAAGCAGACAGGCAGGAGTGTGGGAGTGGGATGGATTGATGAAAGGAAAGGAGGGGAATGGATGGGATGGAAGTAGGGATAAGTAAGTATTCTATATGCTTGTAAAATTAGAAAAATAAAAAATAGTTATAACATTTAGAAGAAAATAAGGAATAAACTCTGAAAGAGTCTGTAGGTGTTTATCTAATTGATGTGGAATAACGCAGCCCATGAAAAATGGGGCTGTTCCTTGGCCATTAGACAGGATGGAGGGAACTGGTTTAGTATTTTGGCGAACTGGAAAGACCTGGCTATTAGGTCTTCCTTTGGATATGTTGTGGCCAGTTCTTCAGCCCTTCATGTTAATACGAAGTCTCATGTCATGTCAATGAGTTGTAACCAAGAACTTTAAGGTAGAATAAAGCCCTTGTTCCCTCAAAAAAAAAGAGTGTCCAGAAAAGGTTAAGGGCAAAGACACACACACACATACACACACACACACACACACACACACACACACACGCACACCACACTTTTGTTAACCTCATAGCACAAGTGTCCAACTACTGGAGAATGCAAGCAAATGAAACTTTTATGATATTTCACCAGCAGTGTTTAATATCCAGGCCAGAAAATAAAAATTATGTTGTGCTTGTTGCATTGTGTTTTGTTAATATTTGTGAGTTATACACAAATAAGCACTAAGTTAAAAACAACATAAAAAGAACACTGTGCTAAATTAGAAATAATAAAAAGGACAATTAACCCATTCATGCAGTGTGTGTTTAATTGAGAGCCCGATTTTGAATTTATTATCTGATAACAAGCTAAGAAAAAAGGTAAACATTTTGGGGGGTTTATTAGAATAAACCGGATCAAATGTCTATGTCTGTACTTCAATTCAGGTTTTTCTAAACCATCTTAAACCTAGACATTTATAAACATCCAATGATACACTCTCTACTGCATTAAGATTAAAACAATTGTCAGTGTATGAATTTCCATGAATCTCTAGATGAGGAAAGTCAAAAGGCCAAAAAACGAGAGTGAAAGAGTGCTGCAGACAGAGACAAAGGGCCAAGAACACAAGAGAAACACTGCAGCCTGCAGGCTGTGTGGCTTGGGTTGCTTGCAGATACAAGCTACCTCAAAAGGGGCATTAAATCCATAACCACCTTGTCTTAGCCCACCTTTCAGAATTCGGAGTTAGTCAGCTAGTACAGAATACTAGATCTTTCCATGGTACTGAACTACTGTATTATAAAAGTGAGTGATAAAACTCAGGTCTCTTTTGTGTTGGTGGTTTCCAGGGAAGTCTGCAGCAGCTTGAATCAAAAGCACAGGCTTTAAGAGAAAATTCAGTCAACTCGTCTGCTTTCAACCAATGGCTATAGCATTTCAAAACAGAAGGAGAATTAATGCAGGTGCTGTATTTTCTAAGGGAAATGCCCTGATAATTATAGTACAATGACATAAAATGACTTTTTTGTTGAGTAATTTAAAAGCAGAGTTCCCACTGAAGCTTTCACAATAAAGAACTCATTTTGCAATGTTGAATAGCACTCTAAGTACTGCTGGCCACCAGTGCTGACTTCATTTAAGGAGAAATGTAAGCCACTGCCAGCTCAAGTTGGAAGACCACAGGTCTTCAGTTCTCTCTAATCGAAGATGTTTTCAAATAGAGATAACTCGATCTCAAGTGGTAAAATTAAAAACCATACCTACTATTTATAGAATGTTTTCTATTAAGCGCTTTATATATTTAAACCCCAGACAAGAAAGAGCAAAGAGACAGACACTTACTGAACCACGTACTCCAAGGACTCTGGAACACAGAACAGATGGAGGTTCCCTGACTGCTACGCTGCGGAGGAGGAGCGCAGCTGCAGCCGATGTGACAGCAGTGCTGCAGTAGAGGCAGCAATCGCTGACCTTCCAGCCTGGGCAGTCAAGGGCCCAGAGATACAGGCCCAAGGGCAGGGAAGCAAAATGTGCACTGAGCTGCAAGAAACTGTACCTGCATCCCCACCTCCAGCAGAACGAAGCTGTCCAGGTCCCAGGTGCTGACCTCTGCCTCTACCCTTGCCTAGCATCAGAGTGGGGAAAACAGACTCTTCAAGAATTAGAATAGGGGTCAGGAAATGGCTCCAGTGGATAGATGGTTCTAGTGGGTTAAGTGCCATGCAAGTGCAAGGCATCAAGTTTGAGTCTTTAAACATGTACATATGCATGCATATGTACACACACACACACACACACACACACACACACACACACACACACACACATCCTGAAAATACTAATAGAAGAAAAGACACTACAGCTTTCAGAGAGGGTAAGAAAAAAAGCAAATCATCTACAAACAAAAAAATGAAAAAATGTGGTATCTCCATATTGAATGACAATAGAAGTCTTTATATTTTGAAGGAAACTATTTTTCCAGCTAGAAAATTAATCTTAATCTGATGACTGAAGATTCAAACCTTTTCAGAAATGCAAAAACCTTGTAATTTGGTTTTCTTTGAACTCCCCACTCAGACAAAAATTAACAAATAAGCTGAAAATGTGGAAAAAATAAATCCATAGCAGAATGAAAGTGAGATGCTCAGGAGATCATCTCACTAAGACGACAAACAGAAACTGCAGGCTCAAAAGTCCCAGGACAAGACTGCAGAGGTGGCTCAAGGGTTAAGTCTTTGCCTTAAAAGCAGAGAGTACCATGTTCAGACCCCAGATTCTAAGTACCAAAGCCAGGTAGAAAAAGGAGGTAGAGCAAACCAGAGCAATTCACTAAGTCACTCTTGGGACTCCACAGGCACACACACTCCCTCTGATGCACACACATGCACACACGCAAAGTCTCAGGATAAATATGGAAAAGGGCACTGAGAATAAAAAGTCCAGGGCATAATATGCAGCTAGTATATATAATGATTTCACTATTTCACCCTCACTCTGCCTGAAGTTCTGCTTGTCTAAACCACACAATATTTCCAAATTCTGAATCCCTGTAGGGAAGTCATGGTATAGGAATAAGGGAGGAGAAAAGTACACAAAGGAAAGGATTCAGTCCTGTATCAGTCAGCTTTTCAATATTATAGCAAACTGCTTGAGAAAACCAAATTATAAAGAAAACAAGATTGTCCTACTAGTCTATGGCAGTAGACTTTGGGGCCTGTGGTGTGATTATAAGACAGGGAGCATTTGGAAGAGCAAAATAGTCACTTCATCATGGCCAAGAAGTAAAAGAAAAGGAAGAGAAAGAGACCAAGTCCTACCGTTCTCTAACGGTACAAGTTTAGTGATCATTAGACCCCACTCAAAGTTCTGCCAGCCCTCAACACTATTACCCTAGGAACAAACTTTTAACACAGGGGCCATAGGGGGCAGTCAAGCTCCAAAGTATAGTGAGTCCTTTTCCTCTGGATGAAATCCAAAAGGCAAACACTGTCCCAAGGGCTCATGTACACCAAGAAACAAAACTAGCATCTTGAGATTTCACAGCAACTCAAGGTCAAAGATGGGTGGATAAAACATCATTCATTCTCATATCATACAGCATAAACAGATGAGTAAGTGAATTATAAGGTCAGACCCTACAGCTAAGACCCTCAGCATAAGCAACAGATCTCTGTTCTACAAGTGAGTTGGAATAACCATTGCACTCTTGACTTTCCTTCCCTCTTTCTCTTCCCATCTATTTTGATGCAAACTTAGTGCATTGGGTCAGTCAGGGTGGCATTAATTGAATATATCAACTTGAGTGGGGAAACATATATGTGTGTGTTTTTCTAGAACTTAACAACTGAATTAGTAGTGAGTAGTGCAGAGGACTTGCCCATGTACGTGGGAATCAGTCAATTTGAGGGTCTAGTAGAACTAGAAGATAGAGTCTGATTTTACTCTAGACCTAGGACCTGTCCAGAGCTGGGACATAGAACTAAACTTGATCTTGATGTTCCTAATTGTTCAGGCCTTCAAACTATACCATCAACTATCCCAAGTTTTTCAATGTGCAGATAGCTGATCACACTGTGAGTCTCAAACTCCATAATCACACGAGTCAGTATGTTTTAATAAATGTTTTATCTCTTCTTGTCTATTTCTCTGAAAACCCTTGACTAATACAGGAAGATAATCAAAACCTTCTCTTTCCTGCTCTCCATCCGACCTCTGGGTTCTCCATTCTATTGTCCTACAACGGCCACCTACAGGATCTTCTTTTTTCCAACCCTTCTTGCCCAACCCTGCTCTATTCTGGTGTCAACCTTCTGTTTCTGAAAAGCAAAAAATGATCCTATCTGCCCCCTGTGTGAATAGTTCTAGGGAACCATCCTGATCTTGGGATAAACAGCAAACTCCCTACCACAGCTTGAGTCTTCATAATCCTTTACAGTCTCTATTCTCATTCTCCCACAGGACTTTACATTCTAGTCATAGCAGTGTTCATGCTGCCTGAAACCCCCTTTCTCCATGTCCCATACCGCACAGATCCTTTGCTCTTCATATCACAGTGCAGCTGAGAAGCTTCCTGAAGCCTAACTCTCAATGCCTCTGTCCTCTGGATCTCAGCAGGTGTTGCTATCACTGCATCCAATCACAGTGTCTCACGAATGCCTGTGAAACCTCTCTGTCTTATTCATTGTTCTGTCTTAGTGTCTAACACATTTTGACATATAGCATGTGTTTCATAAATATTGGTTAAATATGCAATCAATAATTCTTCAAACAACTAGCAGAATGCTAACTATACCTGGGATCTACCCCACAGATGGTGAAGCTAGATTTTTTGGAATAGGCTAAGGAAGCCTATATTTTTAACATGTTTCTCCAGGGTACGAATTACTCATGATCAGTTACAATAAAAGTAAACCAAACACAGAACAGCTTTGTTTCCTTAGTGGACAACGAAAATATAGCCAAGGCCAGCATCTACTTCAATAGCATGGAAAAATGAATAGCAATGAGTTGTAATGGAAAACAAACACTAGAATAGATTGAATGGTTCTTATGCAGTGCCAAGGACGAGTGACAAGGACATCTGTTAAGATGTCAATGGAAGGCCTGGAGGTGTGGCTCAGTGATAAAGTACTTGTGTAGCATGTTTAAGACCCTGGGTTCAATGAAAAACAAAAAGATGCCAAAAGGAACTGTAGTTAGATCATGTTCTCTTTAACCATCTCAGTAAATTACCCATTTGCCTTATAGGGATATATTCCCTCCTGATTTAACCTCATTGGTAGATGCCAAAATGAAGTAGGATTTTGGTGATGCCAATAAGTTGCTTTCTTTAAAAAAAAAAAAAAGAAGAATTGATGCCTAGCCTGCTCTATTTTAAATCTACCCTCATATCTTTTGCCTTAGAAGAATCAAGTCCCACTTATTCCCAAGTGTGATAGTTAATCATGGGTGTCAACTTGACCACACCTGGCATTAACTAAGATCAGCTGTCGGATTACCTGAAGAGATTATCCAAGTCAATACATTTATAATACAGAGACCAGCCCTAAATCTGATTGGAACCTCCTAGTAGCAGACCAAATAACAGGAACCATAGAACAGAAGATTTCAAAGAGAGATTTCTCTGCTTCTTGGACTCTCCAGGATGTCTGCAGTGACTTAACCTGCCTCTAGCTTCAGCCACCAGTTATATCGCCTCCACCATGAAAGACTGTTTTTCCCCTCTGGAACCATAAGATGAATAAATCTCCCTTTCTCCCTTAAGTTGCTTGACTCTGAATGCTCTCTCACAGCAACTGTTAAGAGTAACTATTATACCAAGATTCATTCTTCTGCAAGTAGCCCTGCTCCCAACATTCCTCAGTCTCTGAGGAATGGTGTCTCACATCATCATGTTTGTCACCAAGCTCTCCCCTCCTACTTTCCTATTTCAGATAATTTCCAACCTCTCCTGCTACACTCTGCAATGCAACCTAGCCTCCTCCCACCCAGCGGGCACTGCAGACTCTTCTCTGCATATATACAGATTTAGAAACAGCAGCTGATTCTCACTGCTTCTACTTCCTTGCTTTTCATTCACTTCTCAACCTACTAATATGTGGCTTCCACCCCCATATTTTACTAAAATTGCTCATTCAAAATTAGGTCACCAACTGCTGCCTAATTTCCAATCTCTACAAACTCTCCATTTCTCTTTACCCTATCTCACAGGAACACTTTCAATCACTTCCTGTTTAGGAAATTTCCTCTGCCAGTCCATTCTTCTGTGTGCTTTGTTACCCTCACTCCAATCCTGTGCTCTGTGTTTTGTTGGCTCTTTGCTTTAGTTGCCTCTTACATGTCAGTTTTTAACATTTTCCTTATTCTACTCTTTCTGTCTTTTCCGTAACTGTCTATCCATTCTCCTGGCTTCAAATCACATTCATGGCATAATAGTTTCATATAAGAATTCAATGAATTTAAGTCAGTTTCATCCCATATTACCAGATTCTCTCACCTCTCCTTTTTACTATGAAAATCTTTTTCCCAACCAGTCTTTCTCCTATTTACATTTGTGTGTGTGTATGTGTGTGTATGTGTGTATATGTGTCTGTGTGTGGCCTGCTGAGATTGTTTGCACTAGCATGTGCCTGAATGCTTGCTGGAGCATGAATGTATCAGTGGATGGATCACTGAAGAAAGTAGTTCTTTCCACTGTCAGCATTAATCCTGAATAGTTCCTCAGGGAGGTGCTTCATGAGCTCTTCCCCCTTCCATGATGAAATAGTGACATATCAAATTGGGTTTCTCTGTAGCTCCAATTACTCCCTTTTGGAAACTTCTATCTAAATGTCCCTGAGGAATCCCAAACTCTGCATGTATCAGATAATGAACTTTCCATCACAACTTCCAATGTTCCCGGTGTGCTAGGTAAGAGCCCTGGCACTGAACTACTGCCAAAAGCCCCTTCCACTCCACTGTTAAGAAAAGGTTCGAAAAGATCCCTTTGGATCCAAATTATCCCAACTGATGGCCTCCCTCTTTGAGAACCTTTGCCCTTTCCCACCTTGGACAACTCCTAAAGAATTCAGCACAGCTCACACTGCTTAGAAATCCTTCCTGAGCCCTCTCTGTCAAAACTATGTGAGTCACACCTCCATGTGGATTCTGAGCAGGTTTCTACCAAGCACTAATCACCTCCTATTGCAATTACTGACTTACCTCTTTGTGCCTTACGAAGCCTTGAGCTATACATTTAATCTGTATATCCTAAATATGAATTAGTATGAAACCATAATAGGTTCTCAGAAAATCTCTAAATGAACACAGCATTGAATTAAGGAATACAGGAGTAGACTGTCCACTTCAAAGGTCAGTCAGTAAGCTGCAACCCATAAAGTAAATGATGGTCTCTGTAAATTCTGACTGTTTTTTTTTTTTAATTATAACAGCAGAGTTGAGTACCTTCAGCCAATTTAGAAATTCTAAAATACTATCAAGTTTTTAATTGGCATCACCCTAGTTTAAAACAATTAGTTTCTTATCACTTTTTGACAATGATTGAAAAAAAAACCTATTACTATTGCAGTAATGCTCTAATTAACACCGATTCAACAGACATTGAGGCTTCAAGTGTTTCTGTTCTTATAGACTATACATTGAAGTAGGGTAAGAGATAATTATATATAAAAGCAAAATAAGATAATGAGAGATCTTGATACAGACAGCGAAGGAAATACACAGGACAATGTGCAAGACAGCACCTAGTTGAGGAGGGTCTCTCTCTGGGCCAATGACTGAATCCCAAAGGAGGACTCTGTCAGCCTCGGAGATTATTACAGGAAGTTGTTCTAGAAGGCAGTTGTACGAAGTCTCAAGTCAGAAAGAGCCTGGAGGTCTGAAGCAACAGAGGCCACAGTGGACTGGGTGTGGTGGGAGAAAGAGGGTCCAGTCAGCTCCAGGGAGAAGGGAAGAGGGAAACCAGGCCCTGAGGCCTTGGAGGCCAGATGAGGGATTCTGATTTGTCAGCTACCTTCTGAACATCAAGCACTATGCTAAGAGACTCCACCCGGTCCTCCCAACAACTACATGTTTTGTGGGCCTATCATTATTCTCATTGTTGAGGCAGAGACTCAAAGAGGTGTGAATTCAGTGCAGAATAAAAGGAAATGTGACCACAAGTCAGTTCCCAGGCCATGCAGGAACTGCGTTCTCTCCCCTTGTGTCTTCTGATTTCTACATTATCTCTACTCAAACTTATGGAACACACAAAAACAGCATATGGAATTATAAAGACCTGGGAGACTTTTTAAGAAAGCTAAAAACAGAACTATCTCAAGCTTCGACTATGAGAATAGATTCCTGCTGACTGTCCTACCATGAGCTATCGCATTAGCTTATCTCTTCAAAATAGATGGCTTTGTCAATCCTTTATTTTAAAACCTCAGTGTTTCCAAATCTCCACCAATAAAACAAAACAAAATCCTTCAAGCTCAACTAGTACTAAAATCTCTTCACAATCTAGTCCCAATCTACCTATCTAGTTGTTCCCGTGACACCCAACACACACTCTCCTCTACCCATAAAACTGGCCCATTTCCGTAGCTCCAAATTCCATGTCCCTGTCATGGTCTTCCTCCATGGCCCTCCCCATCTTGGGTCCAGTCTATGAAGTCATCCAGGCCCAGTTCATTTCCCTCCCATGTGTGCCCATCAAGATGAGTTTCCCTCCCACAGCCCTCCTCCTTTAATAACACAGAACTAAAGCCAGAAAGAAGCTCCCAAATGAATCCATGAATACCCAGAACTCATTTCTAGTGCGACCTGGACCAGAATCTGAAGAGGCAGAAAAGGTCCTGTTGCCATCAGGGGAAATCCATTCCAAGAATTTCATCTCAACATTCTTCACAGTCAATAAATACATTAACTTGAAACTAGCCTCCTTATGCCAATCAGAAGATTTTATTATTCAGTTCAGTACCAAAAAAATGAAAACGCAAAAACGCAAAAGTCACAGAGGAGAAATTAACATTTTCATTTTAAAATTCTTAACCAGAAATATTTAGCATATGCTTACATTTTGCTAATTTCTAGCATCCTCATAACCACGGGTATTTTAAAAATATTCCAGTTAAATTTGTTTGTTCTTCAAAATACATTAATAATTTCTCTACTTTAAAACTCAGTAGGATTAGCTCTGTTTTAAAAAGTTATACAAATAGTTTGTAGAGTATGACAAACTCCAAAATAAAATTTAGTTTAAGGAGCAGAATTCATAATAAATTTGCATATCTTGAGAAAATGTGTCCCAAATAATCTGATTGAACTTCTCTGGCTATTTATAAAATGAGGTATTATCATTAATTCTTCAAAGAATCTTCTGACAATTCAACTGTTGCTATCAGAAAATATTACATTTCTTCCTTACATTGGTTCATATGAAAGTGTTATGTTTTCAAAATATATTTATTTCAAGTGCATTTGCCATACATGAAAATTATATCTGGGCACAATGTGCATTGGATAAGTTAACAGGTTTTGCATGTTCGTGGCCCTTACGGATGTTTTTTCTGAAGACATGTAGACATACAGACATGTAATGCAGAAAAGTAATGTCTTTTACAATCTAGAATTGACAGCTTTAATAGCAAATTGCTTCTATACACATCTTAGTTTCCACAAAACATATTTTATACACATGTGAATGGGTGTGATAGTCCTGTCGTGCTGTGAACACTCAAGACAACTTGAATTTTAAACTCAGGTTCAATGACAACAAAACATTCACATTTTAAGCAAAAGGAAGCTGAGTCAGGAAGACTGGATCTGAAAAGCAAAAATGATTTGGAATTAAACAAAGTACTTAGGTTCATTTATTCCTCATGTCAAAACCTATTAAGAATTAGAAGGCTTAGAAAACAGTATTAATTTATGATATAGAAACCCTTGGAAAATCTGCATTGTGGATGGCATGGATTTATAGTGTGTCCACTCTCTTTCAAGTCATTTTGATATATTTAGTGATGCATACAGGGCAAAAATAGGAATAGAAACTCTAGGAAGTCTTCTAAGTCACAGATTACAGGTATGTTAGATTACTGAGAGCAGGAAAATATGTAACAAATGTAACTCACATATTAAAACAGTTCTAAAATTTTAGAAAATGCAAACTCAGTTGAGACTGGAAACATATAAATGCTAAGCCACAGCCATAACAGTTTTTCCTATCTCCAAGACTCTTGCCAACAGGACGCCATTCAAACCTTATGCAACCTTGTAAAACGAATGAGAATAACCAAAGTAAAAGCTACACGGAATCCTAATCTATCAAGTAGCAATTAAACATGCAATGTAAAATACAGTAACACTAAAGTGAATGTTTTTATTGTATACAAGAAACATCAAACACTAATAGACTTTGATGATTATGCAATAAACACCCTACCCACAGGGCATTAGCTAGCACGGAAACTGCTAGGAATAGTTAGGAAACCAATTAAAACACATGTAGTCAGTATTTTTGGAAACTGTACAACAGTGAACGCAGGACAATGGATCTGTCAGAGGAAAGAAAACAAGCAAAGCAGACTTATAGTTGCATCACTTCCATGGCCTGGGGGCTGCAGCACAGGAGGAGGAAGGAAGCAGACAGAGGCGGGCCATCACAGAGCAGTGAGGCAGGTTTTAGTCAAGACAGCTAGGGGGCATGAAGCAGAGAGGAAAGAGTCACAAGAATGAAATATTCTAAAATTTGTATGGGGTCCCCTTAATTATTTTACATGAATGCCAATCTGTGCATGTATAAAGAGAAAATCTCACATGGCAATGTTTGAAAAAACAACATTTACTATACAGCTAGAAAAATTTCCCAGATTTCACAAAAAGTTGAAAATGTTCCAATTCCCTGCAGTCAAAATGTAGAGACCTTGTTGAATGTATAAATTGTTTAACAGATACTCCAGAAATCAGCTCTAGAATAAAGATTACTAGAAGCACACCTGAACATGAGGACTAAAGTACAGTGCACTTTAAAAGTCTCAAAGTATACAATAACTGAAAAAAATGGATGAGATTAGTAGTATAGAACACACTGAAAAGATCAGTGAACTCAAAAAAATAGAAACCATCAAAAATGAGGCACTGCAAGTCTAGCGCAGTAGAAGAATAGTGAAGTAAATAACAGCGGCCAGCCATAATACAGAGAACCAGCCACCCAGCAAGGGCCAAACTAATCTCTCCCCATCCTAAAACTTAGGGAACATTGCAGAAGGGGGCAGTGAGATTGTAAGAACCTAAAGACAGGAAGGTTCATGGTTGTTCAAGACATACCATTCAAGGCAGGACTGCTGAATCTAGGAACTCACTGCAGTGAGACTTGTCCTTACCAAACCTGCATAATGACTAATACAACAACATGCCTTCGTAGACTACCTAGGAATTCAAGAGAGATAAGAACATACAGTGGAAACCTTGGGGACTAAAGCTGGATGAGTGAAAGGAAATGCCCCTATCAGTGGGGTGGGCCTAAGAAAAGCAACTTGGTATTCACAATAGGCCTGAACCTCCACAAGAGTAGAAAAGCCAGAGAGAGCCCTGGGGTCTATAGAAGCAGACAGGAAGGAGGTTAGGAGGGAGTGGGATACATTAACGAAGAAATGGGAGGGAAGGAGGATGAAGGGAAGCAGGGATAAGTACTCAATATGCTTGTAAAACTAGAAAAATAAAATATTTTATTAAAAATACAGAAAAAGAATTTGAATAAAAAAAGTTCAGAGATGAGTGATGTTACCTTTGGTTGAGTGATCAGAACTGAGATCACAAAGCTAATGGCATTTGAAGAAAACTATCTGAAGGTCATCAGGAAGCACTGACAGTTCTGAACATTCTTCATATTGTTTTGTTAAGTTATTCCACTTCAAAGTTACTTTAATTGCAAACATACCCTCCACAGCATCATTTATGATGGCAAAAAATAACATTTGGAAAATAAGAAAAAAAAACAAAATTTTACCTTTGTGCTAGAAATAACAAAGACATTGGTCTCACTCTGATCAGATTTGTCTTCTATGGTGTTAATTTCATTTCTTTTTTGATTCCTAGACTGAGGATAATTTTGATCACCTGAGAAGTCTTGCATTAGTTTTGAAATTTTAATCAAACTACACAATTACATGGCTCTCTTACTTCCATTAATCTACAAACTAGTTGAAGTGAAAAAACAAATATGCACTTACAGAAAAAAATACGATCTAACGAAACCTCTATGATTTATGGAGCTAATCAATAAACTTACAATAAAATATCTGGAAATTTAATAAAAAATCTGGAAATTTAACACCTTTCTTCCAATTGATTATAATTCTTAAATTCACATGTCAAAGAAGCATGACGAGCACAAGACAATATAATTATAAAGAAAACCAATGCGAGATGTACGGCAAACTGCTGAAAACCAGGGATAAAACAAAGTACAGAAGATTATCGTTTCCATGATATAAAAAAGATTGAAGTCTTCAAAGTCCAAAAATCCTCCTAGATTTCTATTCTAACAAAATTTGCTTTAAAATGAAGTACTTTTATAGATTCATAATGAAAGACTTCAAAACCAGAAGTCTGCACAAGAAATGGCAAAACATGCTCTTCTGAGCAAATAGATGATTCCAGATGGACATAAGGACTGAAGAAAGAATAAAGAGCAGCAGAAATAATAAAATAAGTGAGTGGAAATAATTAGCGTTTTTAAATAATATTTTGGCTTTTATATATTAATGCTACTAAAAATCTCAATTCTTCCAAAAAACACATCTGCGGATTCAATGCAGCAAAATCACAGCAAGATTTTTTAAAATAAATTGACAAGTTGGTTCTAAAATACATATGGAAATTCAAATGTTCTAGACTGGTCAATTTTCAAAGCAAGAATAAATTACTAGGTTTATAGTTTTTTATTTCAAGACTTACGATAAATCTACAGTATTCCAGAGTATGTTATTAGTATAAGGATCAGGTAGATCAACTGAGCCAAATGGAGAATCTGGAGATGGAAAAAGCATAATATTTTCAAGAAATAGTATTGGACCAGTTAGACATTTTATAATAAAAACAAGGCTCAATCCATATCTCATACAACATTAACAATTAACCCAAGATGGATCATTAGCCTAAACATAAGTAGAACTACAAATCTTCTACAAAATAAAGAAAATATATTTGATACTTTGATATACCCAGAGCTTCATCAATAGGAAAAATATTCATTAACTCCAGGTAAAACTTTCTGTGTGTGTGTGTGTGTGTGTGTGTGTGTGTGTGTGTGTGTGTGTGTGTCTGTCTGTCTGTCCATCTGTCTGTCTATCTGTCTGTGTCTGCATCAGAAGGCACTGTGTGTGCCTGTGAAAGACAAAGGGTGATTTCAGGAATCACCCTGGATAGTGCTATCTTCTCTTTTCTTTGCCAGTCTGACCTTTCCCAAGTTCTGCCTTCCAAGGCTGGAAGTGCAGGCCACCACCATTTCTGCCTGGCGTTTTTATGTGGGATTTGTAATCCAAACTCAGGACCTTCAGCTTTGAAGGCAGAAGCTTAACCCCGAGTCATCTCTCCAGCCAGTAAAACTAAAATTTATCAAAACAAAAACATCTGCTTTGAAGACCCACTGCTAAGAAATGATAGTCAAGATAAATACTGGGTGGACTATATATTTGTGTCCAGAACACACACAGACCTCTGGCAAATGAATAAGAAAAACATCCAGATTTCTAAAATGCTCAAAGGACCCAAACACACATTTCACCAAAGATCAATAAATGCAAATAATCATATAAAAGGCATCTAAGACTATTAATTGTTAGAGAAATGCAAATTAAAAATGTAATGAGAAATCACTACAAGCCCATTGGCATACTAAATATTAGAAAGACTCAAATATCCAGGAAATTGTTGGGAAAGAGATGAAGAAACTGGAAAGTGGAAAACCACTTTGAAAAACAGTCTGGCAGTTTCATATAAAATTAAACATGTATTTACTGTATAGTCTAGCAATTCTACTTCTATATATTTGCCCAAAAAAAATGAAACCTTCTAGCCACAAAAAAATAAGTACATGAACATTCACAGTAACTTGATATGCTAGTGAAACTTGATCCAGATACTGACAATAACCTGTTTCTGTCCAACTAATGAATGAATTCACACAGTGAATACTCCAACACTGGTATGGTTCATCCATGAAATACTTAGCAGTAAGATGAATGAGCTTTAGATACATATAAAGTGTGGGAGATCTCCAAAACATGGGGGTGATAGACACCAGATACAAGAATAATACAGCACATTTTATGTGATCCAATTTATGTAAAAACCTAGGAAACATAAATGTAATCTACAATGACAGAAAGCAGATTAGCATTGCCCTGGGATTGGGAGTTGAGTGGATTATAGAAACATTCTATGTCTTGCTTATGGGTATAAAAAAAAAAGGTATTCAAATTTGTCTAGTTTTATCCTAGGCTTCCCAACTTCTCCTGCCTGCTTGCCCCAGGGAAGGAGCACATAGGGCAGTGTGTTGTCATCCTTATGATCAATGACAAGAACTGACAGCTATGCATGTCTCAATTTCTGTACTACATCTTAGAATCACTACATTTGTAAGCCTCAAACTTACAGTGATGGCCTTATATGTTAAAAAAAATACTAAGGCTATTTCACGGGGTTGTTTGCAAATCTGTAAACCTACAATTATTTAATTAGTAATTTCAATTATCACATTCAGATACTGAAAACATTCTATTTTCATCATCATCATTATACTTATGTTGTCAACAAAAATTCTTTGTACAAGTTTATTCTTCAAATAAGTCATGGCTTTAGCTAAAGCATGTCACAGTACTGTCCTCCCCCTCGGCCTTACAAGAGGCATCTTTTGATGTCCAAGACAGTAGCTTCTTTAATTTCTATTATGTCTGGCATAAACCATTCAGATGCTCTGTATATCTGCCACAGCCATTTTCATTTTCCTTACTTACCTAAGTTTTTCTTTATGACTATTATAATTCTCTAAAAAATGGAGCAAATAGGACCTCAGAAAAGTGATTACACATAGTTTACACAATGACAGCTATGAAAGTGTCAGGAATAACAGGTTCTTTTTCCAAGCCACACAATACATTTGGCAAGGATGACAGAGCTGTACCATTTTGTGCCACTGCCAGTACATTTGTGCAGTCATCTCAGAAGGTCTCAGGTATTTCCCAGAGGGATATGAATGGAAATTAGACCTGTGACATCACAAGAAGCAATAGTGATTGGAATGTCTCATTCTCTTCGTAGTTGGTGTGCCCTTCTTTCAACTTCTACATGGAGCCTGGCCCATTTGGGATCTTCGGGCTGCTTCAAGAAGACATTTAGTCTCTGTACCTCACCTTGAGTCATGACAGACAAAAGAGGAGAACTGATTTAATTAAAATTTTATGGCAATGACACTACACAGGTGTCAACTTGACAGTTGCAGGCTGGGTTTTGGACACAACTCTGAACTGAGAATTAAGGCGAACCCTCAGACAAACCTGCTGGTGATTGCTTAATTGATATGAAACACCCAGCCCACAGCAGATGTTGCTTTCTGGTGGAGGACCAGATAAAAGGAAGTGCGTCCTCTTTTCCCAAGTAAACTTGTTATGCTGAGTCTGCTGCTAGTCTGACGATGTCTTTGTTTGTTGCTACTATTGCTGCTTCTGCTGTTGCTGCTGCCACCACACCACATTTTTGACCAATATCAGAGACTAAACTCTTGGTCCTTGCTGCTGTTCATCCCTGATGTCGCTGCTCATCGATGAGGTCCGAGCCCAGTCACATCAGCTCTCCAGTGTGACTGAAGTTCAGGAATGCTTTGGTGACAATTGCAAGACTTTGCAGGGATCCTTCCACCTCTAGTGCAGGCTGGAATTTCTGAAATATTCAGCTCAAGAACTGAGCAGCTACAGGTAGACACACTGCTAGGGTTTCTCAGGAGCCCAACCACCCCCCAAAGTTAGGGCCTAGTAATACATGTAGATGAGGAGAAGGTGTGGGTGGGATTTGCACTGTCACTCATTTCTCACAAGGAAAGCCCTTTCTGTGGAGCTGTCTGTGTGGTTTGTGTAGGAAGGGAAGGGGGTTGGTTCCACGTCACTGGAGACAGCTCCATACAACTTGTGATTGGTGTTTGTACAGTGTGGGGTCTTTCACCTAGTTGTGCTGTTCTCCAGCAAAGGTGGCAGTCATGGGGCTGTTTGTATTTTACCTCTTGACATCTCACCTCGCTGACTGATTCCTAGGAAGATGTATGCTCTCAGACAGCCTTGACCCCGCCAGTCCATGACGAAAACCAAGCCATGGCCACTCTTGCCTCCTGTCCATCTGTGCTACATGTTTCTCCCACACAGGACTCCCACTGTGACTGTCCCAGACAGCTCTGGTTAAGCATTTTCTGCACTTGATAGTCCTTCCTCCATCATTGTGGTTTCAACATACAGACTGGGAAGTTAATCTGAAGTGTCAACATGCTTCTAGGTATAGATATGCCAGTAAATTTGGCATGTGTCAGCAAACTGAGTGGGGAACAGCCACTCGGAACACGGGTGGCACCATCATCCAGCAGGCTGGGGGGCCCAGATGGAATAGAAAAGCACAAGGGTATGTCCCACTATTAAGTGTAGGTTTGGGTGTACATTAGTCACCTATGAAAATCCAGTCCTTGGAGCATGGACTTGCATCAGTTGATAGAGCTGCCAGGACAGCAGCTTCAGTTTGGAGCTGCACCATCGGACTATCTTGTTCCGAGGCTTCCAGCTTCTTGGACAGAGCTACTGGTTCACGAGAACTGGTCAGCCTCTGACCATACAGGCCAATGCAGTGAGACCCCCCTGAAAGCTATATGCGTTCTGCTGATTCTGTTCCTCTAGAGAACTTCAATTAATTCAGTGATGTTTCTGGATTTGTTGAAGATGTTGTTTACATTATTCTGCTCTTGTTTGTGAGAAGGGACTTCCCTCTTCTTAAAAACATCTTAAAGAGAACACGAGGGGTCCTGAAAAGAGGTGGAAGAGCTCTGGAGACTCTTAATGCCCCTTCACCATGTTCCTCACTAAACATCCAGGCACAGGACTCATCTGGTTGTCACATTTGAAGTCAGACTGACTTCCACCCAGTTATGATCCACCCCCAGCTTCCCAGAACATATAGCCTGAGACTTCTTGAAGACCCACAGTCCCCACATTGTACTCAGGGGCTCCCCAGCACCAATGCTCTCTTCAAGTTCTTTTAGCGTTGAAAACAGCTGAATTGTGCAGAAAAGGTGCCCTTGCAAGACAATTCATCATGATAAGCACATTAAATAAAATTTAAATGTATCTTGTCTCTCACATATAGGCTTTCACTGATCAAAATATTTTAAAATCTGCCATATATTTTCCAGCCAAAACGTTAAAGTGGCAAAACCCAAATGCAAGGAGAATACACCTATACTTAAGGAGGCAGAGAACATTTTGACTCCCAAGCAAAATCCTGTCTGCCAGAATTACTCAACTCTGAAGGCAATTAGAAAATTACGAATGTGTAAAAACATTAATTTACAGAAATAAGGAGGCTGATCCATAGGTCACACTTCTGATATATGGGGAATGAAAAAGGTTGGTCTTACCCTTAGTTTACAAAATAAAGACAATTCAGGACAGTAAAATATAACACACACACACACACACACACACACACACACATTTGGATGTAGTCTAGTGTAGGGACAAAAACAAAAAGGCTAACCCAGAGTCTTGACTTCAAGACTTGGCACTTGACTTAAGAGCTGTATGATAGGGGCCAGTGAGATGGCTCAGAGGTTAAAGTCTTTGCTTCATAAGCAAAAAAGACCTGAGTTCAGATCCACACATCTCAGAAAAAAAATATAGATAGATAGATTTTGACTCTAGAAGATGGAGCCTAGGAAACCCAAGAGCAAAAAAAATTAGGTGAAAGAACAATTCAGGATGATTCTGATCACACACACACACACACACACACACACACACATACAGAGTTGCACAAGACAATATCTTCAGTTATGATACAAAAATAAAGCTAACTATTGTATATGCATGAGCCTCAATAGTGCCCCTTAACCACATTAACAGTTTTATAGTAAATATGAATATGCACACTAAATAGGATAGATAAACATATAAATGTTTTATGGATTCCAGTCAGGTATTGCCACCAAATTTTATTTCATAGCTTGTTGAATTTTTTAATTGCAGACTTGGAAATTCAGACTTGCATTTAATTGCAGGTATATTTCCTCACTTTTTAATTGGTATGTGTACCCTTTCTTAATAAATCTATTAAGCCCTGCTATCTTTTCTATCAATGTACATGAGTGCTTAAAGAGAAGGCAGTTTCAATGTGACCAACTCTATCCATGAAAAAGGACTTGAAATTCTGAATTAGGGTCTAGGGGGTTCATGTGTTGACACAAAAGACTGAACAGAATTTTGAAGAAGTGACACATTCATTAGAATGTGTGAATACAAACTAGCCAGTCTCAAGAGGAGTCCGTCTGCCCACCTCTGCTGACTAGCAGTATTTTTATACAAGTGGTATATTCTTAAAACCTTGACTTCTGCAAGGCAAATCCCAGTCAAGTTTATTTTTAGAGATTGCAAGTTTTTCCACATTTGGGAAATAAAAAAAAAAAAAACTACTGCACGTATTCTACCACTGTACTTCAAAGACATGATTTGAGCTTTCATCAAATGCATAATTTACCGGTGAAGATGCAGTGGTGACGGACAGCAATGGCAGCCCAGAGAAGGGTTCGAGGTGCCACCCATCCGCTGGCCAGGTCCTGACATTTAAGTCAATACGATCCCATCATGTACGATGACCAGAGGCACAGACTCTTTCACGTGTCCCAACATGGTTTCTACTCACCCTTCTGCAATTCCTGCCACCCCATCTCACCCCTATAGCTGCTTCTCTCACTCTCTCCAGCCATGAAGGACTCTTTTCATTTACTTTCTCGCCTCATCTCACCATTGACTCTCCAGGATCTTACCTGGACACCTGAGTTGCCTCTGACATTCTTCCTTTCAGCCTCTGTGCCTCCATAGTCTGCTCTCCACAAGGGAGGCAAAGAGATTCTGCTTAAACAGAAGCCAGACTGTGTCATCCCAGTTTCAGTCCCTCCAAGGGCTGTCTCTCAATTGCAATAAGAGTCAAATCCTTACATTGGTACAAGGCTCTATACAATCCCGACTCCCTGGATTGAGTCTCATCCCCTGCCATTCTCCTTTCTTCACGCTCTGCTCCACTGCACTGTCCTTCTTGCCACCTGGGGCCCTTGCACTGGCTCCTCCCTCTGCCGTGATGCAACATCCCAGACAGCTATGCAGGTCCTGCCCTTGCTTCTTTTCAGGACTGGTTTAAAAGGCACCTTCTTAGGAAGGTCTGTCCAATCACTCTGCTTAAAACTGCAATGCCTTCCTTTCTGTCCCCAACCTCCTCTTCCCTTCTCTGATGTTTAATTTTATTCAGAGGATTAAATAAACAAGGCTTGAGCATTTTTTGCTCGCTATGTAATGAGTCGGCCCTGTATTTTAAACTGTAAGCTCCCCTAGGCAAGATGCTTGTGTTTACTGCGTTGTCCCACAACAGAACGATGCAGACAGCCCCCAGTAACCACTGCTTGATGACTGAACCACAAGAAATTGTACCTGCTCCAGCAACAGGTAAACTTGTCAAGATACACACCTGTTATGAGAACCCTTGAAGCATAAGCTTATCAGAAGAAATTTAGACCATCATTAAGTACCAGTAAATGATAATCCACAAAGGGACAGAACAGCCAATGGAAGAAAAAGCTCCTCTCCTACAACAATAACTGTACTGCTCGCTGGGCATGGTGGCAGGTTCCTGTAATCCCAGCACTCAGGAGGCAAAAGCAGGTGGATGGTCACCCTAAGTTAGAGTGCTACCTGGTCTCCCAAGTTCTAGGTCACGTGGGACTACATGTGAGACTAAAATCTTGTCATGTCTACTTCTGTCATATTATTCATACTTTTCTCCACTCAAAATACTATTCTACTATGAAATTTATTAGCAAAGAAATAAGTATTATATAGTAATATAAAATAATATTATAAGATACAGTATTCCATAAAACTTAAGCATTTTTTCACACTTTCTTATATTCATAATTTTGTGATTATTCTCATCAGATTCCTCTATATTCAATATTTGTTATAATGGGTAGATGCTATTTGTATAATAAATAATATATAAATTCTGAAGGAATCTATTTAGCAGAGGAAGGTAAGGAGAGAAGTAAAGCAGCACAGAGTCTCCCGGGAGACCCTGAGGTCATCCACTACAGAACATGCAGACTCACCCACACGCAGATGTGGGCAGCTCTAAACCAGGGCACAAGGAAAGGCTGAAGTAGCCGGCACTCTGCCCTCAGAGGAGTTTTCTGATAATCCCAACCTCATATGTGTGTGTAAACTAAGTCACACTGCAATCCACCTGCTCACTCTCAAGTGGCCTGGCGCTGCTGTCAGCCTGGAGTGACAGCTTCTGGTGGATAGGAAACAGACAATTACGGCTTGTAAGTGTCATTACAGTGTTGCGTTAGGACCTGGAAACGGGGAAATAATTTCTCTCTATCCCTGGGCAGACGAACTCTTCTGAATCCTGATCTACGTGGTGTGTCAGAGAAAGGGAATCTTCACAAGTGTCACCTTTATGAAGGGGGCATGGCAGATGACTGCTGTAACAGATGAGCTTAAAAACATCCGTGTGAAAAGACAGACGGAAGGCTGGGGAAAGATTCCCTTAAGCACGAGAAGCAGAAATACCTAGACAGCTACAATATTGTACGTCACTACAGTTCAAATGTACATTAGGGAAAGAGACTGATTACCTGCAGGATCAGAACCGTAGAGGCTGGCAGCTGTTGTTATGGGTCCCGGGGGGTGGATAGCACTCGCAGAAGACCTCTGACTTGCAATCAGAATCCGGCTCTTGGCAGATGGTAGACGGGACATGGCGCCTAATCCCAGCTGGGGCTTGAGGAGCATTGCTGATGGATAAAACGTTGGAGGGACTTCATAATGCGTGTAAGGAGGAGAACAAAATTCTTCTTTCCCAGGATGGTCTGTCACCTGCAGTGAAAAATAAAAAATTCAATTAGGAACCCCCATCACAGCATGAGTCTTAGGAAGTCAGGAGACCTGTGCTTAAAGGTGGACCAGCAGCTGCTTTACCACAGATCACATACTGTCTCTGGGCCCAGCGTCCGCATCTCTATGTTGGCAACAGAACTGGGTGACCTTGGAAGTCCTTCCAGTTCCACCACTCTATCAATCTATATTTCACAGGGAGAAAAAAAGAACTCATTTTACAGGATGTTTGAATTTCATCATTAAAGACTTATCAAAGTCTGAATGACCTATCTTTTATTTTATTTCTTTATTTTTTTATGAGAGGGTAGAGGAAGGCACACATGAGTGTTATATAGTGCATAGGGGTAGTCAGGGGATGACTTTGTAAAATCAGTCTGTCATTATGGGCTTCTAGAAATAAAACTCAGGTCACCAGGTTATCAGATTTGTGAGCAGGTGTCTAACCCACTGAACTCACCAGCCCATGAGTGAGATAAATAAACAAATGTCAACAAAGCAGAGAAGCATTTATATGTGCTCATAAAATTACAGGTTTCTTTACACCTATGGAGAACAGGCACCATTTTGAGGGAAACCTAATCTTACAAATAAGTAAATAAGCCATCATTTTACACGTAATCAATAGAAATATTTAAAGAACATTGTTGAGGGAGAAGTTAGTTATAAAAAATAGAAATTAGTGGAAAATGTTTTTGCTCAACCTAGTACCGTGTGTTTATATAATTAAAGAACCAGACACTAAATGCCCTGTCTGATTATGTTCCCTATAAGGCCATGTTCTCAGGAATGTTTGAGCAGATTCATCAGGGATAAGAGCTCTAGAGAAGAGTCTTACAGACTGCTGAGTTAGTTCAGAGCACACAGACAGTATTTACTGTATTTGCTAAATGGACTCCTGTCTCCAATCTCTCCTCAGTTTAAGAATAGAACATTACTGTTGCTTTCTCTTGTTTTCCACCAGTTCAGAATATAATCAGTAGGGATCATTTACATATAATGTCCTGCTCTCAACATGTCATTTCATGTTATTTGTGGGTGCTTTGTGGTGCAAGAGAGGGAACCCAGACCTGTGTGCATATTAGGAAAACTCTATCCCTAAACCACTCCCAACTCATTGCTTTTTTTATATTAAACATGAAAAAAATAGAGCTATAATATATTTCAAGTTACAATTAAAAAAGTGCTGAGGCAATGTGTGAATAGATACCATTAATTAATTCTACTTTAAATCATAACACACTTTATGTGTCAAACTTCTGTGTGCTCAGGAATCACAAGCATTTCACAATATTTTTTTATTAAAAATTTAATTATACATTTTAAAATTTTTTACCAGTTCCCTCCCTCCCCCCTCCTCCCCCTCCCCTTCCCCCAGTGCCTCCCCCCCAATTCCCAGAGAGTCCTTTATTGTGTACGCCTAACTCCACTGGGTCCTCCTCTCCGATGACATATAAGGACCCAGTGGCATTTCCATAAGCCCTTTCTCTTGTTCCCCTTAAGCATAAGATCACTACTATGGCTGTCAATCCCTTGCCTCCAGGGGTCTCGGTGCCCTTAACAGATGCTAGACTTTATGAGGGCAACAGTGCGCTGGACATTGCGCAGGGCATGCAAAGTCCCATTATGATTGCTTTGGCCCCAACTATTGTTGAGAATCTTGCAAATCGTTGCTCCTCCCATCCTTTTGCTCTTACAATCTTACCGCCCCCTCTTCCGCAAATGTCCCTGAGCTCCAGGATGGGGAGAGATTAGGCTGTCCTAGTTCTATGTGATTGATATAGAGTCTCTGAAGTTCTGGATTGTGGTTTGTTGATTTTCTTTTGCAGTTTTGCTGCTCCTGCAATTCCCTTCACTCCATTCTGCTGGGCACTGTATGTCACCCCCCGGCCAGAGACAAAAAGCTGTTAAACTGGAGTCTTGTTGTAATAGCACATTCAAGGGTAGATGTAATAAGAGTAGGAAACCTCACTGAGGGAGGGGTCCATCACCCATTTGCAAAATGATTACTTTTTATCTGCTAGACTATATGCCCTCCCCTTCTGGTGAGATCAGGAAAGAACGTCTGTGAACTTAACCAAGTTTCTCATTACTTACTTGCAGACCTTGATGGAGGCCTATTTTCTCTGCTGTAACATGGTCTCCTCTCTCCTTGTTTCTGGTGTGGCCCTCCTAACCCATCTCTCTTGTTCATAATCCTTGCAATTACTGTGTTTCATAGGTTTACTTTTGAGAGTCTCAATGTGGGCTGGGTGAGTTTGGTACTAGGAGCCACCTATTAGGGAGTACATACGGCGCTTAATTTTCTGGGTTTGGGATACTTCACTTAATATAATTCTTTCTAATGACATCCATTTCCCAGCAAATTCCAGTAATTCATCATTTTTGATGGCTGAGTAGTACTCCATTGTATAGATTTACCACAGTTTCCTTATCCACTCGTCAACTGTTGGACATTTAGGTTGATTCCATGACTTTGCTATTGTAAACAGTGCTGCTATGAACATGGTCGAGCTTGTGCTATCAAGGCGAACCTCTGCTGCATGGGGGGTTATTCCCAAAAGTGGGATAGCAGGGTCATACGGCATTTCAATCTTTAATTTCTTTAAGAATCTCCAGACGGCTCGCCAGAGTGGCTGTATGAGCCTGCATTCCCACCAACAATGTGGGAGAGTTCCCCTCTCTCCACATCCTCTCCAGCATTTGTCGTTGTTTGTATTGTGGATTTTTGCCATCCTGACCGGGGTGAGATGATATCTCAGGGAAGTTTTGATTTGCATTTCCCTGATGGCGAAGGAAGTGGAGCATTTTTTAAGATAATTGTTAGACATTTTAATTTCATCCCTGGTAAAGTTTCTTTGAAGTTCCAGGGCCCATTTTTTAATTGGGCCAGTGTTTTCCTTGGAGTTTAATTTTCTAAGTTCTTTGTGCACTCTGGACAGTAGAGCTCTGTCAGATATGTGGTTAGTGAAGATTTTCTCCCATTCTGTGGGTTGCCTTTGAGCTCGTGGGACAATCTCTTTATCTGAACAGAAGCTCTTTAATTTCACAAGATCCCAACTGTTGAGAGTTGGTAGCAGTGATTGTGCCATTGGATGTCTGTTTAGGAAGTGTTGGCCTAGCCCAATCAGCTCGAGGGAGTTCCCTATCCTTTCAACTATGGTTTTTAAAGTCTCTGGCCTGATATCAAGGTCCTTGATCCATTTGGAATTAAGTCTTGTGCATGGTGACAAGTACGGGTCCAGCTTTAATCTTCTGCATGTGGAGATCCAGTTTTGCCAGCACCATTTGTTGAAGATGCTGTTCTTTTTCCATTGGATTCTTTGGGCCCCTTTGTCAAAGACCAAATGGCTGTAACTTTGTGGGCTTCACAATATTCTTTAATAGGGCTATAAAAGTTTTGATTCAAGCTGTTGAAGAGATAAGCCCTTAATTTGAAATAAGCCTTTTAATATTAAAAAAATTACAAAGTTTTCCTGAAAACTGACATTATTATAACAAAAGGTTTGGTACTCAAAGGTTTTTTTTTTAATCATGATTACACTGCAAAATGTTACAAAAGATTTGGCACTCAAAGTTTTTTTTAAATCACACTGTAAAATATGCATGACCATTAGAATAGGCAAATTGCATTCACGCTATGGAAAATTATGTCCCCCAAAAGAATGTTCAACATCTGTGATCTGATAAAATTTTTACCACATTCTGTTTTCTTGCCATCCATCTGATTTGTCTCTTACATGCTCTTCATTTAAAAAAAAAAAGCTTCTAAATTTTAGATGCTACCGCTCATAACTTCAAGCAGGTGTGCTTATGAGGACATCAACATATCTGTAAAGTTGTTAGAATTATAATATACTGATGTCAGTAGATAATCAGTTCCTTGGAAATGAACAATGTTTTCAGAGCTCAAAGCTCACTACGTCCCCATTCAACAACGACTTTAATGACTTCCAAGTCTGTCATTTTATTAAGTAATTTCTTTCTGGTTAAGAGCATCGTTATGGTTTGAATTTTAAATGTCTTCCACAGGCTCGAGGTTTGAGTGCTTGATTCCAAGCCGGTGACACCGTTTTTTGAAAGCTGTGAAGCCTTGAATGTGTAGCCCTGGCTGGCGGCAGTGGATTGCTGCCAGGTCAACAGCAGCCCTGACTCCTGCTACCACGACCTCATAATAAGCTACCATTTCATTCTGGCCTGGCATCCAGCATGATGCAAACCATGAACATGCTTCCTCCCTTGGCCATCTTTAAGATTCCACTATCAGGCATCCTGTCCCAGTGACTGACGCAAACATAAATCCTCTAAAAATGTTTAAAGTCTGCCGTAGATGCCTGGTTTCTGTATTTTCAATTGAATAGGGGAATCTACAGAAAACTCCTCACTTTTCTTTCAGCTTCACTGACAAAATGTGACAGGTAAGACTGCACAGCTGTTAACACACAGAAAACTATCCAAATACGACTTTTCCCTCCTCTCCAATGAGGTATCTCTACAGAAACAACGTGAAAGCGAGAAAAAGAAACAAACTCTTAGAGTCAAAGCACACAATCAAATTCTTCTCAGATGGTCTCTCTTCCTCTTTGACCTGCCCTGTTTTCACTTGGGTTGTTTGCCAAGACTTTTTTTTTTCTGGGGAAAGATGAAAGGGGTATCTGCCTTCTGACTGGGACCGTACTGACAGCCCAAAGAATGAGTCATTGAAGTCCATTTTGATGAGCAAAATGATTTTGTTAGGGATTACTTAGAGAGTAGTAAACAACTGTGGTTGGCTGTATTTTCCTGAGTCACCAATCCTCCACCTATCAACTCATATCCTACCTGATACTAAGTTGATAGCAAAATTGATGTAAAACTGGATGGCAAGTGAGACCTAATTTTGAAACAGTTGAATCGACTACAGGTTCAGACCTCACAAAGCACAGACAAAACCATGTTGGCATGGACTCTGTCCTAGCCTTTGTCTGGTATGGTGCTGGCCTGACAAATGCTACTCCACTATGGAGAAGAAGGCTTGTTCTGCTGTAGGCTGGCACAGGTCTTCTGGCTAAGAATGGAAGGACATCTGTCACTACATGTCACATGTTAGGGAAAGTATGGGGTGCCCTAAGAAGTCATAGGATAGCTGCAGGAAGGAAGGAGTCTACTATGGCTAATTTTTTATATAGCAACATGGTAATTCACGGTGATCATTTTGTCAAACATCCACTCTGGATGTGACTATGGAGGTATTTCTTTTTTTTAATTTTTTTATTATTTATTCAATTGTGCACGTGTGTGTGTGTGTGTGTGTGTGTGTGTGTGTGTGTGTAGAACCACGGACAAATTCGGGAACCACCACGGACCGCCTCCATCTCCTCCTTGTTTACTCTGCCCCAGGATTCACAGGCTCCGCCCTACCAGGATCTGGCCGCAGGCCGCCCTGCTTCTGCCTGGCGTCTATACATGGGTTTTAGGATCCGAACTCAGGACCTTCCGCCTGCAAGGCAGAGGCTTAACCCCTGAACCACCTCTCCAGCCCCATATGGAGGTATTTCTTATACAGGATAAACATTTACCATCACTAGATCTTAGGAAAGCAGGTGGACCTTCTGAATGAGGATGCACCTCATCCAGTCAGCTGAAAGCCTTAATTTTCAGACTGGCTTGCCCCTCAAGAGAACTGAACTGAAACACAGTAATTACTCTGCCCTAGGGTATCAGGCGTTGGCCCGCACTTAGGATTTTGAACCTGTCAGTTTCCTCAGGATTTTGAACCTGTCAGTTTCCTCAGGATTTTGAACCTGACAGTTTCCTCAGGATTTTGAACCTGACAGTTTCTTCAGTAATTTGAGCCATTTCCTTAAAACCCAGTTGTCTCTTGATGGCTAGGTGACATTGGTTCCAAATGCCAGATCCACAGATGTCCAAGTCCCAAGCTGCTGTATCTGCATAAAATCTATGTCCTTCCATACAGCTTAAATCATCCCTTGCTTACATGCATCAAACGTGATGTAAATGCCTTGTAAAGATTTATCTTATGCTGTTGTATCATTTACAGAATAAGACAGCTTGTATATGTTCAGTGCACACAGTGTGCTCCATACTTGTACAAGGATACACAAGGCAGATACAGAAAGCTAACTACAAATTCATCTCATTCTCCTCTTTCCATCTGTCTTGTCTGTCTGTCTGTCTGTCTCTCTCTCTCTCTGTCTCCTCCCTCTCTCATATGCCAGACACACACGCATACACAGAGACGCACATTCACACAGTGAAAAGAGAGAAAGAGAGAGACAGAGAGAGATTGTATTTTTCCAACATAGAGTTCACCAGAAATAGAGTGAACCATGGAATGGAGAAGGGATCAGCCCTACATCACATATCTGCACTGTGACCCACTGCCTCCCATACTGTCACCTGCTACTCTTCAGGAAAATTAAAAGGACTTCTAAGTCACTAGTGGAAGGGAGTGGTCCTGAGCCCTTTGAAGGCTAGAAGCATAGAGGAATATAAAGGAGTGAGTGTGTTTCATCTCCCTGCAGGACTAGATCCCAGATGATCTTGGAAGTCACTTCTAGAAGTTTCCAAAATCCTTTACCCCTGACTTCTCCCTTCAGAAGAGTCTTCATTTTTGTATCATTGTTCCTGTCCATAATATCTCCAAGAGGGAATCTCAAAAATACTCCAGAAGTCAGAAATTGGTTTGGAGTCGTTGTTTTTTCCTAGTTTTATAAGTTGGTTTGTAGTTTTTAAGCCTTTCCCATCCTTATCTGATATCATTTGAGCATTTATTTATTCCAGCATCATTCTAAACCCTGAGAACACACAGGAAGCAAAACACTGAAAACGCTTTCACTCCATGAAATTTAAATTCCAGTCAGTGCAGGAAAAACTCAGAAGAGTATGTGTTCAGCTGAGATAAGTGCCAGGCAGAAAGAAGACCAAGTGACCTCAAAGCAGGAGGCTGGAGTCTAATTAAATGACATCCAAACACAGACCTAAGAGGCAAAGAGGGAGCAGGTTAAGAACAAAAAGCAGCTCCAGAAAAGGAAAGTCCAAAGGTCTTAAACAGCAGAGGGAAGGCAAAGGAGGGAGAGTGGTTAAGCAAGTCCTGAGCAGAGCTTTGGGCTCTAGTACCTGGTCCAGGCAACCCTGGAGGATACAAGAAAGAAAATTATCTGATTCACCCTCCTTTAATTGATCACACTAGGTGTCATTGAGAGATGGCTTAAACCCCCTCCAAATCCATTTCACTTGCACCATGATCTTAAAAAAATCTCAGTGCCAACTTTCAGAGAACAACTGTATAAGTTAGTGAAGATTTCCAGACTACTACATACTGAATCATACAGGCCCAGCACATCGGCAAGTGCTTGCCAAAACATTAGTCACAGCTACTGCTACTACCAAAAAACGAACCTATGCCTAACACATCTATATTGTTTTTCACATATATTTAAATGACTTTATATACATATATATAGAGACAGACAGACAGACAGAAGACAGAGCATATCATATATATATTTGAAACAGGGTCCAACTAATTGCTCAGGCTAGCATGGAATTCATCACTAATTGCCCAGGCTGGCCTAGTACTCACTGTGTAGCCCAGGCTGGCCTGAAACTAACAATCTTCCTTCCTTAGCATTTGAGTACTAGGATCACAGGCATGCACTAAGGTCTCTAGTTTTACACCAAGCCATCAGAAGGTGAGTCTGTTCCATTTAAGAATGCATTTCCTTTGGATTTGTTCTTACTCTGGCCTGATTCACAGAAGTGTTATGCACCTATCATGGAAACTGGCTTACATGCACACTTTTCTAATCTTACATGTATGATACTAGGTGAAATCTAAATGGGTCTCCTTTGATGCTGAGACCATCTCGTCTTGCCTTGATTTGGTCTGGCTAAAAATGCCCATTTTTCTAGACAGTCTTCCCCCAGGCAGAATCGTCCACTTCTGTCCAAGTGCATCCACAAACATCTGCAGTGTCTTGAGGGAGAATATTAAATTTTTGCAATTCACATGAAAATAAAAAAAGCATGCTTTAGACATCAACATGCAGACTGCATCTTAATGGCATCTCTTACCTCCTGCAGAAACTTCTCACTCATCGGACTGAAATGGTGCCCTGGGGGCTTGATCCCAGACACCATCAATCCAGAGGTGAAGACCCTGGACTTCTGCAAGTCTGGCTTGAATTTTTCATAGAGGGTAGCAGATGGCTGCAGGTCACCACTAGCTGCCTTGTCCTCCTGGGGAAGAGGCATGCCGCACGCTGGTGGGACATACGGGAGCCCCACTGGGACCAACGTGGTGTCCCCCTGGGCCATCGCCTGTGGGTTCCTCCGGATGTAGGTAATGATCTTGGGCCTCACATGTTTGGGCTTCGGAAGTAGGAGGGGCTTCACCTCTGTCTTTTCTTCTGCTTTCTCAGCCTCCTGCCTCCCCATTGCTTCCTGCGAGCCGGGCGCATCCTTGGCATGTGCAACTGGCTTGGGGATCCCACTGGGGCAGGTGTTCTTGTCAGGCACTTTCAGAAACGTGTTCAACTCCTGCACATTGTTGGGGGGCTCGGCCACAGTGGGTGACCCTGCGACCACACCCAACTCACAGAGCTCCTGTGAACCGATACTGCGTGGTATGGGCTGGTGCGTCATGCTCACAGTTGGCTCTGGGTGGAGGGGAGCTGGGGAATCGAAAACTGAATCTGCTTCAGCTAGAGTGATTTCGATCTTGACCCCGTTTTCTAGAAGGTTCCTATTTTCAGAAACAGGTGTCACAATCCCTTTGCTTTGTCTGGTGTCTGAGCTGCCACTTCGAGGGTCCAGGAGCTCAGTGATATTGGCTGTGGTTTCTCCCATGGGAGGATGTGAAGTCAACGCCACACCGCTGGTGTTCTCGCTGCTTGGCCTCCTTTCCTCCACAGCCGTCGCAGATGGCATGCTGTCAGTCGGATGATGGGGAGTAACAGCTACCAGGCCATCACCAGGCATAAGGCTGCTGGAGGTCACTTCCCCTGACCGCCTCCCACCTGCATCTGGTGACACGCTGCCAGTGGCCTGCTTCCCAGCTGCTTCCATGAGAACAGTGTCCCGCTGGATGGTAGCTTGATGAGGATCCTCCACACCTGGGTTAACTTCCTTCATCTCTGCCTCACCGCTGCCTCTGCCCACTGCAAGGTAGAAGCTACCGTCTGGCTGACGGCTAACTGCACCTGTGGCTTCTTGGTGTGCTTCCCCACGAGGCTCTTTCCTCTCCAGAGGCGACAGGCTTTCTTCCTTGTAGCATCCCAGACTCTGTTCCGTCTTGAGGTGGACGTATTTAAGCTCCAGCTTCGGCTCTCCCTTTCCCTCCTGGTCTCCATGTGCTTCTGGGCAGCTCTGGGTTTCCTTTGATGCTAGCAGTGAATCGTGCACGGGCTCTGGATAAGCAGCATGTGCAAGGTACTTGCTACAGATGTCCAGGCCATGTACCTCCACCATCTGGGGGTCTGACGAGGTGGACCCCTTAGCTTCTGAGGTAGATGGTTTAGGAGGACACACACTTTTCCCCTCCGTGGTTCCGTCACCTGGAGTTAATGATGTCCCTGGAGAGTGGCCGGGCAATGTCCCCTGTAGCCCCTCCCCAAGCCCCAGGACATGACCCAGTGGTTCAGGGGCGTCCAGCCACACGGGCTGGGGATGCTGCTGAGTCACACTGCCAAGGACAGCCGCAGATCTGCCTGCTCTTTTCAAGGAGTGTCTCTTCAGTTCCTCAGTTGTCGAGGGTCTTTGCCAGTTTGTCCTTGGGAGCATGCCGGGAAATCTCGGCGTCCCTTTTAGTCAAAACCTCTGGACTGGCATCACCCACTGTATTCTTCCAACCCAACAGACTCGGTGCCTGGACACTCTGAGGGGTTTGCAGGGTACCTGTGCCTCTATCTGTTGAGGACTCTTCTCTCAGTTCCCACTGGGCAGTTGGAGAAAGTCTAAAATCTCTTCGGCTGACAGAGCCAGCCTGAGTCCCTTTCCCAAAACCTTGAAGCTGGGGAGGCCCCTTCTGGTAGTGGCCTCGGTATTCTGATCCGCTTGAATTTGTATTTCCAATCACACTGACCAGATCACCTGTCTTGGGCTCGTTCTGAGAGGAGGTGACCTCCATCATGATTTGATTGGCGTTTGTGTCGCCCAGACTTAGAAAACTCTCGTTGTTGTTCTTTGTTCCGTTCCTGTGCTCCTGCAACTGATTGAAGCAGGACTTTTTCGGAGCCACAGGGACGCTCATTGTCACCACTTCAGTGAGCACTACTGGCCATGCAGTCCTCGGTGGAAAGGGACTCCTTCAGCTGCAGTGTGAGCAACAGGCGAACCTCACACTGCCTGTCCACTCCCGACCATGGCGCATTGAGACACTGCTTTGATCATCTTTGAATGAGCTTCAGAACCAACCATTGCTTGACACACAGAAAAATGTTATGCTCCATTCTTGCTCAGAACAAGCCAATTAATCCATGAGACCTAGAAAGAAGCAAAAATTAGAATTGCATTAGAATGCTGATTGAGAGGCTCCGGAGAATACACACACACATGCATATGCATACACAAATACATGGAAGCACACAGATAAAATCTTTGCTTTGATACTGTTACTTCGCTCAAAAAATTTCTCAAAAACAAAATAGGGGATATTTCTGGCTGAATGTGGACAGGCTTGAGCACCAAAAGACAGGTTTCAGAAATGATTTATAAGCTGGAGCAATAGTTCAGTGGTTAAGCTCAAGTTATGTATTTGTGTCCAAAGGACATGTGTACCTTCAAGAGAAACATTTTCTAAAAGTTTTTCCAGTTGGCAACACTTTCATTTCTGAATCAAAACATGGACTGATTGCATCTAAAAGCTCATACATAATTTCTTCATCCATCTTGGAGTTCAATTTCCTATTGCCCATGTTTGATCTGTCCAATGTCATATTGGAGGCATTCTCAAAGAGAAATTCAACACCTTTATCAACATGCTATCCCAAGATCTTCAGCAACCTGGCTGAATGATGGCTTACACTTCTCAGGCTGGCATTTGTGGTCTAGTGAGCCTGTGATTTCACACCTCATTCTATTTAAATTTACATTCTTTTTACATTGCGTTTAAATACATCTGTGCCTTTAGTCATCTTCTCTACCCAGTAAGTCCATCTAAGCACCAAAGTCCAAGTCAGAGGCCACTTCCTTTCTGACACCTTCCCAAGTTCTTTTCTTTGTGCCCCTGAAAAATGGTGGCTAGGGTGCTATGCATTGTTTCGTAAGTCCCGAATCTGTACATCTCATTCTGGGTATATATATATATATATCACTATACATATATATCATCACTAACACAAGGTACATGTAATGCAAATAGCTAAGATACCATATTGCTCAGGAAATAAGGACAAGTTTGCTAGTGCTCAGCACAGATTTGATTTTAAAATATTTCTGATGTGGGGTTAGTTGAATCCACAGATATGGAAACTAAAGAGATACAACACCAACTGCATATCTAGTTTTATGGTAGTTAAATGTGTTTTGTTATTGAACTGTATGTTTTATTCCCTTTCTGCAGTGACAAGCTCAGTAGGCTAATGGCTCAGAAGCCTCTGTTTGTGTGTGGTTACTGGGGTAGCACTCTGAACACAGTACACACTGCAGATGCTCACATGAGCTCAGAAAGGTGTGCATTACTCGGTGTGACATGGGCTCTATTTTTTTCAATTGTTTAAGATGGAGATGGCAAAATTACGTTTCTGAACAAGGAACCCAGCTACTTCCTTCTCAGTGCTGAATCAGAATTCTGGAGAAAGTATAAAGAAAGCCACATTCTGATAATCATGGATATTCCTAAATGAATGGTTTTTATATTGATAATCTTTATATATTACTGAAGGGGAGTGACTTTAAAAATGCTCAATCTATATTTATACATCAACCCTTATCTACCAAGTCTGCTGTGTGAAGCTTTGTCATCTCTGGTTCTCATTCACATGTACAAATGCTGCATCTCTGTATGTACATATAGCTCCATCTAATTTAGTAGCACAGCTCCTGTCATGCAGCAAATTATCCTTCAGAAGAACTGCAGTGTGGTAATCATGCAAAAAAATTGAAATGCCTAGATTTAAAATTTTAGAGGACATCTTTGCTGAGATGTGTACTCTATAATATTTGATTTTTTAAATTTTTATATACTTTGTGTGTATGGGGGGTACATGCACAAACTGAGATCACAGCACCAATTTTTTTTAAGTTTTTTTTTCTGCTCATACAAATATAATAGGAACCCCTGTCCCCTCCCTCCCTACACCCCTCCCTGGACCTTCCTGCTCCCTCCCCGCTTTGTCCCTTCCTTTCCCCCCCTCCCCCCTTTCCCCCAGTGCCCCCTCCCCCATCTCTGAAGCATCCTTTAATGAGTATATCAAACTTTCCTCTGGGTCCTCCTCTCTGATGAGGTGTAAGAACTCAGTGGCAATTCCTAGAACTCTTTCTTGTTTTCCCCTTAAGTATAGGACTGTTAATCCCTTGCTTCTAAGGATCCTAGTGCTTTTAGTCCATGCTAGAATTTATGGGGTCAACGACATGTTGGTCATTGTGCAGATCATGTGGAGTCCTGTTACAATTGCTTTGGCCCTAACTTGTGTGGAGTATCTTGTATATCATTGCTCCTCCCATCCTTGTGCTCTTACAATCTTACCGCCCCCTCTTCTGCAAATTTCCCTGAGCTTCTGGATGGGGAGAGATTAGGTGGCCTGATTCCAGGTGGTTGATATAGAGTCTCTGATGTTCTCACAGCACAAATTATATGAGGCGATTTTATTCTTCTACTATGTGAGCTCTGGGAATCAAACTCAGGCCATTGGGCTTGGCATCAAGCATCTTTACCTGATGAACCATCCTGAAGGGCCCCAAATACTCCAGTACACTTAATAACATAACAATTTTTCATATACATGTATGTGAATATCTACATAAAATGCATCCATTCATTTGCTTTAGAAAGTTTCAGGATATAATAATTGCAATTACTTAGGAATATTCAGGTTGTAACTCCTATTGCATGATTGTTTACATACCAGGATATCCTTTATTCAAAATGCTTGGGAGCAGAAGTGTTTCCATTTTCTACTTTTCTTTTTCAGAGTTGGAAAATCACACTGCTGTTCCTCATGGTTGAGAGCCAAGGGTAAACACAAAACTCAGCTATATTTAGCATGCACCACACACATGTGGCCTAAGATAATGAATGGGATGTCTATGGCACATCTGTGTTCTCATTGCAAACCACCACATGATGTCAGGTGTGGGTGCTTCTGCTGGCAGCATCCTGTCTGCACTCCCAGAGTTGTGAAGCACTGATTTCAGAATTTCAGATGGGATGCTCAATCTGCATGTGCTTATCTTCAACAAGCACAACTGTGGGTAGTCTAAAAAGTGATGCTACCCACCCACTAAATGAATTTCATAACTTCAGTTCCACGAGAGTTAAGTTTAAAGAATGGATTGCTGATTGGCATACACTCCCAAGCTCGGTAGCTGTCTGTGGTACTGAATTCTGTGATGGGGTTCCAGTAACATAAACTATACCACAGATCTTTGGAATTTGCTCTGCTATCTTTTTCTTATGTAAGCAAAACAGACAGTCGTCACATTTTATTCTAATATGTAAATAAGACGATGTTCACAACATTATTGCTTTGAGATAGCATTTGTTATTTTATTTTATTTCAGTAAAAACAGTGAATTGTTATTTCGTGTTTCGCAGGCACAAGAAAGCAGGACATATGTTTTTTTCCAGAGTTAAACCAATCTGATAATGAGGCAGAAGCCAAAACCTCCCAGGGAAAAACTGCATTTTCTCAGGAAGAAGCTTCATTAGCATTTCAAACAAAATGGAGTGATTCCCCCTTAAAAATTTCTTTTTAAGGCAGAATTTCAACCATAAAATTCAGTGTACCCATTCCTTTCTTACAGTGATGATCATTCTTTTTGTTTTGAGTTTAGTGGCTTTTTTTCACATGGAAAATTTGATATTGTCAATTATTCTTTAAGACTTAATTTTCATTGCATTAAAGTAAAAAAATATATATAAACAAGTCCCTAATTCCAATCCAATAAACACAGTTTAGGTATAGAATCTAGAGCTTATGGGCTGATAAGATGGTTCAGCCATTGCCTCCCAAGCTAAAGGACTTGAGTTCAGATTCCCAGATCCAACATAAAAACTCTAGGTGGGTATGGTAGCAGGCTGGGAATACCAGAGTAAAGCAATAATAAGGTGGAAGAACAATCCGGGATGTTTCCTGATGTCACCCTTAGACTTCCACAGGTATACACTCTCAGTTGTATTCTTTTACACATACCCACATATGTGTGCACACTGACTTGCACACACACACATGTATACACAATAAAAAGACTAAATTTAAGAGTGTTTTTGTATGTGAGGAGGTGTATGCATGTGTGTGTGTGTGTGTGTGTGTGTGTGTGTGCGCACGCGCATCCATGTGTACCCATACAGGGATCAGAGGAAGACATCAGCAATCTTCCTATGTTGCTCGACACCTTATTTTTTGAAAGATTCTCATGGTAAACCTAAAGCTATCATTTCTGCTAGGCTGGACGTACAATGAAATCCCAAGACCCACTTACTATTGGGGTTACAAGTATATGTAGCCATGCCTGATTTTTATGTGACCGATGAGGATTTGAACACTGCCCCGCTTGCTTTCACAAAAAGCACCACCGAGCCTCCACCCAGCCATTACCAAATATTGGTCTATGCAATTCCAGTTTTTTCCATAATGTCACATAAATAAAATCATACAGTGCATAGCTGTTTACTTATTTATTTGTTTAGAAAGGATCTTGATATATATAATCCTGGGTGACCTTCCATGTGATGGGATTGGAGGTGGCTACATCATGCCTGGCACGTTCAACCATTTAAGTCTGGATTCTTTCAGTTTTAACAAGGATGAATCCATATAATAATAATAATAATAATAATAATAATAATAATATATTGTTAATATTACTGACATTGTCATATTAATTTTGTGATAATATAATTATTTTGATACTTATAAGAGTGTCATTAATATACATATTATATTCAATGTTTATCTACATTATTATATGTATCAAATTTGCTTCTTTTTGCTTTGAGCAATAGACTATGGCCTGGTATGATATTAATTTTCAAGTTGATGCCTAGGAAACAAATCTTGGAGAACACATGAAAAAAATTCTCAGATTCAGAATAACTTCTGGGCATGCTGGTGAGAGATCATCTTGACTACATAACTGATACAGGAAGACCCAGCCCAGTGTGGGAGTGACCATTTCCCAAGGAAGAGACTCAGCACTGTATAAAGATGGAGAAAGCAAGCTGAGCACAAGCTAGCTAGTATGCATGTACACAAAGGTTCATGCCCTCCATTTTTGCTGTGGATGTGCTATGATCAGCTCCTGCTGCTGTGGCATCCATACTATGATGCACTGTAACCTGGAGCTGTGAGCTAAAACTAGATCCTTTCCTCCTAAGTTGCTTGGGTCAGATGCTTTGGTGCAGTAATGAGTTATAGAACTACAAATGCATAGCTGCATCAAGTATTTTTTATTCATTTTGTAGCCAAATGTAGAATAAAAAATTATTAAATTTAAAATAATTACCTTAGAGAGATAGCAGTATGCATAAAACAAGTGCAAGGCACTATGGAAAGGGACAACTAGAGAATTATTGACCTTACTTAACAAAGGAATAAAAAATATGACAATATATTTTTAAAATCAATCAATATAAGGGCTTTAGAAATGAAATATAGGAAGTTCTCCCTGAACTACCAAAAAGGAGACATTAATAAAGGATGATAAATAATTACAATATCACCTTGAGAACTCTAACAGTTAAGCAAGACGGAAAAAATTAAAAGAGCAAACAGAAGGAGGAAATTATCAAAGAAACAAAACAAGAACATTCTCAACACTAGCGAACATAAATATCTAGGCTATAAAAATTGGCATGCTGCAAAGCATAGCATTAAGTATCCTAGGAATAACTAGAAAGTCCTACATCTTCCAGAAGAATGAAATGGATCACATAAAAAGGAATCACACCAGAGACATACTTCTGAATGGTAGAAAGAATGCCTGAAGTCAAGCGAGCTATGGTAACAACACAAGAAGTCATAATTTTCCTATGGAATCCTGTATCTCACTAAACTATCATCATTAATGGGCACAAAGCAAATGTTTCAAATATGAAATAATGCAAATATAGTCATGAATCACTTAATATCAGACTTTTTCTGACAAATGCATCTTTAGGTGATTTCATCATTGTATGAACATCACAAGGTTTCTAGGTAATGGGACCATACCACATCGTCACTGACTGTGATTGTTAATCCTGGGTGTCAACTTGACATACCTGGCATTAACTAAGATCAGCTGAGACCACCCAAAGAGATTATCTGGATCAATATATTTACAATATAAAAACCAGCTCTAGATCCCATTGGAACCTCCCTAGATCTGATTAGAACCTCCCAGTAGCAGACAAGATAAAAGGAACCATAGAACAGGAAACTGAGAAGATGAGAGACTCTCTGAAGCTGTGCTAGAAAGTGCTCTTCCCTCTTGCTGCCTGATTTCTTTGCTCTCTTGACCCTCCAACTCTCCAACCCTCCAAGTCTTCAACGTGACTAAAGACTCTCTAGGAATCCTCCGGCCTTCAGTCATCACCTACTAACCTAGTGGACTGAGCAGCTACAGGCAAACATCGTTGGATTACCTCGGCCATATCTCATAAACCAACTCAATAAATTCTCTCTATATATTCGTTCTGTTAATTCTGTGACTCTAGAGAACTGATGGAAATACTATGTGTAGGGCACGATTCCAGGTGGAATGCATTCTGATGCATAATCATTCCTAAGTTTGCAAGAGCATTCTGATGCAGTCCATACTCAGATCTGGGTTTAAGAAATAGCCCCATATCTGAGGCTGACACCTGCCTGTAAGTACAGTGGAAATGTAGAGACAGATCTCCTGGGAACTCATGTTAATATATGGCACATGATTGCATTCCCTGAATTTCTAGAGTCTAGATATTTCTGCAAGATGACATAAATGAAGAAAAAAGGTGAAGATGGACTCCAGCTCAAGTGACCCAGAGGAAACAGGAGTGATCAAAAATAGGGGTCCCCAGTCAAGTAGCAAAGCAGTGGACATTGGCATAAAATCATGAGTCAGCTAGGAAAAAGGAAAAGGAAAGGAAAATTGTTGATGGGTAGCAGCAAGCAATGACCACCCATTATGACTTTAACTGACTTAAGGGGAAAACTTACCCCAAAAAAGATGCATAAGAAAAGAAATGAATCATCACAGCGAAAGAACGACATCATCTGCAAACTGCAAGTAACAGTCATATAATGTACATAGTTACTGCTGACTTATCCAAATTTTGGAATTCCGGGGGAGGGTATGTGCGGTAAGAGAGCTGAATTGCCTGCTGTTGTGATAAGAAACCAAGTGCAGACATCCAAAATTGCAAGAGAGAAAAAAAGAAATGCAAATAAAGCACATTCTTAGAAACAGCAAGATGGTCTGAAATCTGAGGTCCCTAAGGAACAGGGATTGCAGGGGGCAGCAGGCAGAAGTTTCTTGCTATGTCTTGTACTACTATAATCAAAGTTTAAAAATTTAAGCAACTATTTTCTTATGAGATAAGAACACTTCAACATATAAAGATTTAGATTATTTCATGAAAGACTAAAGACATGACTCACTGTAAAGACAGACCTTTTGGTTTAGGCTAAATTTAAATTCCAGGGATCTGGAGGCATGCTGCATTAGATGCCTGAAGTTCCACAGACCTGATGTTCCTGTTGAAATGGCAGGACATGTGACTGTGAGCCGAGATCAGCAGGAGGTTCTGGCTTATTGTAAACAGAATGGACCCCAAGGTCTCCAGCAACTGAGCAGGAAAAAGAACACACCATTTGTTCTGCCCTTGAGTACAACAAAGGAGGGTTTTGAAGAAATTCTGAGCTGCTTGAATAATAGCAAAGTCTGAATGTTAGAGAAGATGTGGATCTTTTGACACCTATGAAGCAAATATTGTAAGATTTTCCAGCTATCTGTGGAGTGACAGCCCAGGGTGCTTCAGATCTGACTGGCAAGTTCTACCAGGCAGCAAGATACCTAGAAAACAAAGACTCCATGTCATGTCTTAGACATCTTATTGAAACTGCCTACCTATTGTAAGGACTCCCAGACTTTTGCTTTCGGCATGACCCATGAACATATGGTAGAGACACAAAGGCTATGTGCTAACTCCTGTTTCCTTGTTGTCATTTTAATGTAACTAAAAACTGTAGCTTATGGCTTTGTTGTGAGGACCGGGTAGAGGGAAGAAGAAGCCTTATATAACACATACATGATCTGGTGAGTATTACATACATAGCAATATTATGCCACTGCATTAAGAAGTAGGTATATATCTGGGAGATGGCTCAGGGGGTTAAAGCCTTTGTCTTGCAAGCAAAAGGACCTGAGTTCAGATCACCAGATCCCACATAAAAATGTAGGGTAGAAATAGTGGCAGTCTTCAGTTCTGGTCATGGAAGGAGGAGCCTGGGAAACGCCAAAGCAAAGCAAAAGGAGGTAGAGCAATTCAGGATGATTTCCTGTCACCGTTGGACCTCCACAGCCACATACACTCAAGTGCCCTGCAGTGTACACACGCACACACACAGAAGGAGAAGCAGGTTATGGGTCTAGGGAGATGACTCAGTGAATAAAGTGCTTGTTGACCCCCCAAAGTCTAGCATGGATCACAGGCATTAGGATCCTTAGAGGCAAGGGATTAACAGCCACAATAGTGTTCCTATACTAAAGGGGAACACAAGAAAGAGCTCTAGGCAATGCTATTGAGTCCTTACACCTCATCAGAGAGGAAGACCCAGAGGAAAGTTTGACATGCACAGTAAAGGATGCTCCAGGAATGGGGGGGGGAGGCACTGGGAGAAGGGGGGGAAGGAGAGGGAAAAGGGGGGAGGGAGGGAGGGGAATGGAGTACCTGTCAAATTTGTATGAGTGGAAAAAATAAGAAAAGGAAAAATAAGATCATAGCAACTCAAAGGAACATGAGAGTCCACTTCCTACTGAGTGTCCAGTTCCCTCTGAGCACATTCCGTTACAGGTCCTAAGACTTGAAAAGTAAACAAAGCATACAAAGCTCAAGAAGTAAGTGAAACTTACAAGGAAGCTGTGGAAAGTTACAGGATTCACAAGGTTCCTCCCCAAGATTATGTAAGCAGTAGCAAATCATTCAGAGAGCTCTAGGAATGTAGCTTATGTAGCTTTCGTAAGTTACATCCATGTGGGGTGGCTTTTGAGTCATCCCTGTTCTTGTAAGTAACCCCAATAAATTCACTGATTCACTAAGACAGACTTGTCCGCAATTGTTTCTTTGATCTGTCACTGGGTCAATAATTGGTGTACTTATAGAATATTAAGGTTGTCTTGCCAGAGCTCCTGTGAGGAGCTTGGAGCTCAGTGTGTCAGCTGTCCACTGTGGAACTACCCTTCCCCCTTTTTCTCCCTCTCCCTGTGTCCGCATGCCCTCTGATTACGTCACACCCTTTAATTCTCTCTGTCAAAGAAGCACACACTGTGTGTTTTAGGAAGTAAGGAAAGTGTCCTTTAGGCAGAATTTCATTTATGAAGGAATTAGTTCAAGTCAGCAAAGAAAAGAACTGTTACTATGGGCCATCTGCCAGGACACAGAAATAGATTCATTTTAAAAAGCATTGAAATAATATTGCTCCTTCTCTGTATTATCTCCATAGTACATGTTCCTGGAGAGCAGATTCTTAGCTTGGCTGACTCCTGGTATACAGTGTTTTAATGAACATGATGCACTAGATTAACCATACTGAGTTAGTATTAGTAGGGAAGAACAGAGTTGCAAGATATCACTATAGAGGAATTAAGTTGGACCACGCCATGTCTGATCCATGTCTGCTAAAGTCAGTCTGATCTCCACACTACACTATAACCACACTGGCTCTGTCTGTGCCCTTCTTAAGGCATTTACCTCTTTATTGTTCATGCTTATTTCTGTATTATGCCTTTTGCCTCCTCTACTCATCCACAGAACTGGGATGCTCTTTAGGGCAGCACCCTTGCCTTTTAGCATATTTGCATTCCTACTAGCCCCAGAATTTTCACCTAACAAACATCCAACAAACAGCTGAATTTACAGATAAAACTGCTTTAGGAATGGACTTACCATTTCTGTAAGGGATGGATGGATGATATAATCAAAGCCATGTCAGAACCCTAGTTCAGGCTAGCAGCAAGGTTAGCGCTAAGAGCTCACCCATGGCATTCAGCCCCATGGAGACAGATGACTCAGTCTAGGTGACAGATGACAGCTGACACACTGAGCTCCAAGCTCCTCACAGGAGCTCTGGCAAGACAACCTTAATTATTCTATAAGTCTACACCAATTATTGACCCAGTGACAGATCAAAGAAACAATTGCAGACAAGTCTGTCTTAGTGAATCAGTGAATTTATTGGGGTTACTTACAAGAACAGGGATGACTCAAAAGCCACCCCACATGGATGTAACTTACGAAAGCTACATAAGCTACATTCCTAGAGCTCTCTGAATGATTTGCTACTGCTTACATAATATTGGGGAGGAACCTTGTGAATCCTGTAACTTTCCACAGCTTCCTTGTAAGTTTCACTTACTTCTTGAGCTTTGTATGCTTTGTTTACTTTTCAAGTCTTAGGACCTGTAACGGAATGTGCTCAGAGGGAACTGGACACTCAGTAGGAAGTGGACTCTCATGTTCCTTTGAGTTGCTATGATCTTATTTTCCCTTTTCTTATTTTTTTCCACTCATACAAATTTGACAGGTACTCCATTCCCCCTCCCTCCCTCCCCCCTTTTCCCTCTCCTTCCACCCCTTCTCCCAGTGCCTTCCCCCCCCCCCATTCCTGGAGCATCCTTTACTGTGCATGTCAAACTTTCCTCTGGGTCTTCCTCTCTGATGAGGTGTAAGGACTCAATAGCATTGCCTAGAGCTCTTTCTTGTGTTCCCCTTTAGTATAGGAACACTACTGTGGCTGTTAATCCCTTGCCTCTAAGGATCCTAATGCCTGTGATCCATGCTAGACTTTGGGGGGTCAATGATATGTTGGTCATTGTGCAGGTCATGCAAAGTCCTATTATGATTACTTCGGCCCTAACTTGTATGATGTATCTTGCATATCATTGCTCCTCCCCTTCTTTAGGCTCTTACAATCTTACCACCCCCTCTTCTGCAAATTTCCCTGCGCTTTAGGATAGAGAGAGATTAGGCTGGCCTGGTTCCTGGTGATTACTGTAGGGTCTCTGATGCTCTGAATTATGGGTTTTTTTTTCTTCCAGTTTTACTGTTCCTGCACCGCCCTTGGCTCCATCCTGATGGGTATTGGATGTCACCTCCTAGCCAGAAATAAAAGGCTATTAAAATAGAATCTTATTATAAGAGTAGATTCAAAGGTAGATGAATAAGAGTAGGAGACTGTGGTGAGGTGGGGTCAGTCTCACATTTGCAGGATGGTTACCTTCTATCTGCCAGACTCTTTGCCCTCCCTGCCTGGTGAGACCTAACCCCATTAGTTGCAAGTGACCAGGAAGGAAAATCTGTGAGCTTAACCAGATGTCTCATTACTTACTTGCAGTACTTGATGGTGGCCTATTTTCTCTGCTGTAGCATGATCCCCTCTCTCCTTGTTTCTGGTGGGGCCCTCCTTAATATTATTGTCTTCTTAGTATGGCTGTCATCTATATAATTTCCCCCTTTCATTTCTTAATGAGCTATGTTCATATAGCCTAGGCTAGGCCTGTACTCACAATTCTGCTTCAACTGCTTAAGAAACTAAGATTACGAATGTGTACCACCATGCAGGTTGTTGTTTTTTTTCTAGACTGTCAGCTCCTACAGATCAAAATTCCAGCCCTATTCACTTCTGATGCCTTCATAACACACAACAAAGGGCCTAATCTCAGGCAGTTTTCAATCATATTTACTGAAAGAAAGTAATCATATTTACTGTTTAACAGAAGGAACCAAGAATTGAAACCTATCACTTGCTAGCCAACTTTTAGTGATTTAGCTTTTTTTCTGGCAAGCTATGAAGGTAAACATGCCAACATATTATATTACAGGTATTAGGTACTTCTGGAAACACAATCAGATATTCTGTTTAAAAAATTACAAAGTGTTGTTTTTTATTTCACAATAGATTCATTATACAATAGCTTTATACTGATTTTCACATGATTGTCTACTTTATTGTCAAAGCAATAAATGCCAAATTTCAAGGATTTAGTTTGTATTCATTGAAGACTAAAATTGCAAAAATGTTTGTCTGTAACACCAATGAGAATCTCATGGGTAAAACCACTTGCCTAGTATGTTTTGAAGGTACCATACAGACAATCTAGTGAAATAAAAATATTCAAACTCCAAACAATGTAGTGAGTCATGACCAGCATTCTAAGAATTAAAAACATAATAGAAAACATTCGCTGATCACATGGCCACAGGAAGTATCCTCACCCGAAATGTTTTGTTGTTGCTGCTGTTTTTTTTTTTTTTAAGCATGGACATGTACTGGCATACACACCCTGCACAAGTTGCAGACTAACCTGTCAAAGTGACATTGCAGTAGAGAACTTTGCCATGTTTATGATAGCCAGGACCCAGACCACCTTCCTACTCTCAGGCAATTCTCAATGCTGTCAGTCTTGGCCAAGACAAGAAACCTACAATCCTTCCTGGGAAAAATAAAACAAGGGAGAGTTCTGTAGCCTGCCTCCCCAGGGAAATCAGAGAGGCCCTGGCATATATTTGCTTGCTTGGGATTTTGAACCTTGAGAGCAAGAACCAATGACAAGGAGAGTGAGCTTACACATGAGCACATTACGGGGTGTCACCAAGAGTCAGCCTCCCTGTATTGGAATCTAGCAATTCCAATATGTGATATTTCTGTGCCTCCGTTCTGACATCTATAAAATGAGAATGATCACAATACTCCACTCACAGAGTTACTATAATGAGGACTGAAGTCAGTCATATATGAAAGAAGGCTTGGAGAACTAGGCATGAAGTGCACAAGACAATTATTTGGAAAAAAAATTTTAAAAAATATCCTAAATGCAGTCATCAATGTTTTCTAGTCTAGCTTGGAGAGTGAACTCCCAGTATATGACTCTTGCTGCCTTTATTTGTAGCTCCATAGGTAAGGCATTCTCAATAGGACACAGCTTGGGTATGATCTTTAAATACCTCATTCTCATTACTGTGTGCAAATTTTGTCCATTGTTAAAGTTCAATGATCAAACATCACTGGACTAAGTGCTCTACACAAATTAGTTTTTCTAGCAACCAATGGATATCTTCTTATCTAAGAGATAGTACTCTCAAAACTTTTAGTTCTGATAACAAAAAGCAGATAAAACACACTATACAATTTCCTAGAGTCTGAAAGAGTACATTGTCAGCGATATAAGGTTTTCATGGTGACCATATTGGATATCAGTCTTTGGTCTCATGTAATACAATCATCTTTGAAGGGTATGCTATATTCCTATCACTGAGGGGCTAACTATGGTGATGTAAAAGATCTGCTGGCCCTTAAACTACTAACTCAAATATGATGGTCGGAGTCTCAACCTACTCTTGGCTTTTGAGACAAGTTCTCACTTTGTACCCATTCTCCTTCAGAATCTAATTCTGTTTTATCATAACCTGAAACCAGATAAAATGCACCTTAAAATTCTGGGCAAAGCGAAAAAACATTCCGTATATGGAATGTATCAATTATATCAATTTATAGTGTGGGTAGAAGCCATCAGTCAAAGCAAGAAACTTGTATGGTACAATGTGGGGAATCCACTCACACAACTCTGAAACTACTCCCAGATTTTTGCCACTAAGATAGCTGAGGCTGTCAAAAGAATTGTCATTTTGACTATTGATAAGTGACAGCTGAAGCTGAGGAAAATAAGTATCTCAGTCACTCTATGTGTACCCATGATGTTCTTAACCCTTTTCAGTATATTAGTTTCATGCTCCTGATATAACACATTGCCAACAAATCAAAGGTTTATGACAACACAAATTAGTTACCCTGTGGTTCTAAAGAGCAAAAGTTTGAAGTAGGTCCAAGTGGGCTAAAATCCATGGAATTATCAGGGCTCCATCCTCCTGAAGACTCCATGGGAGAATCTTCATCTTTTTCAGTCAGAAACTCGAATAATGAATTTTAAAAAATGCAGAGGTTGCTGTTCTTGCTTAGCTTATGGTCTTTTCCACCAACTTTGTTTTTCATTCTTCTTCTCTGACAATCCTGCCTTTTTATTTAAGAATCCTTGTGAATTCACTGGATCTCCCTAATTGCTCCCCCATAACCCGGGACAATATCCCCATCTCAACATCTTTATGCTCATCACACCTGCAGAGTTCCATTTACCATATAAGATAAGATAATCTGGGTTTCAGGAATCAGGACTTGGACGTCTCTGGGGCCATTCTTCCACTTAAAACATCAGCACGTATGTTACACGGACCTCAAAACCGAGCTGCTGTTCTATCCACTGCCACTCATCACCTCTGAACAGGCCTGTCTTATCCACACAGTCTGCCTGCATTTCAGCTCGCTGTAAAATTCACTATTCCATTTGCTCAAAGCAAACAGCCAGCAGCTGCCACTGAGTCCTCTTCCTTTCACATTCCACATGGAATTTGTCAAGGGCCTTTGGGTGAACTTTAAAATAATAGATTCTGTGTCTGACGACATGTTCCTGCCTCCATAGCCAGCAGGAGTCTACCATCACCTTCTCTCAGTGGGACCCTGAACAACAGTCTGCGTCTTCCAGGTCCCACCCTAAATATAATTTGAGCCCCACAGCCAAGGGTTACTCAGTATGGTTAGCTCCAGGATTTAGATCAGCAACAGGCACTCAACCCCCACACCCCCGCTCCATAGCAGCCAGACATGCACACGTGTCTAGAGCGGTTTGCCGGCACCTTGTAGGAGACAAGGCAGAATACCCTGTTTTCCAAATACTGAGGGGTAACGCTCTGATCCCTGACTGCTGCTTCTGACCCCAGAGCTACAAACACAGAGGCAACAGCACAACTGTTGCAATCCTCCTCACTATTGCAAACCCCCCTTCACCTCAGCTGAAACCATTTCCAGGAAATCTTAAAAGGCTAGCACCTTTCACCTCCATTTTTTCCATGTGGGAGCAAGACATTAAAACTAGAACTTTTTTTAAAGTGACATCTCTGGGAGAAATTAGAAAGGTACGACACAGGCTTGAGCAAAGGTGCAAATTTCGAGCATGGCCTTGAGTTTATACCACAGACTGATGGTTAGCAAAGAGATAGCATGAAGAGATCAAATCCAGCAAGTCCTGAAGAAGAGGAGGTATTTTAATTCCAGCATTTCCAAATTGCTAGAGACAAGTATCCCATTTTTAACACCATCATAACACAAGGCATACATAGAAATAGAAATTTAGTGATTCACTAAAAAGAAATAGATAAGGTGTTGGGGAGATGGCTCATATCTTTGCCTTATAAGCAAAAGGACTTGAGTTCAGACCCCCAGATCCCATGTAAAAATGCTTGGCTCATATGGTGGCAGCCTGTAATTCCAGACCTGGAAGGCAGAATCTGAAAAATCCAAAAGAAAAGCAATAAGGTGGAAGAGAAATCAGAATAATCCCGATGTCACCCTCAGGCTTCCACAACACACATTTAGGTGCCCTCTTATACACCCCCCACCCTACATACATTCACATAGCACACATACACAAAATAAACAAGGCACAGATCAAAGAGGAAAAACTTGCAACAGTAATATCCTGCAAGCTTACATCTAGAATGTATTTTTATAAAAGAAAAGATAAAACTGGAGAAATGTGTCTGGTGGCAGATCTACTGCCCAGAGACTCTGAGATGACCATTCTAAAAATGATCAGAGAATTAACAGACGGCAAGCAGAAGGTCAAGAAAATATGCATAAGAGAAATAGAGATAGTAATAAAGAAATAAAAAGAAATCTAAATATTCTGGAACTGGAAGTACAATAGCTAAATTTAAGTTACATTAGAGGATTCAGAGGCAGACATGAGTAAGGAGACTCAAGCAGTAAATGTGAGCTAGGCCTTCTCAATGTGAAGAATGAAAAGCACAAACAAAAGTAAAAAGAACTAGAAGCCTGTGAGATATTATCAAGTATGCCAATGCATACATAAAAGGATAGTAAGAATATATAAATAATATCCAAAATTATACACATTTTATGAATGGGCTGAATAGGAATATCTAAGAAGCTCAGTGTACTCCAAGTAAGATAAGCTCAAAGAAATCTATATTAAGGTTCATTGTAATCAAATTACAGGAAGCAAATTCAAGAAGAATCTTGAAGTTAATAAGGGAAAAATGACTTTATAAGACAAAGGATTTTCAGTAAGAAAATTAGCAGACTTACTAAAAACACTAAGTGCCAGAAATTGATGAGCTCACATAAAAATGCTAAAGATATAACTGACCAAATGCATCAAATGTTAGATCAGAGACTATAAAACTCCCAGAAGAAAAAGTAGGGAATACCCTCGAATGGATTGGCCTTAGCCAGCATTTCCTCAATAGTACTAAGAAGACACAGAGAATAAATCCAACACTAAACAAGTAGACTATATGAAATTAGTCTCTTTTGTTCAGCAAAAGTGACTGCTAATCAACAGCAACCGACTAGAATGCTGAGTACCGGCAACCCTGAAACCTTCAGCTGGAATGAGGCTAGCCAAATCTCTTCCCACCCTAAGGTTGAGGGAATCTTGCGGAAGAGGGGGGTAAGACTGTAAGAGCCTAATGATGGGAGGCCCACCACTGGACAAGAAATTCCACTCAAAGTAGGGATGCTGCATTCAGAACTCACTACAGTGAGCCTTACCCTCATCAGACCTGCACAGTGGCTGACATATCAGCATTCCCACACAAACGAAGAAGGATCTCAGGAAAAATAATTACATGCAGTGGGAATCTTAGGAGATAGGAATAGATGGGTGAAGGTGAGTGCCCTTATCAGAAGGACAATGGGAGGGAGCGGAATGGATTGATGAAAGGAGGAGAAGCAGGAGAGGAAAGTAGGAGGGAGGGAGAGTAAAGGAGGGGGGCAGGGACAACTATTCATTGTGCTTGTAAAACTAGAAAAATTAAAAATAAAAAAGACTGACAACCACACACCTTATATCTGGAAAAACTGTCCTTCAAAAGTGAAGGAAGGAAACAGAGTTGGGAGGCAACTCAGCAAAGTGCTTGCAAGCACAAGAACCTGAGCTTGATTCCCAAAACTTATGTGGAAAAAAGAAAGGGCAAGGGTATAGCACCCTTGTAATCCCAGAGCTGGGGAAGAGACAGGTGGGTGACTGAGCCTTACTGGCTGACTAGACTAGTGTACTTGGTAACTTTCAGGCTAGTGAAAGACCCTGTCTCAAAAAAGGATGATACCCAACTTTGTCCTCAAGCCTACGCATGCATGTGCACCTGTATGATAGATACATACATCTGTAGATAGATAGATAGATAGATAGATAGATAGATAGATAGATAGATAGATAGATAGATAGATAATACACTTACATATTTACATATGAGAAATTAAATCATTTCCAGGAAAACAAAGCCAAAGGATTTGAAAATCTGCAAGAAATGCTAGAGTCTTACAGGTTAGAAGTAGTGTTTGAGGTTGTTGGAAGATCACAGCTAAAAGTGAATACACGGGGCTGAGAGTTGGCTCAGGGATTAAGATTCTGCCTCACAGGCAGAAGGTCCTGAGTTCCAATCTTAGGTCCCACATAAAAATGCCAGGCAAAAAGGACATTAGCCTGTACTTCTTTCTAATCCTGGTGGGCAGGGCCTAGGAAATCCAAGAGTGAAGCAAAAAGGAGGTAGAAGCAATCTAGGATGATTCCTGAAGTCACCCTTGATTCTCCACAGGGATACACAGTGCTCTCTCTCTCTCTCTCTCTCTCTCTCTCTCTCTCTCTCTCTCTCTCACACACACACACACACACACATAAATAAATAGATAAATAAATAAATAAAAGTTTAAATTGATTAAAAATGAATGCATGGGAAATTATAAATGCTAGAAATATTTGTAATATAGGTCTATATAACTCCACATGTTCCTTTCTTCTTAATTTAAAAAACAAGTACATTAAAATTCTCATTAGTTTATACATTTGAGCATACAATGTATGAAAATGTAATTTTGTGACACCTATAACTGAAAGAGGTAGGAATGGAGCTGTGATGAAGCAGGGCTGTTTTATGTTTCTGATGCTAAGATGATATAAATTCAAATGAGTCTCATAAATGTAGGATGTTAAATATAATCCCTAAGGTAATTACAAGGAAAAGATATCAAATATACATAAGTGGAAATGAGAAGACAATTAAAATGTTTGATTACAAAAGATAAACTAAATTTAAAGGAATAAGGTAGTGCAGAAAATGAAGGAAAAAAGAGGAAACCCCAAGAAAGGAGACAAGCAACACCATGACAGATGGTTACTCTTGATTGTCAACTTGATTGTGTATGAAATCAACTAAGAGACTTACTGGCTTATTGAGGGCATTTCTGGAAAGAATAACTGAGGGGCAAAGACCCTTCCTCATAGTGGATAGTGCCTTATAGTGGATGGACTACATGTGAAGAGATTTAAGGACAAACTTATGCTGCCATCTACTTGTTTATGCTACCTGCTGGTGACAGCCTCCATTCCTGCTCCTCTTGCCGCTGCCGCCTATGCTACTGTTGATGCTAATGCTGACACTATTGCTAATGTTGTAGCTGCTGCTGCTGTTGCACTGCTGCTACTAATGCCGCTAATGCTATGCTAATTCTTCTGCCATCATTCCCAGGCAAGCGACTCCAACTTCCTCAGCTTTCCAACTTGGACTAAAGACCAGCAGCAATCTATGAGTCTTCCAGGTCTTCAACACCACATCAGGATTGTTGAGGCATCCATCTTGGTGACTGAGCAGCAACCAGTTTCTCAGTTCTCTGGCCACTGTTAAATTACACAGCCCTGTTACATAGGCCAATATAGACCCATCTAGTAAACTCACCTTTTCAATTCTGTTCCCCTAGAGAGCACTGCCATATATATATATTTTTATATATATACAGTTTAGTTATAGTTATAGTTTAGTTATAGTTATAGTTATATATAGTTTTATATATAGTTATATATATGGTTATATATAGTTATATATATATATATATAGTTATACTGAGAGTGATTCTAGAGAAATAGAATCATAAGGATGAATTTCTCTAATGTATTTTGGTGGTTCCTGCAGTTGGCTTTATAATTCAGGTAAGCCTAAAGTTGCTGAAACTTCTTCTAGGAATATGGAATTCACTGATAACTCATGGCACAAACTGTTTAAAATGCATGGTAAATGCATTTGATATTCCCAATTTATAATTTGTAAGAAATAAAGAATTCACTGACTATGTAAAATTTTTTACTATTTCTGAAAAAAATGAGGAGCATAGCGATATTGCATGGGTGTTTCTAATTTGTCTAGATAATTTAGCTAAGGAAGAGAATGCACTCAGAGGTGAAATAACCCAACTCCAGGTGAGCACAAGCAATCTAAAGGCTTCTAAGGAGGCCTCCTACAGCCACAGAGCACAAGTTCCTGTCAGCAATTAAAGTGACTGAATGAGGGGGATCCTGTAACTTGAGGTGGAGATGGTTGGAGGACCCTGATGAGGACACTAAGCTTCTGAGGTAGTAGTCTCCCACCTTTAGCCACAAATGCATTCCCACCCGTAACCCCTGCAGAATTTCCTTCTCTACCTTGTCTTAGATAGTTACTCCTGCATTGTCTACAGAACAGTCAATGACTTTGCCTGGAGGATGCCAAACAATGCTGATGCTACCCAGGGCTGCTCTTCATTACTTTTGCCTCTAGTCAAAAGATAACCTGCTGTGAATAAGCTAGAGATGCCTAACAGCCCTGGCGTAATTCTGATGAAGGGATTCAAAGGCTCAGGGAAATTGGAATGTTGAGCAGATTACCATGTAAAATCTGCTCCCCTACAATGAAAGGGTTCAGAAGATATGTGCTTCATTAATACTATGAGAAGTATATTTGTGAGAGGAGTGCCCAGTGTACATGAAGAGCTCTCCTAGTGTTCTTTTATGCATGCCAGACCTTAAAGTGGGAGTTATAGCTACTCAGCTAGTTAATTTAAATGCAGTAAGTTTAATTGGACTTAAAGGAGCAAGGGCCAAGTGGCACCACTGAATCATCAGAAACTAGATGAGCAAATTTACCATAATGGACACCACGGGCAAAGCAATGGTGTGATTCATACAGACCTTTGGCACTGGCTAATTAATCAATGTGCCCCTAGCATGAAATAAACAGGACATCTACTAAGTTCTTGCTCAATCTATATAAACAGAAATGTTCCAGAGCAAATGAACAAAAGGCTATAAATAGGAACATTATGTTGGCTGGTAGTCTCTCTGGACTTGCTGGTAAAGCTTAAATGCATCAGAGGACAGGAAATAAATCCAAGCAAAATCCAAAGGCCTTCTACAACAGTAAAACTTCTAGGCATCTTGTGGTGTGAGGCATGTTCCTTCTACTATGAAGCCTCAGTTGCTGCTCTGTTTCCTCTTTCCACTAGGAGAAGAAAAACCTTTAGTGGACTGATTTAGATTTCTGGAAGCAGCAGATTCCTCACTTGGGTGTGCTGTGATACTCAGGACTACACATCAAACAACTTGAAAAGTTTCTGGTTTTAGGTGGGACTCAGAAACAGTGAACGCACTTCCACAAGTCCTAGGTGCTATGTAGGCTACTCTGCCACTGGGGCCATATGGCCCAGTGGTGTTTGAGGTGCCAGAGCCAGATAAGGCCTTTGTCCTGTCCACATAGATGAAATTACTTCACAGCCCAAGAAGTGGGACTATGTTCTTGGAATTCACTGCACTTACCATGTTCTTCACCATCCCAAAGCTGCTGGCTTAATATGATGGTAGAAGACCTTTAAAAAACATAGATACAGTGCTTATTAGGTGGCAACAGTCTAGAGGGCTTGGACAGGGCTCTTCAGAAAGCTGTATATGTTCTTAATCAGCATCAAATACTTGGTACTATTTCTCCCATACCCAGAATTCATAAGTTCCAGAATAACAGGTAGACGCGGGCATGGTACCACTCATCATCACCCCTGGAAACCCAACGGCAAAACTTTTGTTTCCTGTTCTGGTGACTTCATGGCTCTGCTGGCCTAAAAGTCTGAGATCCAGAGCAGACAGTATTTCTCCCAGTAAGCTCAACAAACAGTTCTTTGAACTGGAAGCTAAGACTTCCCCCTGCCAATTTGGACTCCCGATTTCCTTAAGTAAACAAGTTAAAAAGAAGCCACAATATTAGCAGAAATGCCTGACCCAGAATTCCAAGCGGGAAATTTATAAAGGTTTTTTTAATTTTTTTATTATTTATTCAATTGTGCGTATATGCATGTGTGTGCATGTGTGTATGTGTGTGTGTGTAGAACCACGGACGAATTCGGAACCACCATGGACGCCTCCACCTCCTCCTTGTTTACTCTGCCCCGGGATTCACAGGCTCCACCCTACCAGGACCAGAAACGCAGGCCGCCCCCGCTTCTGCCCGGCGTCTACATGTGGGGTCTAGGATCCGAACTCAGGACCTTCTGCCTGCAAGGCAGAGGCTTAACCCCTGAGCCACCTCTCCAGCACCCCAAGGGGGAAATTTGACTCTACCATAGAAAAAAAAAGGGAAGTATGTCTGTTAGTGCATAAGATACTTTGAAGGCATCTCTTGGTGCTGTCATACCCTATGTCAATATGAAGCTACAACAACCTAAGAAGGACAGGATGAGAAATCAGGAATGAATCACTCCTCCAAGTAAACAACCAAGACCTGCGGAAGTACGTGTGAAGCTGGAACAAATACAGAATGAGTAGTAGGAGAAAGTAGTTATAAACACTGGTTACAGCCACATGACCAGTTACAGAAATGAGGATTGCAACTGTCGTGACTGCTAAGCAGATATTTGTACTTTCCTACCTCTACTCTTCCTTTACCATCAGCTGAAATAATATTAGTACTTAAGTGTTGTTAAATGTATTTAAGTTAAATACTATTTAAGCTATGGTATATTAAAAGACAAAGCATTCCTCAAGGGATTTTTGCCATTTATTCTCAAGGGAAAACAGTGCATTTTCAGTTGCATATAAGAAGTGATATCATATTAGGCAGAATTATGGCTTTATTGCTGTCTTAAAATCAATAAGACATAAATAAATGGGCTGAATGTCAACTAAACAAGAGTTAGATTTGTGATGGTTAATCTTGATTGTCACTCTGATTGGATATAAAATCAACTAAGAGATATGCCTATAGGCACATCTAGGAGGATTTCCAAAAAGGATTAGCTAAGGATAAAAGAGCCTCTCTCCGCCTTCCAATAAACAGGATACAGAGGAAGAGATGCAAGTAGGTCTGGGAACATATTTCACTAATACAACACTTGCCTAGAGTGCATGAAGTCCTAAGTTCAATTCCCAACACTGTGAAAAAAGTGTGACGCAAAAGCAGTGCTGCAAACTGGCCTGCCTACACTTCTTGCTCCCGAGTACATATATCTCCATTGCTGCTGCACCACTGAAGCCACGATCTTTCACAGACATCACATGCCAGGTACTTCAGCTTTCCAACATGCACTGTAAAGCAGAAATTCTCCAGGAAACTTCCAGACATTCAACACCAGACAGGCAAATGCTTTTGTGGACTAAGTGACTGGTAGGCCTGCCTAGCGTGCAGATGGCCATTTTTGTATAATCCAGGCGTTACTATGTAAAACAATCAATTAATTCCTTTTTAATACAGACACACACACACACACACACACACACACACACACATTCTTTCAATTTTTCTTTATAGTGAACCTTGTCTAATACAATGATACAAATAAGTTCTTCCTTAACCATAGTCCTTAAAATGTAAATGGATAAAATTCTCTGATCAAAAGACAGAGGTTGACAAGTAAGTCAAACAAAAATATAATGCATCTCTATGTTCTCCATGAGAGACTCACTTAAGATCCAAAGATAAAAATTAGTTGAAAGCAAAAGGATGGGAAAAGTTATTATGCGAACAGTACTAACAAAAGGAAACAGGAGAAGCTATCCTAAAGCCCTTAATCCTTAATTTAAAGAACTTTTAAATTAAGAACATCTAAAAAAAACTTATGCCACAAACTAAAACTCAATAGATTTAAAATATAGACATCACACAGAGAATCTTCTCTGACTGCAACAGGGTGATATTAAGAATCAATAACAGAAACAAAATTCAAAAATTCAAAATCAGTCAGAATGTATCAGTACACTCTTAAACAACTAATGGATCAAAGAAGAAATCACAAAGGATGTTAAAAAATACGAGCATGAAATAAAATTTAAAATTTGACAGAAAAATTTATTTCACACATCAAAAACAATGTTAAGGGGAAAATTATCACTATGAACTACTAAAACAGAATCGTTTGTATTTAAAACTTAAGAAACAAGCTTAAAAAACTAGGAAAAAAAAGAACAAAGTGAAATCAAAGCTAGCAGCAAGAAGTAAAGATTAGAAATAGAGACTAAACAAATAATAAACTGAAAATTGATTGCTTGAACAGTTCAATAAAATTTTAGCTGACCAGACTAAATAAAAAGTGACATTATAAATAATATTACTATTGTCAAAATAACAACAGGTACCTTACTGCTATTGTTAAAGAAACTATTATAATAGAATACTATAAATAATTACATACTAACAGATTGGATGATCCAGCTGAAGCAACAGATTCCTACAAACATAAAATCTACCTAGACTAAATCATAAAGAAATAGGAAATCCTGAAGGCTTCCTTTTACTAAGAAAATTAAGTTATCAGTAGAAAAAAATCTTCCAACAAAAAGGCCTGGACTTGATAACTTCACTGGTAAGTTCTTCTAAACATTCAGAAAAGAACAAACTTCTCTCAAGAATTGAACATAAGGGGGCTGGAGAGGTGGCTCAGGAGTTAAGCCACTGCCTTGCAGGCGGAAGGTCCTGAGTTCGAATCCTAGACCCCACGTATAGACTCCAGGCGGAAGCAGGGGCGGCCTGCGTCTCTGGTCCTGGTAGGGTGGAGACTGTGAATCCCGGGGCAGAGTAAACAAGGAGGAGGTGAAGGCAGTCCGTAGTGATTCCTGATTTGCCCGTGGTTCTACACACACATACACACACACACACACATACATGCACAATTGAATAAATAATAAATAATAAAAAAGAATTGAACATAAGACAACTTGCTTTATGAGGAGATTATTACTCATGTGCAAAGCCAGGCAAAGACATTGTAAGAAAATAAAATTACAAATGTAATATCCCTTAGAACCATCGATGCAAACCCTCTCAACAAAAAAAAGAAAAGAAAATTCAGCAGCATGCTGAACAGATGATACCCCATTACCCGAAGGGATCCATTGCTGGAAAGCAAGGCAGTTTAGCATATTGAATCTGATCAATATGCCTCATAATAAGGGAAAAATGCAAATACCTCACTTGATTCAGGAAAAGTAGTTGATAAAATTCTACATTTTTCATGACAAAAAGCCATCAAACTATGAATAGAAGGACTCTAACACAGCATAAATAAAACCGTAGGTGAAAACCCAACGGCAAGCATCACTCTACAGTGAAAACTGAAAGATTTTCAACAAAGTACCAATGCCTGCCCTTATTTGCTCTATTCAATATCATACTCAAATTTCTAGCCAAAGAAAAATAGTCAAGAAAAAAAAGGAAACAATGAAGTAAAACTGGATAGGAGTTTGTTTATAGAAGCATGTAACCAGGAGCTATATTAGTGAAGAAAATGTCTCCCCTCTTCCATCAACAATTACCAGGCTTCTCCCACTTCCATGACATGATATTGATAGTCCAGTCTTGTGGAGATGCCGTATGGGCATTCATAGCTGCTCTGAGTTGAAGAGCGTAGCAACCATGTCATGCCCAGAAACTGTAACAATCCCTGATCAAACTCAACTGAGCCACAAGCAGGCGCGCACACGACACACACACACACACACACACACACACACACAAAGACAGGAGAGTAAAAGGGGGATTAGTTATGAAGAGGAAGAGCAAAGAGTGGGAAGGGACAAGGCAGGGCAGTGAGATGGTGACTATGACTGAAATATACTATGTATGAATAAAAATGGCATAATTATTACATATACTTAATTATGATTATGATAAAATATAAAGAAAAATTAAAACTATCTCTGCTTACAAATGTGTTCTTATATGGAGTAAACACTGGGTCCTTGTACGTCATCGGAGAGGAGGGCCCAGAGGAAAATAGACATGCACAAGAAAGGACTCTCTGGGAATTGGGTGGAGGGCACTGGGGGATGGGGAGGAGAGAGGTGGTGAGGGGGAGCAGGGAGTACGGGGGGGCGGAGGAGGGAGGGAATGAACTGGTGTACCTAATAAGTTTGTATGAGCTGAAATAAAAAAAAACATATTTTGTTGAGAGGATATGCATTAGTGGTGCAAAAGGATATTATGCATGCAATTTTCTTTTTTAAAATTATTTATTTATGTATGTATGTATGTATGTATATGTATGTATGTATGTATGTATGTATGTATGTATTTTCCCAATCATACAAACTTAAAAGGTACCCTGGTCCCCTCCCTCCCTCCATTCCTCCCCGGTCCCCCTTGCTGCCCCCCTCTTTTCCCCTTCCTTTCACCTCCCTCCCTTCCATTCTCCTAATGTCCCCCCTCTTCCCCCCCACAATCCCTGGAGCATTCTTTAGTGTGAATGTCAAACGTCCCTCTACATCCTCCACTCTAATGAGGTGTAAGGACTCAGTAGCATTGCCTAGAGCCCTTTCTTGTGCTCCCCTTTAGCATGGGAACACTATTGTGACTGTTAATCCCTTGCCTTTAAGGATCCTAGTGCCTATGATCCGTGCTAGACTTTGGGGGAGGGTCATTGATATGTCAGTCATTGCGCAGGTCATGCAAAGTCCGATTATGGCTACTGTGGTCCTAACTTGTATGGAATATCTTGCATATCATTGCTCCTGCCCATCTTTAGGCTCTTACAATCTTACTTCCCCCTTCTTCCGCAAATTTCCCTGAGCTTTAGGATGAGGAGAGATTTGGCTGGTCTGGTTCAGGTTGATTAATGTAGGGTCTCTGATGTTCTGAATTGTGATTTTTTGTTGGTTTCAGTTTTGCTGTTCCTGCACCACCCTTGGTCCATTCTGACTGGTATTGGAGGTCACCTCCAGCCAGAGATAAAAGGCTGTTAAAATGGAGTCTTACTATAAGAGTAGATTCAAAGGTAGATGGAATAAGAGTAGGAGACCGCAGTGAGGAGGGGGTCAGTCTCCCATTTGCAGGATGGTTACCATCTATCTGCCAGAGTCTATGCCCTGCTTGACTGGTAAGATCAAACCCCCTCAGTTGCAAGTGACCAGGAAGGAAAGTGAGTGGGGTTAACCAGATGTCTCTCTACTTACTTGCAGTACTTGATGGTGACCTATTTTCTCTGCTGTAGCATGATCCCCTCTTTCCTTATTTCTGGGGGGGGGGCTCCTTCCTCTTCCCTCCTGTTTATAATCTTTGCAATTACTGTAGGTATTACAGAGATTTATCTTTGAGTATGTCACTAAGTGGGTTTGGTACTAGGATCCACCTATTAGGAAGTACATACAGCACTTAATTTTCTATGTCTGGGATACTTCTCTCAATATAATTTTTTCTAATTCCATCCATTTCCTGGAAAATTTCATTAATTCATCTTTTTTGATGACTGAGTAGTATTCACATTTTCCTTATCCACTTGTTAACTGTTGGGCATTTGGGTTGATTCCATGATTTTGCTATTGCAAATAGTGCTACTATGAACATGGTCGTGCTTGTGGCATTGAGGTGAATTTTTTATTTATGGGGGATTATTCCCAGAAGTGGAATAACAGGGTCACATGGGATTTCAATCTTTAACATTTTTAAAAATTGCCAGATGGCTCACCAGAGTGGTATGATCCTGCATTCCCACCAGCAATGTAGGAGAGTTCCCTTCTCTCCATATCCTCTCCAGCATTTGGTGTTGTTTGTATTGTGGATTTTTGCCATCCTGACAGGGATGAGATGACATCTCAGGGAGGTTTTGATGTGCATTTCCCTGATGGCTAAGGATATGGAGCATTTTTTAAGATATTTGTTAGACATTTCAATTTCGTCCCTGATAAAGTTTTTTTTTTTTTGAGTTCCAAGGCCCATTTTTTAATGGGGCCATTAGTTTCTTTGGTGTTTAGTTTTTTAAGTTCTTTGTGTACTCTGGATAATAGAGCTCTATCAGATATATGGTTAGTGAAGATTTTCTCCCATTCTGTGGGTGTCTTTTTACTAGGTTTACGATCTCTTTATCTGAACAGAAGCTCTTTAATTTCATAAGATCCCACTTGTTGAGTGTTGGTTCTAGTGACTGTGTTATTGAATGTCTGTTTAGGAACTGTTGGCCTAGTCCAATCAGCTCAAGGGAGTTCCCTACCCTTTCAACTAAGGTTTTTAAGTCTCTGGCCTTATATTGAGGTCCTTGATCCATTTGGATTAATTCTAGTACATGGTGACAAGTAAGGGTCCAGTTTTAATCTTCTGCATGTGGACATCCAGTTTTGCCAGCACCATTTGCTGAAGATTCTGTAATTTTTCCATTGGATTTTTTGAGCCCCTTTGTCAAAGATCAAATACTGTAATTTTGTGGGCTTATATCTGGGTCTTCAACCCTTATCCATTGATCCATGTGTCATTTTTGGAGCCAATACCAGGCTGTTTTTATTATTATGGATTTGTAGTATAGATTATGGTTTGGTATGGTAATACTTCAGCAGTGTTTTTGTTACTCAGGATTGTTTTTGTTACCCTGGGTCTTTTGTGCTTCCATATGAATTTTGAGATTGCTTGTCAATTTTTTTAAAGAATTGCTTTGGGATTTTGATTGGTATAGCATTGAATCTGTATATTGCTTTTGGTAGGATGGTCATTTTTATGGTGTTAATTCTGCTGATCCAGAACCATGGGATGTTTTTCCACTTTCTGATGTCTTTGGTAATTTCTTTCTTTAGGGTTTTGAAGTTTTCATTGTAAAGGCCTCTTACTTCCTAGGTTAGGTTTATACAAAGGTATTTCATTGTTTTACGGACTATAGTAAATGGGATTGTTTTTCTTAGGACTTTTTCCACTTTTTTCATCCTGGGCGTATAGGAAGGCCACTGATTTTTGTACATTTATTTTGTAACCTACTACCCTGCTGAACTTCTGTATTAGGGCCCGGAGTTTTATGGTGGAGTTTTTAGGATCACTCAGGTATACAATCATGTCATCTGCAAATAGAGATAACTTGACTTCTTCCTTTCCAATTAGAATCTCTTTTACCTCCCTTTCCTGCCTTATGGTTCCAGCTAAGACTTCAAGTACAATATTGAATAGAAGTGGTGAGAGTGGACAGCCTTGTCTAGTTCCTGATTGAAGTGGGAATGCTTCAAGATTTTCCCCATTGAGCATAATCCTTGCTGCTCACTTGTATACAGCTTTTATTACATTGATAAAGGTTCCTTCCATTCCAACTGTCTCTAGGGTTTTGATGATAAAAGGTTGTTGGATCTTGTCAAAAGCTTTTTCTGCATCTATCGAGAGTATCATGTGGTCTTGGATTTTGGACTGGTTTATATGGTGAATTACATTTATTGATTTGCATATGTTGAGCCAACCTAGTGTGCATGGAATAAAGCCTTCTTGATCACAGTGAATGATCTTTTTGATATGTTTTTGAATCTGATTTGCTAAGATTTTGTTGAGAATCTTTGCATCTGTGTTCATCAAAGAAACTGGCTTATAGTTTTCTTTTTTAAGTGTATCTTTATTAGGTTTTTGGATTAAGATGATATTAGCTTCTTAGAAAGAATTTGGTAGTGTTCCTTCCTTCACAATTTGATGGAAAAGTTTAAGGAGTATTGGTGCTGTTCCTTAAATGTCTGGTAGGTTTTGGGATTAAGATGATATTAGCTTCATAGAAAGAATTTGGTAGTGTTCCTTCTTTCGCAATTTGATGGAACAGTTTAAAGAGTATTGGTGTTAGTTGTTCCTTAAATGTCTGGTAGAACTCTGTGCTGAATCCATCTAGTCCAGGACATTTTTTGGTGGGAAAATTCGAGATTACTTCATTGATTTCCACATATGTTATAGGACTATTTAAATAATTCAAAACTTCCTGATTCAATTTAGGTAAATTGTGTTTACTTAGGAATTCATCCATTTCTTCTGTGTTATCAAATTTCACAGAGTATGTGTTTTTGAAATATGACATTATAATACTCTGAATTTCTTGGTTATCAATAGTGATAACTCCATTTACATTTCTAATTTTGTTAATTTGGGTTATCTCTCTTTTGTTTTTGGTTAATTTAGGGACTATAGTGTATCAATCTTATTGATTTTTTTTCAAAGAGCCAGCTTTTTATTTATTTTTATTATTTATTCAATTGTGAGTGTATGCGTGTGTGAGCATGTGTGTGTATGTGTGTGTATGTGTGTGTGTGTGTGTGTGTGTGTGTGTGTGTGTGTGTGTAGAACCACACGCAAATTCGGGAACCACCATGGACCACCTCCACCTCCTCTTTGTTTACTCTGCCCCGGGATTCACAAGCTCTGCCCTACCAGGACCAGAAACGCAGGCCGCCCCCACTTCTGCCTGGCATCTATACGTGGGGTCTAGGATTTGAACTCAGGACCTTCCACTTGCAAGGCAGAGGCTTAACTCCTGAGCCACTTTTCCAGCCCCAAAGAGCCAGCTTTTTGACTGGTTGATTCTCTGTATCCTTTTCCTTATCTCACTTTCAGATATTTCTCCCCTGATTTTGCTAATCTCCTTTCTTCTACTGCTTTTGGGATAAGATTGCTCTTGTGTCTCTAAGCTTTAAGCTGCATTGTTATTTATTTGTGATGTTTCTATTTTTTGATATAGGCATTAAGAGCTATAAACTTACTTGTTATGATGGCTTTCATTGTGTCCCAAAGATTTTGATAAGTTACTTTTCACTATCGTTCACTTCTAGGAAATCTTGAATTTCCTTTATGACTACTTCTTGAACCCAATTCTCATTCAGCATCATAGTGTTTAGTTTCCAGGAGTTATAGTCTATTTTCTGCTGTTTGTTGTGTTATGAATGTCAAGCTTCAGACCATGGTGGGCTGATAGGGTACAGGCTAGAGTTTCAACTCTCCTGTATGTGTGGAGATTTGTTTTGTGGCCCAATATGTGGTCTATTTTGGAGAAAGTTCCAAGAATACACAGAAAAATGTGTATTCTTTGGTGTGTCTGGATGAAAAGTTTGAAAGACATCTGTAAGGTCCATTTCAGTAAGGGTTTGATTAAATTCCAATATGTCTCTGTTAAATTTTGACCTGTTGACCTATCCCATGTTGAAAGGGTGGTATTGAAATCCCAAAGAATTATCATGTTGGGGTTGATTTCTTGCCTTACATGCAGTAGTGCTTGCTTAATGAATGTGGAGGAGCCCATATTAAGTGCAAAGTGTTCAGTATTGTGAAGTCTTCCTAGTAAATTGTACCTGTGACTAAAATGTAGTATCCATCTGTGTCTCTTAGGACTTTTTTTTTTTTTTTTTTGGTTTGAAGTCCACTTTGTCCAATAGCATAATACCTGCTTGTTTTCTGGTTCCATTAGCTTGCAGAATTTTTATAAATTTAATAGACAGTAAATTTTTGACCAGCCTTTTACTTTTAGGATGTGCCTATCTTTTGTGGTGAGATGTGTTTCCTGAAGGCAGTAGATTGATGGGTTGTGATTTTTAATCTAAGTTTGTAATCTGTGTCTTTTGATAGGTGAGTTAATTCCATTGACATTTAGTGTTATAATGGAGAAACAACTTTTAATTTTGGACACTTTTTATGCTTAGTGGCTTTCGTAAGTGTATTATTTGGCTTTTAGGTTTTGGATATGCTTGTTCTTTGCTTCAAGCTTGAGTATCATTTCTAGCATTTTTGAAGGCCTGGTTTGGTAGACATGTAAGCCTTCAAGTCGTCTTTGTGTTGGAAAATTTTTCTTTCCCCCTCGATCATGACTGATAGTTTTGCCAGGTATATCAGCCTCAGTTGACATTTTTGCTCATTCAATATTTAAAGTATGTCTCTCCAAACTCTTCTTGCTTTTACTGTTTCCATTGAAAAATCATTTGTTATTTTAATAGGTTTACCTTTAAAAGTGACTTGTTGTTTTTCCCTTGAAGCTCTCAGCACCATTTCTTTGTCTTGAATGTGGAGTGTTTTGACTATTATTTGCCATGGCGAGTTTCTATTTTGGTCATATCTGTTTGGGGTACAGAATGCCTCTTGTATTTGGATGGGCCTCTCTTTTTTTAAATTAGGAAAGTTCTCCTTTACAATAAATTGAAAATTTTCCTCAGGTGTGGTATTTTGGGGTTCTTGCTCTGGTATTCTATGAATATGCATGTTAGGCTTCTTCAGGATGTCCCATAACTCTTGAATATTTCTCTCGAGTATCTTTTTGGCTTTAACAATCTCTTCCATTGAGCTGGTTAGTTCTTCCACTTTGTCTTCGAGATCTGAAATTCTGTTTTCTGCTTCGTTAGTTCTGCTGATAAGACTCTCTGTTGAGTTCTGGGTTGAAGATAACTTGTCTTTTAGCTCAATTTTAAACTCTGCTTGAGACTGTTTTAACTGCTCTCTGCCTATGTTTGTTTCTTCAACTGTTTTTCTCATCTCTTCCAAGTGCCTGTTGTGTTCCTGTTTAAAGTAGTTGATGCAGTTATTTCACTCTTCCCGGATTTCCTCTTTCATAGTACTGATCATAGTAACGATTAGGCTTTGAAAGTCATTATTTTGGGTATGGTTTTCTTGACTATTTTCTGTGAGTTTGTTCTGGTTGAAATCTATCATTATGGGATTAATTCTTTCGGTGGGAGATTTTTTTCTTGGTTTTTGTTTCTCATGGATTTGTGGTGTGACTTGGGCATTATTGTTTTACCTCTTAATACCTTCTTTCAGTTTCTGTGTGTTTTTGACTGAACTGAATTTGTCGTTATTACTACTGTGGAGTGGTTATTACTAATGTTTGCCTTGGAAGGTACGCTTGTGTGGTATTGTTGTTACTTCCTAGATGAGGCTCTCAGACTGTTAGTACATCAATTAAGTCAGGTTTAGTAGACAGGGAGTGAAGATTAGTATGGTAGTGCACTTTCTCGGTTTAGTACCTTGGTGATATGTGAGGGTGAATGGTATAGTCCCTGAAGTTGTATATGCTTTGGGGTGGCTATATGGAAAAGTTCAACTACAGTGGCTAATAATTGAAAGGAACAGAATGGTAAAAAGGTTTACTTATCTTTGAGCTGGATGTGAAAAATCTCTCCCATGTGATAGAATGGTTTTAGAGGACGTCAGATGTATGGCCTTTGTCGCCTAGAGCTTTGCTTGGGTTTTCTTTGGACTCTATTGAATTCTGAGGCGCAGGGGTCCACCCTGGTCCACGGCCCAGGGCTGTGCATCTAGTTGTCGCACAGATCCCCTGGAACCTGGGGCGTGGTGTAGGGTCCTTCACCAGACTGGCTGCTGCTCTGGCTGGCTGGTGAGCTGGCTAGTGGGAAGAGCTGGGACAAATGGGTGACCTGGAGCCTGGGGTGTGGTCTAGGGGGTTTACCTGATGAGCAGTGGGTCCTCCCTGGACTGCATGTCCCAACAGAAAGGGGCAATTTTCTTTTCTTATAATGTCTGTCTGGCCTTACACATGAGAAATGATGTCCTCATAAAACCAAGTTGTTTCAAAATCCACAATACAAACAACAGCAAATGCTAGAGAGGATGTGGAGAGAAGGGAACTCTCCTACATTGCTGGTGGGAATGTAGATTTATACAATCACTCTGGTGATCAGTCTGGCAATTTTTTAAAAAGTTAAAGATTGAAATGCCATGTGACCCTGCTATTCCACTTCTGGGAATAATCCCCCATAAAGCAAAAATTCACCTCAATGCCACAAGCGCAACCATGTTCATAGCAACACTATTTATAGTAGCAAAGTTATGGAATCAACCCAAATGCCCAACAGTTAACGAGTCAATAAGAAAAATGTGGTATATTTATATACAATGGAATACTACTCAGCCATCAAAAAAGATGAATTAATGGAATTTTCCAGGAAATGGATGGAATTAGAAAAATAAATATTGAGTGAAGCATCCCAGACACAGAAAATTCAACACTGTATGTGCTCCCTAATAGGTGGATCCTCGTACCAAACTCATTAGTGACATATTTAAAAATAAATCTCTGTAATACCTACAGTAATTGCAAAGGTTATAAATAGGAGGGAAGGGTAAGGAATACCGCCCCAGAAATAAGGAGAGAGGGGTCATGCTTCAGTAGAGAAAATAGGTCACGATCAATTATTGCAAGTAAGTAGCAAGACATCTGGTGAAACTCACTCTCACTTTACTTCCTGGTCACTTGTGACTGAAGGGGTTTTATCTCACCAATCAGAAGGTATAGTGACTGGCAGATAGATGGTAACTATCCTGCAAAGGAGACTGACCTCCCCCCAGTTGTGGTCTCCTGCTCCTGTTCCATGTACCTTTGAATTTCTTCTCATATTAAGATTTCATTTAAACAGCCTTTTATCTTTGGTTAGGAGGTGACCTCCAATACCAATCAGGGTGGAATCAAAGGTGGTGCAGGAACAGCAAAACTGAAAACAACAACAAACCATAATCCAGAACATCGAGACCCTACACTAATCACCTGGAACCAGACCAGCCAAATCTCTCCCCATCCTAAAGCTCAGGGAAATTTACGGAAGAGGGGGCAGTAAGATTGTAAGAGCCTAAAGGTGGGCAGGAGCAATGATATACAAGATACTCCACATAAGTTAAGGCCACAGTAGCCATAATCGGACTTTGCTTGACCTGCAAAATACTGACATGTCAACAACCCCCCAAAGTCTAGCATGGATCACAGGCAGTAGGATCCTTAGAGGCAAGGGATTAACAGCCATAAGAGTGTTCCCATACCAAAGAGGAACCCAAGAAAAAGCTCTGGGCAATGCCAATCAGTCCTTACACCTCACTAGAATGGAGGATTCAGAAGGAAGTTTGGCATTCACACAAAAGATGCTCCAGGGAATGGGAGGAGGGGAAAGGGGAGACACTGAGAAAAGCGGAGGGTGGGAGGTGAAAGGAAAGGGAAAAGGGGGTAAGGGTGCAAGGGGGACTGGGAAGGGGTGGAGAGAGGGAGGGGAATGGGGTACCTATTAAACTTGTATGATTGGGGAAAAATAAATAAATATAATAAAAAAGCAAGTTGTCTCATGTTCAGTTTTTTAGAGAAGCTTGAGGAAGACCAGTGTTTTAGCTCTTTTTCAAATTTTTAGAAAAATTTACCAGTGAAATAATGTCCAGAACTTTTCATTGTAAGGTTTTTTTAAACTAATTAATTTAGTTAGAAATAACAGCCAAGGATAGGACTGGAGAGATGGCTCATTGGTTAAGGCCTTTGCTGCACAGAAAAAAGGATCTGGTTCAGATTCACAGATTACATGTAAAATTGCAGGGCAGAAATGGTGGCAGCCTGTTTTTCTGGCCCTAGAAGGCAGAGCCTGGCAAACCCCAGAGTGAAGCAATCAGGAGACAGAGCAATCCAGGATGATTCCCAATATCACAGTTGAGCCTTCACAGTCACACACATGCACGCGCATACACACACACACACACACACACACACACACAAACACATACACAATTTTTTAAAAAGCGAAGAATAAGATCAACACAAAAAATGTATTTCTATAAACTAACCATGAAAATTCCTAGAAACTAATTATGCAAACAATAATACTTACAATAGCTTCAAAATAAACAAGTACCTAGGGTAATAAATACCAAAGGGGTAAAAGATTTGTACATTGAAAATTATAAAGCATTACTGAATGAAATTAAAGAATGCATAATAAATAAGAAGATATCTTATGTCCATGAACTGGAGGACCGAATGTTGTAAAAATATCAACATATCTGGGCACATCAACACATTCCCAGAGTGCTCTCCAGATTGCACACAATCAATGACATTGCTGCAGTTACTCTCTCTCTGCTGTTGTGACAACACTCATACAACCACTTCAGGGGAGAAAGGAAGATTTATTTGGCTTCCAATTACAGAAGAGATATAGTCCATTATGGCAGGAAAAGTATGGTAGGCAGCAAGTGTTAGAGACAGCTCAGGTTACATCCATCATCATGGAAACAGAGAGACCAAGCAGCAAACTGCAAGAGTAGACTACTAACAGAATGGGGCTTCCAAAACTCAAGGCCTGCCTCCTGTGTCCTGCCTTCCTCCACCAAAGATCCATCTCCTAAAAATGCTATGACTGTCCCAAACGTTAACATCACCTAAGGTTGCAAACACATGCATCTGGCAGCGGGGGGGGGGGAAGGGAGGTTGCACTCGAATTTAAACCATGATAGACATGTTTTGCATTAATAAAACAAACTTCTGAAATTCACATGGAATTTTATGTGACCTTGAATTGCCAAAACAACTTAAAAAAAAGAGAACAAAAACTATAAGACCCATATTTCCTGCTTTCAAAATGTACTACAAAACTAATGCAATCAAAGCACTGTAATGCTAAAGTAAAAGGCATTTAGAACAATGGAATATGACAGAGTTAAAAAATAAACCTTTGCACATATACTTAAGTGATTTTTTACAGGAGTGGCACTCTTACTCAATGAAGAAAGATAGTCTTTTCAGCAAGTGGTGCTAAAAAACCTGGCTTCATACATACGAAAGAACAAAGTAGGAATCTTATCTAACACAAAGTCAAAAATTAATTCAAAATGAACCAAAGAGCTAACTACAGATGATATCTAAAATGTTATTACAATTAAATGTATGTCAAAATCTTCGTGATCCATGATTTGGAAATGATTTCTTGACTATAACAGAAAGGGCACAAGCAAAATGGGGGGAAAACAGACAAATTGAATTTTATAAAAATTTAAAACTTGTTTATCAAGAGATAATGAATCTCTATTTTTCCATAAATATAAAATACTCTAAAAGTATTTAGATTTACTATATTATCATATGGTAGAAAGTCAACAGAAACAATGGTAAAAGATCTGCAAATCATACATATATGATAAGGGATTAATATCCAGAACGCACAAAAGTTCCTAAAACTCAGTAACAACAAAGACAGCCCAATTCAAACCTGGGAAAAGGACGTGAACAGATATTTCATGGAAAAAGACATTCAGATGGCCAATAAGTACATGAGATTTCCATGATCATTCTCATCATTAGGAAATAAGATAATACTGCACAGCTATTAGGTGACTTACACATACAAAACAATAAACAGAAAATAACAAGTATTGAGAAGGATATGGACAAACTGGAAGCCATAGGCACTGTTGATTCTACTGCTGTGGTATGACCCTATATATATATATGTATATATAATCATCATTCTTAGCCATTAGCCCAAATGAATTTAAGTCCAAGTTTCAAAGAGGTATCTGTGTACCTATGTGTTTAGCAGCATTGAGCACAATAATTAAAACATGGAAACTACCCAAATACCCCCCTACACATAGGTGAACAAACCAAATGTAGTATCCACATACAATGGAATGTTTCAAAAAAGGAAGAACATTCTCATACAAGCTACAGGGTGGAGGTACATGAGGAATTAAGCTAAGAAGTCAGTCACAAAAGAAATACTGAACTATGACCTCCTCCAGGGTGCCAAGCATAAACTCATACAGACATGTTGCTGCCAGAAGTTAGGGTTGGGTAATGGTAAGCTAGTGTTGAATGAGTACAGTTTCCACAGACAAAGTGCGTGCCAGAAGCTGGGAGAGAGGTAATACCCTGTCTGATAGGCAAACTTTCACTTTTGTAAGATGAAAATAGTTCTGTAGATAACTGTTGACGATGGCTGTACAATCATGTGGACTTACATGCCACTGAACTGTCTATTTAAAATGATAAAGAGAGCACATTTGTGGTCATAAAGAGCTTACCACAATATTTTTAAATAAGAATAATCAGAACTAGAGTCTTTCACAGGCCTTGGGGAGGGGGGGCAATATCTAAGCCAAGATTTAGAAATGACCAGGCATGTACTGTAAGTTGCTAAAGGTAGATGTGAGCCTCTGAAAGCAATTATTAAAGTGATATTTATTAGCAACTTCCTGGACGTATGACAAGTGTGGAATCCATTCGCAATGTGTCATGTGGATTCCTCTCCCTGTTTCTAGTCTGTGAGGAGCCGTCAGAAATCATCTCCTTCCTGTCAGCCCACCCGCTTCCTTTCTACCAGCTGGCAAATGCTGCTCCCACCCAGCAGGTCCCCATCCTCTGCCTCCCCCTCTTCTTTACAGTCCAAACGTCTGCTCCCTTTGGCTGTGAAACCCAACAGTAACATCAACACGCCACCATGAAAAGCTAATTATTGAAATATTAGTTTGATTCTTTCTTCAACGGTCATTCTTTCTCTGCCTTCCCAGAGCAGGCTCAGGGCATCCTATGCCCAGAAAGCTTGGTGGCTAAGAGAGAGGGGACTTCCAGCAAGACCCTTTCCTTCCTGGTTTTGGTGTTTAATCAAAGTAGACAAAAACAGGATTTCAGGCCGTGTGAGAACTACAAAGACAGCAAGGTAGAAAGAGGAGAGATTCCATGAAAGTACATTCCCCTGGCCTCGGGAAAATTGAGGCAAGCAGGCTGGGTGCTGCAGCACTAGCTGCTCTCCTTGCCAGAAGATCCTGGAAAGGAAGCAGAGCTGCAGCCAGACCCAGGATGCACAGGCTCACACACCGAAGACAGCGCACTGACTGACCCAAAGAGATCTGGTACTTCTCGGAGGGAGGGGCCGTGGAGCTGAAACACAAGCTCAGAAGGATGCTCTTCAAGTCCAGGTGCTGCTGTGAACCCAGGAAAGAGGAGGAAAGAAGTTGTAAGCCACAATGGTGACTGAATCCCCTGCTGGTCTTGAGCAGCAAAATGGTTCAGTCACCATTAAGTTCTAGAAAACGAAGAGGCCTCACTGAGTTGCATCCCTGGCTCTCACCACTGTATAATGATAAGATGGAGAAACATCTCTTATTATGTAAAACACTTGTTCAGCTTGTGCTGGAAAGGAAAGCAAGTCCCACTGACACACAGGACCTGGTGATATTTCTTGCATTCTTTCTTACTGTCATGGTTTGAATGTGCATTGTGTTCCATAAGCTGACGTGTTTATATTCTTAGCTGGTGCTGATGTTTGGAAAGATCATGGCAACTTGCTGGAGGAGGCATGTTACAGACGGGGGTGGGGATTTCAGATTGATTAGCACTCCCTGCTTCTACTAATAGTCTACACTTGCAGTATGCAGCTTATTCTCTCGGCCCTCATGACATCTACAGTGACCTGAGCCTCTCCACCTGCCATGCTTTTTCCACCATAATGGACTACATCTTCCCTCTGGAGCTGTGGGCCAAATAAATCTTCCCTTCTCCCCTAAGCTGGTTGCTTGTGTATTGTCTCACATCAGCGGAAACAGTAACTGAGACGCTTACATTACCAAGAGCAGCACAAGAGCCTACTACCCAACAGAATTGCCATCTGAAATGACAAAGTAGAGTCTCCCTCTAAAGAAGGTCCTGGGCCTCTTACTTCAACTTGCTCTTCTCCCTGGCAGCAGCCAGAAGCACTTTCTAAACATGCTGATGTGACCACAATTACTGTTAAACTTACAAAAAAAACCCCAAACTTAGAACCACAAAATCCATTCCTTTCCAGCCCTGTTTAACTTGACCAAACCATAGTCCAGCTTCCCTGCCATTCTCTCATAGATCCTCCTCCTCTACTTACCCTGGAATGGGTTCATGAATACACTGAAGTCTGGCATCTCATCTACCTGAAATTCCCTGGGGCCCTGGGCCTGACACAGAGCTACTCAGGAAGTGCTGAATGACTCAATGAAACCCTTGACCAAGTTCTTAATCCTCTAAGATGAGAGATGGTACCAGCTCCTCTCTTCCTCACAAGTCTCTTATGAAGACAGACTACAAGACGCAGAGGGATCAGACACATGACCAAATCAGTACTACAGAGGTGTGACCCTTACCATGTAGTGATGTGAAATCATTATCAACAATCATAAATATCTAGATGCCTGACAAGATGGAGAATGAGATACCTGGCATATATGGCCCAGTCATCCTAGGTAGCAGTGATCAATGGGCACTTGCCGTAGAACACTATTCTCTGAGCAAAACTGAAGCCATCTTTCGTCGGAGTAGCTGTGGACTACTTGCAAGATCAGATGTGTTGACTGTTGATGTTCCCTCAGAAACAGATGTGCTGGGAAGTGTCACTAGACTCTCACCTGAGATTCCAGTTGTTTGCTTGTGTATCTTCTAGCCCTAAGCAATTCTGTCTTAATTGCACATAGCTTAGGTCTTAGGAGAGGCTGAGATAGGTAAGTGAACTGGGGACTCTATCTATGCAGCTATGGCAAAGCGACCCATGCTGACGATGAGACTTTCAAGCAGTACAGCTACTGTGGAGTCACCCACACTCCTGTAAGTAACCCCAATAAATTCACTTGTTCACCAAGTTAGACTCTGATGTGACATTATGTTTAGTGTGTGACCAGCTTGCTATTTAGGATGGACATACTTTCATGTGGCTTTGTGACAGGAAAAGTTTCACAGTATAGTGCTACATACCTAATGCAAAGCATTGCAGTATGGATTGTACCATACTACGCTGCATCATCAGCAGTTCCACTAAAGAGGCACTGCTCCCCTGACAGTCCTCTCTGCTCCTACTGTCACCCCTACAGAGGGTTCAAGGTACCTGACACCCATCCTTCCACCCAGCCTTGGTCCAGTGGATCTCTGAGTAGACAATCCTTGGAGCAAAAGACTAAATTCTTATTACATGGTGACCCAAATTCACTGCAGTCACTAACAAATCCCTTCACACCCATGACCTCCTACTTCACAGTTCTCTGGGTGTTGCAGTTACTTTTATTTTATTGCTGTGAAACAACGCTCAAAGAATACTTAGGGGAGAAAAGGAGACTTATGTGGCTTATGGTTCAAGAGAGGATATAGTGCAATTATGGCAGAAATTGAGTTGCAGAAAGCATGGCTGAGGGCAGAGGCAGAAGGCTGCTTTAAATCATCACAAACATCAGGAAAGTAGGAGAACAAGAGCAAACGGGGCATTTTGAACATCAAAGTCACTTTCTGTGACCTGCCTTCCTTCAGCAGGGCTCCATCAATCAAAGGTTCCTAAACATTAACACTAGTTAAAGAATCAAACACGTGAGTTGGGGATGGGGGCAGCTGACAATCAAACAACACTGGGTGTGATGGATAATGTTCATTGTCAACTTTACTGAATTTGAAATGACTCTGGAGAGGGCTCATGGGTGTGTCTTTAACAGTGTTTCCAGAAGGGTTGGGGATTTAGCTCAGTGGCAGAGCACTGGGTTAGGTCCTCAGCACTGGGGGGAAAAACAGTGTTTCTAGAAAGATTTAGCGAAGGAGAAAGTATAGCATGCATTTGGCTCCAGACTGAACAGAAGAGGAAAAAGGAGGAGGCCAGCCTAGCACTCACACCAGCACTTCCCCCTCATTTCCACCTAACCCAAGATGTCCCATGACATCTGTGAACAAGTGTCCCATGCAACAGCTGTGAACTATGAGCTTCTCCTGCCACCATTCCCTCCCTGCTATCCTCGATTCTACCCCCTGAATAGTGAACAAAAAATAAACCTTTCCTTTAAGTTCTTGCTGTCAAATGTTTGGTCACAGCAATAAGAAGAGTAGTAATGCACTGGTGGATACAGTTCAAGAAGCTGACTAGAGAAGCTCTGAGGGGCTCCATTAATTATGCTAACCTGTTTTAAATTTGCAGATGTTATCAGAACTAAGTGTGCATCCCTAACAAGTTTCCAAATGCTCCTTTCCTATAAAGTTTTCACTGTCATGGCTTCATTTCGATAAGCTGCTTTCATTGGTTAGGTCTTGGGCAAGGTGAGAATTCATTCTCCAAGCTCCACATTACTAAGCAACAATGTCTTAAGCTGCCTAGAGGCTACCTGACTCCCCATTTCATCTCAATAGCTGACTCCTGTGCAGAATCTTAGTCCCCAGCATATTCCCAATATTATCCAACATGCCCAATAGAGTACATTAAGCCACAAGACATCCATATTAATCCCCTTAGCAGACAGGTCTAAGCCAGTGATACTGTTGACAAGAATACATTCAGCATCTCTTGACTGAAGGATGGTCCAAAAGCAATTGAACCAAAGTAATGTAGAGCTGTTTGGCAACAGCTGCTTGTAATTATAAGGAGAGCTGAATGGGCAACAACTCGCTGCTGCAAAGGGGTTTGAACTCATATGAAACTAATATTTCAGACATGAGCTTACATCACTGCAAGTATTCAAGGGAGAACATCATTTCATTCCCCTACCTGAATTATTCAAAACTTTCTCCAATTTTAGTACACACAAATATCTTCCCCTTTAATAAAAATGCTCCCCCTGAGAAATGCACGGGGCTTTGTCTTCTCCAAAGGAGTTTCTCTGAATATTTGGTAATTTGGATTTAATATTCTAAGGGTAAAAACCATAAGTTGCATTGTTTGAAATATTCAGATTCAGTCATATTTTGGACATATTTAGTTACCTAACACTTTTGTTAGTGGCTTTTTATATTTATACTCTTAACTTTCCCTAATTGATCCCTTTGCTCAATCATAATAGGACTCTGCAGGACCTGCGCTATGTCCAACACATTATTGACCCCACAAAGTCTAGCATGGACTAAAGGCACTAGGATCCTTGGAGGCTAGGGACTGACAGCCACAGTAGTGTTCCTAAGCTTAAGGGGAACACAGCAAAGGGTTCTGGGAAATGGCCCTGGAGAGAGTTTGGCATGCACATTAAAGGATGCTCCGGGGATTGGGGGAAGAAGTACTGGGGGATGGGGAGGGGGGGAAGCAGGGGGGTTGGGGGCGGTGGAGGGAGGGAAGGGACCGGTGTACCTGTTAAGTTTGTATGAGAAAATTTATGTTTCTCTAGTTTTTGGTTCTCTCTGACATGAAATGGCAACTTCTTTTGGTGATGAAGCAGGGATAGAGACTAAAAGGTAGTGATTCCTATAATGTCATCACTAACACAGTTGAAACTTTTGCTTTGCAGTCCTAAGGAGCAAACAGATTATCAGAAACACAGGACATGATGGCATGGTTAGGAAGACGCCCTTGGTCCCCATGTTGTAACTTGGAGGAATTAAAGGCTAGATGAACCACAATGCTGGGCACAGCGAAAGACTCCACAACCACCGCTGCATTCTTTTTCCTGACCCTCTAGTCTCAATCATATCTGACTCCTGTCCTTTTTGTCCCAGAAACAGGTTCCCATAAGAGCCTTTTGAAATTCCTTCCTGTCTCTATCCTCCAATTCTTTCCACCTCCATATCACAGACTCTTCACTTTTGGCTGCACATGGGAATCACCTGTTCATCCTAAACAGTTCTGAAACCTCCACAGTACATTCACATTCGTTGTTCTGGTGTGAGGCCCATAGCATCCCACCGCACAAGCAAGTGTGGAGTCAGGCAAGATTTATGGAGAGCACTAGCCCATGGTCACATGCTCACAGCCCAGGGATATGTGCTTTGTGCTTTACTATTGGTTGGATGGTAAAAGATATGCAACATAAAGCTTATCATTTTAGCCAATTTTAGGCATGCCATTCTGTACGCACACTGAATGTACTGGCACTGCTCCATAGTGGGTTATTTCTTTTCACATAAGGGATATGTCACGCACTTGCCAAATGGCTGGTTAATTGAGAATTAAATTTTTCATTGTACTAAATGTTCATTAATTTTAACTTGAATTTGCATAATTTCAAGGGTTAGTTCCCACTAGATTAAGCAGCTCTGCAGAGACGAACTTTACGACAGCATCAGCAAACATGGCTACTACCAATGTCACTAGTGACAAGGGGAATGACAACAGAAAACTTGGCCAGGTCAAACCTCCAACCCAAGCCTCCCACTCTGCAGAAGCTGATGTCAGGCAAGCTGAGGCCTGGTTCTTTACAATATATTATGCTCAGCAGAGTAGACAAAACTCATCGGAGGACACAGTAAACATTGAGGAATTACTTTGTCCCAGAAATCTGAATCTAGTGAGATTGCAGGCATGAAATGTATATACTCCAGGATAATGGTGATGAAACTTCACTACAGTCAAGTGGAGATATCCATGGCTGACTCTAGGAGGCCAGTGTGGACTCTAGGGGGCCAGTCTTCCTACCTAGAGCATATGCTGTATAACGGGTGATTTCTTACATACCATGTCTATTAACATCTCTCAATGAATCACTATTGTTCTGTGAGCAGACCTAACATAGATGTCCACTGAATTCCTCCATTTGGTACCACCAGGCCCCAAAGCTCAAACTAAGTTCATCATCAATCTGCCTCTCCCTCGGAGCACCTCTTCCTCTCTCATCCTTTCAACTGGCCATGGCTGACCCACCCAACCCAGCTTCTAAATGTCAGATCTGGCTATCAAGACCCAAATAACTTCCCTCACTGTGAGAAAGCACACTATAAAGTATCTTCTCCAGTTCTCTTCTTCTGCAAATTAAAAAGCCAAACTGAAGTCAAGAGGTTCATTTTTCAGAGTTCTCCAGAGGCACAGCCTGTACAATCTGTATATAGAGAGGTTTATTTTTAAGGAAGTGATTCTCATAATTATACAGGTTGGCAATTTCAAAATCTGCAGGTCAAGGCAGACTGGACGATAGGGAAGAGCTATGTTGCAGCCCTGAAAAGATTGTCTGCTGATGAATTTTTTCTTGCTTGGGAGGAAGAGGGTCATTCTTGTCTTCTATTCTAACCTTCAACTGAACATATAAAGCTCAATTGTCATAGGAAGACAATCAGTTTTACTCAAAGTCCACCAAACTGAAAGTTATTCTCATCCAACAATGTCCTCAATCTGGGCAAATAATTAGGCACAATGGCCCAGCCAAGTTGATACATAAAAGTAGCCAGTACAGAGTTGAAGGTGACGAAAGGTACTGGGTTAAAGCCAGAGATAACCCAAGATAAGCTCTTGAAAATTACGAGAATGCAATTTCTCATTGCTAAATATATTTTAAAACACAGAAGATTTTATTTTAATAAAAATCCTCTGATGCATAGCATAGGCAGTGGCACTTATTATTGACATCTATAATTATAAGAATATAGCACTTCATCCATATCATGTCAGTTACTGTGACTCAATAAATAACATAAACAACTTGAAGAATGATTTATTTTAGTCTAAAGTTTCAGATTCCTCAGTCTGTTCTCCTTGGCTCTGTAGGAGAGCATCACGGCAGTGGGAACATGTGTCAGAGGCAGAGGCTGCTTACCTGTTGGCAGGCAGGAAACAGAGAAAGGAATACAGGAAGGAGCCAGAGTCCAACACAGTCCACCAAGGACACGCCCCTTCCCCAGATACCTGATTTCTCCAAGCTGGCCCACCTCCTACTTTCTACCACCTTCCAATAATGCCACTATCCTATCACTCTGCCAAGGAACTAGTCCACTGAGTGGTCAGAACCCTGAAGATCCACAAGTCCATTAACTTCAACCAACCAAGTCTCAATACATGAGCCCATAAGGGCTAGTTAATAGTCCAATTGTAACAGTCATTTATTAAGGACCACAGTAAGCTTTCTGTCTTATATATAATATCACATTTAGTCATCACCACAAACCTGTGAGGTTGCTGTGAATTTTGGGAGATATTTTGTGTTTTATTTTCAGAGAAACATAATTTTGAATGTAATGTACAAATAGCCAGATGCAAAGATACACTGGGAATTGGAATAATGTTTATCCTTTGAAAAAAAATCAAACATAGCACTGTGTACTGATACTTGGTAATGTACACATATACTTCAAATGCTAAAACCCAGACCTCTTGGGTTACTGGCATTAACATAACTCTTTAAAAGGTTGGCAAGCCAGCTTTGTGATTGGATTTAAGGTCCACTTTTCAGCAGGGATCACATTCCTGGTAAACCAGAACAAGAACCTATGAAAAGGGAAGACATAAGCCCTACAATTATTAAAGCTTAACTATAAAGACACAGTACCAGACTGCTTCTTAAGCTGCTGGTATTATAGCCAAATATTTGAGGAACACTTAGCACTCAACCTAGAAGTTTCCTTTTGCAATGAAGGTGTTATTGCAGAAAAATCACAATGGGCCAAAGTGGCAAACTCCTAAACGGGACATTTAAGCCACTTCACCACCACCCCCAACTCTAGAGCTTGGGGAATGGTAAGATTGTAAGAGTTTGAAGGAAGATAGGGGCATGACAAGACATTATCTTCTGAACACAACAGGACTGTTGCATCCATGGATTCATTGCAACTATGTGCAGCTTTGCATAGACCTGCATGGAATTTGTCCCATCAACATTTTGCCATGAAAGGGGAAAGCTCTCAAGAGGCACCAAATCTCCCTGAAAGGTTGGTGCAAGTTAATGCTAATGGGGAGAAGGAAGACACTTTTCTCAAGGTTATGCCCACTGATATAGGATCAAACTCCAGCAATTGATTAGGTACATGCCATCAAAGGCTATACAGATGAAACTCTTTGGATCATTCATTAAAAAAGACACGATAATAAGAGGGACACTAATAGAGAAGAAGAAGAGCTGTAAAGGAAAGCAAGAGGGTTGGATTGGGGAATAAAGTATGAGGATATCATAAATTCACTATATTTATGTATTAAATTCTAAAATAATTTTTTTTAAAAAAAAAGGTTGACATGCATCACCACTCTGGAATCCTTTTCCAATCCAAGACATTTTCAGCCATCCCAAAATAAACTGAAGTTGTGCATTTGCTAATCTGAGTATATTTTTCATCATTTCTGACAGCACTGTGACTATCAAAGTTCACAGCCCTTTCTTTATCCAAAGTCTTGAAAAATGAAACATCTAAAAATGGAGTTTTCATAACTTGACAGCAACTCATAACCTAAACTAATATGAATCTATTTTTAAATCTCATTTATTGTGAATATTCACATTAAACATCCAGAATAATGTATTTGACTAAAGGTACTGCCACAGACCACACCAAAATGTCACCTTATAGATAACTATAGGCTCAATTTAAAACTTGAGTATTGTGGTTTGAATGTGAAAAGCTCCCCATAGACCTGATGTGCTTGAACGCTTGGTTTTCAGTGGGCGGTGCTATTTGGAAAGGCTATAGAAGCTTCAGGAGAGGGAGCTTCACCAGAGGAAGTGGGTCAGTGCATCGGGTAGTGAGGTTTGATAGACCGGCCCTAGTTACTGTCCATTCTTTGCTTCCTGACTGCCAATGCAATGTGACTAGCTATCTCCAGTTTCTGCCCCCACCCCTTCCTTGCTATGATGAACTATATCCTTTGGAACTGTAAGTCAAAATAAAGCCTTCCTTCCTTGAGTTGTTTGCTTCTGTCATAGCAATGAGAAAAATAACTAATACACTTAAGTGTTTATGCATGCATTGGGCCTTTCATGTCTTAGCAACAGTAATGATCTACAGTATCACCCTAAGATTCAGTCAAAATCCATCAGATGGCAGGTGTTCTGGACCACAGTTCTGTATCTACTTAGCAATGCCACCCCCGTTGCAGAAAATGGGCTGAATACCATCACACAGTCTTGGAAACCACTAATTGTGTCTTGGGAAATAAGTGTTAAAAGCACTGAGAAGATACCGCCAAGATCAAGTACATGGGGTCTCATCACTCCCAGATGAAGAAGTCTCCTAAGGATCCATTTTATTGAAAGTAAAACTTGCTCATAAAAGAAATAAAGAAAAAATTTAAAAATTAAAAAAAGAAATAAAGAAAGAAGGAAAGTCTGAAGTTGTTTGTTCACCCAAAAGATTCACAATTATGTGAGAGTTCAAAAATCTCTGATAATTCAGAAGTGTTCCCCAACTTACTCTTTTCTATATGTTTCTGCCCTGAACTCTTTCTGTCCTGAATTGCTGAGTCATAGAGATTTCAGGAGAGTTCACAATTACTGAGTAATCAATATTAACATAACTGCATCAGGTAGCAGAAAGAGTCAAGGAGAAAAAGCAAGGCAAAGCCCTCCTCCACGAGAAGAGAAGGTCTGACTTTCCATCAATGTCAATCGACCATGAGGCTGGAAATGGGCAAAGAAACAAAGTAGGAGAAAGTCACACAGGCCTGGTAGTGGATAAGTAAGGAGAGATGCCAGAGTAAGACTAGCGCACCCAAGCACTTGCTGAGATTTGGGAGTGCCTTGAGGTGCACCCATGGCTAGTCTGTACCTGCCATTCATGCAGTAAGCTGCAACTAAAGGAAAAGGTGTTCAGGAGCATAGACAGAACAGCCTTGCAGTCCTAGTTATTGAATGCTCCAGCACTTACTCACAATTACCTGCTGGCTCTTCGCTCTCTATTAATGTGTATTCATATAAATACTATCAATGTAAAAACTGGCAACATAGGAGCTAGGGCTGGCATCAGGGGCCCCAGTCCACAGGGAGAATGGCCAACAGGTTCCTACCCTACATATAAATAATTTTTATTATTTTTTTATTTTTTTGTATGAGGAGCATACATGCATACATGAATGCATGGGTGTGTTTGCATTGTGTAATTGTGTATGTAGTGTGGGGATATACACACTCATGTGCACACATGCGTATGAGGCTATCTTATTCTTTTAAGCTAAGTCTCTAATTAAATCCAGAGCTCACCTACAGGACTAATCTACCTAGGCAGCTTGCTCACGAATTCACAAGCTTTGCCTTAGGAAACTGGAATTACAGGTAGTCGCCATTCCCCTCTGGTATTTTACCTAGGACCTGGGGATCTGAACTCCAGTCCTTAGATTTATGTGGAAAGCACTCTGACTGCTGAGTCATGTCCTCAGCCCAGCAATATAATTTTTAAGCAGAGAATCAAGTATGCATTTTACACCAACACTGGTCTCAATTGTTCTGAAAGTGCTCAAGAGCCATGCCTAGCTTCAGGCTGCTGTACTAGACACATACTTATGAGTAGTCACTATATTTGATTAACAATGTATATAGAAGGTGGATAGTCACCTGTTATAAAAAAGAAGTTAGGAGTCTGGAGAATGGAAAGGTGGACTTGTAGGAAATCTCTGTGAGAGAAATCAGGTTCTCAGAAGACAGGAAGTAGATGCCTTCAGGCTTCATTCAGTATGAGCAGGGGAAAACACCTGGAGTTCCCATGACATCCAATCCCAGTCCTCTACCTGACAGAAGGACTGTTACATTATAACTCTAAAGCCTAACTAAAACTCCTGCAAACAAACTCTAATGGAAGTGTTTTGTTAAAACCAGTATCAGAAGGTCAAGATAGCCCTATGGGTCACCTTGTGACCCAAGAGAGGCCACTCCATGGCCTCTCTTTCCCTCTATCTAGAGAAGAAGCAGGTCACAGAGATCAACCTGACACTCCTAACACCGCTCTGAAAGCTTTCAGAACCAACCTGGCCCCAGAGGAGGTGGGAAATAAGGATCAGAAGGGTTTGAAAGAACAGAGTAGGGTCCTATGGCTCTCTAGAGAAATGAAAAAAGACAGACAGCCAGTCCAGCTTTAAGTCCTCAAATTCATAATCAATTAGAAGAAGCGAGTCTGTATTTTTCAGACTTACGGAAAGAATTCCTGAAACCGGGGTGTACAGTGCCACAGAGCTACTGCACACTTTCCCTTGGTACCATCGACTCTCAAGATGTAAGAAGTAAACTCGTGAGTGTGGCTCAGCACGGCCTCATCCACTCCCTTTCATCACATCTGCCCTGCCTTATGATGTTGTTTGCTGCAGCAACTCACATTATGTGTGTGTGTGCATGTGTGTGTGCGCGTGCGTGCGTGTGTGTGTGTGTGTGTGTGTGTGTGTGTGTGTGTGTACAAGAGGAGGGCCCCTGAGATGTGTGTCTAAGAGTAACTAAGATAACTTTGGGAATCATCCTGGGTTGCTCTGCCTCCTTATTGCTTTACTCTTGAGTTTCCCAGACTCTGCTTTCTAGGGGCAGAATTGTAGACTGTTATCATATCTGCCCAACATTTTTTACACAGGATCTGGGGATCTAAATTCAGGTTCTTTTGCTCCAGGACTTTGTAAGACTACTGTTATTATTATTAAACATACATAAGATAGTGTCCAATTTTAATATCTTTAAATGTACCGTTGAGTGGTACAAAGCACATCCGCACTGTTGTGCAATCCTGCCACTTCATCTCCAGAATTCTTGTTGTCATTTCAACTGAAGCTTACATATCCACTATACATTAATTCTCCACACCTGCCCCTCCCTATCCTCTGGCAACATACTGTCTGTGAGTTCGAGTCTTCTGCATGCCTTATAAGATGGAATCAACTAGTATTTATCTTTCTGTGACTGACTTATTGCACTTATAATATCCTCAAGATTCATTCATGTTGCAACATGAGCTAAAACCTCTCTTTGTAAATGTTGAGTGATACTCATTGGTGAATTGAAAACATCTTACTTAACCATTCATTTGTCAATGGACACAGGTTACTTTTGACTACTGACTACTGTGAATAAGAGTTCAAGGTCAGCTTTGGTTGTATAGGAAGTGAGAAGTACACGAATCTCTGTCTTCAAAAATGCAACTCAAACAAACAAAAGCAACAAAGTAGAATTGCCAGCTATTGTGAGGATATGAAGAAATGCAGACTTCAAAGATTGCTATGAACATGGTTCCACAGATACTCCTTTGAGTGCTTGAATTTAACTTTTTGGGATACATACAGAGATATAGAATTTCTGGATCATATGATAATTTTAATGAATAGAGTTTAATGTTTTTGAGGATTCATTATACTACTTTCTATAATAGCTACTCCCTTATACATCCTCATCAAATGCAAGGAGTTTCCATTTCTCCATATCCTCACAACAGTTGGCATTTCTGCATTGTTGTTTTGTTTGCTTTAATTTGATTTTTGCAAACAGAGATTCGTGTACTCCTCTCTTCCTGTGCAACCACAGCTGGTCTTGAACTCTTGATCCTCCTGCTTCTGCCTGCCAAGTGCTGGAATTACAGGCATGCACCACGCCTGGCTTGTTTTGCTGTTTCCACAAGGACCATCCTGATATGCAGTGGTATCTGTTTTGGGTTTGCATTTCCTAAGGATTACATATTCAGCTTCCTCTGATTTGTTACTCTTGATCTCATCTGACTTTGTCATCTATTCCTAAACCTAACAGGGATTCCAATTTTTTGAACTGATTAAACCATTCCTAACTCTGGACTCCCCTTACCTATGGACTCTGCTCTCGGACATCCACAGGTCCTAAATACTTGATACAAACCACTGATATTCACCTCAGCAATTGACTGGTATCATCTGTCATATTAAATCAAATCAAATCAATGCTTAAGAATTCCCTTCACAGAAAAAAATTCTCAAAGAATACAGCTGAGACCTCATCACAGGTAAGCAGTCCACTGCTACCACTATTAGTGATAGTCCTTCCCATTGGACTATGACTAGATTTGTACCCACTTGAGCCCTGGGGTGACACACTAATTGGCAAGGCTAAGCCCTGAACTCCTGACCTTGGCATCTGCAAGATCCATAAGACAGGCAGACAGTCTCATAGTGACAGATTCCTGAGCAGCAGGGCCACTGATAACAGCTAGAGAAATGAAAGTGTCACAGCACCACTGGGCAGAAGGCCCACTGGCAAGTGCCACTCGGGTCACACTGCCCTTGTCCAGAAAAGAATGCCAGGCTGCGCCCAAATCGAAAAGAAATGATACTGATAATGATACTGATGACTTGCTTCTTTTCAATCTCATGTTTTCATTTTATTAATTAAGATATAATGTGTCTATAATAAAATTCACTCCTTTTATTGTATATTTTGGCAAGTTTTGACAAATACATGATTAGTCATGAAACCATACAAGCTAGTTACAGAGTAGTTCATCACCTGCCAAAATGTTCTCTTGTCTTCCTTTGGAGTCAGTCCTCCTTCATCCTCCATCCCCTGGAGATTACTACCTGTATTGTGTCACCATGGTTTTGCCTTTTCCAAAATATCTGAATAAAGTCATAAAATAGGTGGTAGTCTTTCAGAGATGGTTCCTTTAGTTTGCATAATTTATGATTGTTTGGTGCACATCTGGAGCATGCTTCTCTTCTTTAACTATTTTAATTGTGGTACATTACATATACACAGCAGTCATTGTGGGATTTACTCTCAGAGGTGTGCTCACTAAGTGATAAATTGGAAATTTATTTTATTCTCATACTTTCAGAAAATTTAAAAGTCTGAGGGAGCATTTTGTTGGCAAGACCATAAGTCAAGCTACATCTCCAACTTCCCAGAAGGGCACTGGCTTCAGAGTGATTAATAGGACCAAAAAAAGTACATGGCTATGCTGCCATAGAAAATTTCTCTTAAGCATTCCTTGTGGGAAAGAAAATTTTAAAAAAGCAAAATCCTTGATGACTATAAAATATATGCATTTCCTAACCCAACAATCTCAATTCTAAGGCTTTAGCTTAAAAAATACTACACATGCCTATGAAATAAAGCATCAAAGGCCAGAGGAACATGGGAGCAACTCAAGTAGCCGCCCAGAGAAAGCTGACTAAATAATAGCATACCATATCTCCCCCTAAAGTACACAGACTACAATCAGTCCAAGAATGGCATTACTACAGTTCTCCCACAGAAAAAGCTGTAGGATACACTGCTAAGTGAAGAAAACAATAAGTGATGAACCATATGACCCTTCTGTGAAAAAGAGAAACAGGAGAGAAGGAACACATGTTTGTTGTCTTGGTTTACTATTCCTATTGCCACAATGAATATATGAAACAAACAATTTAGGGAAATAGGCACTTTTTTAAAATTCCAGTTTATGATTTCAGGTTAGAATACATCAATAGCAGAGTTACCAGCTGGAGCCAAGGGAACTAAATCCTTGGCAAGAGCAGGGTGTAAGGGGCTGAAATGGTTTGAATATAAGTTGTTCCCCACAGGCTCATGTGTTCGAATCCTTACTTAATGTTTGGGAAAGCTGTGGCAGTTCTAGGAGGTAGAGTCTTGCTGGAGGAAGGCATATCATAGGGGGCGGTTCTTGAGGTTGGGAAGCTCCACCCTGCTTCATCTAGTAGTCAGTTCTCCAAGTCTGCTCTTGGAGCTTGCGGTTTGTTCTCTCTGCGTATGATGTCTACAGTGATCTAAGCATCCTCCAACCAGCCATGCCCTTTGCCCCATCATGAGCTATAACACCTCTCTGAAGCCATAAGCTGAATAAATCTTCCTTTTCTCGCTTAAGTTGTGTTTGAGCATTGTCTAATGACAGCAGAAAGAGTAACTGCAATAGAAATTGGTACCAAGAAGTAGAATGTTGCTGTGAGATTAAAAAAAAAAATCTGGAATTAGAAAATAAAGTGCTGTAAAGTTGAAAGAACTTGGTACTAAGCAGTGTGTCCATTGTTGTGATGTGGTTGATGTGCCTTTAGAAATGTATGTTGGGAGAAATATGGAGCACTTTGGGACTTGGGCTGTCTTGGACACAGAATTTAAAGGGCCATTCCAGTGAGAAGTTTGAAGAGAATAACACTGAGAGGAAGCCTAGCCTAACATGGTCCAGAGGGGAACAGAGATTATATTGGGAACTAGAAAGGGATAAATGGAGTGACACATTAGCAAAAAGTTTGATCAAGTTTTGCCCTCATCCTGAAAGCTTGCCTGAAGTTAAATTTCAGTTAAATTTTGGTGGAGAGTTTAAAGACAACATAATCTTGACAGTGTGGCATGTCTACTTTTTAGTACTCTTCTTTTTTTTTACTTATTCAATTGTGTATATGCGCGCACGTGTGTGTGTGTGTGTGTGTGTGTGTGTGTGTGTGTGTGTGTGTGTGTAGAACCATGGGCGAATTCAGGAACCACCATGGACCATCTCCACCTCCTCCTTGTTTACTCTGGCCCGGGATTCACAGGCTCCGCCCTACCAGGACCAGAAACGCAGGCTGCCCCCGCTTCCCTCCTCTCCCCCAGTGTCTACACATTGGGTCTAGGATCCGAACTCAGGACCTTCCTTCTGCAAGGCAGAGGCTTAACCCCTGAACCACCCTTCCAGCCCCTACTTTTTAGTACTCTTATTCAGGCTTACAATGAAAAAGAGAAAGGAATCAGACAGAATGATATAAAAACTGTGAGCTTTGATAATGAAAAATATAAAGCCAAATTTAATGAGAATGTAGACAGCAAAAGAGTGGTCATTGCTAAAGATATTGGCACCATAAGTGAACCAAAGCTTGTTCTTCATTGGGGCAATAGAAGAGGCCTCATCCTGAGGGCAAAATCTTCAGGGAAGGCTCCAAACAATAAAAATGCAAATTGTTTCAAAACAAAGAGCTGATGGGCAGAATTCCTAGAGAATTGTCTGTGCCCAAGATTCTTCCCAGCTTCAGCACAGAGAAGATTCATGAAGGCCAGCCTCCATTCAAAAATTATAGCAGAACTTGGCGAAGTTATCCTCATGGTACTGGTTTCAGAGGCATTAAAGATCCAAAAGTAAGGAGGTCAGGGATTTCTCCTCCAAAGTTTCAGAGAGTGGCTGAAGCCAGGCGGTATATGATAGCATTGTAAAAGTTGCAAAAAGCTTCAAGGAGGGCATTTTGTGGTGTGGGGTTGAAGCCTGTTTGGTGTTCAAACATGAGAATGTTAGAAATGCCAGAGCCAACATGGGACATCTGCCAAGAAGAGTTGTATACAATGGAAGGAGCCAGCCCAAGTGATGGGTTCTGTGAGTAGGTGGTCTGCAGGGATGGAAATGAAGTCTTTTGGAAGTGAGATGAGTTCATCAGGAGGCTCATATGCTGAACTTACAACTACAGGATTTGGCATCTCTCCTGCTGGTTTTCAGTCCTGTTATGAATCAATCTTTCCTGGATATGCCTCCATTCCTTCCTTTTGCAATGGGAATGTCTATTCTATACCATTGTAACTTGCTTTGTGGTTTTATAGGAAGTCACAAGAGACCAATTTGAGTTTCAAAAGAGCCTTTGGACTTTGGACTTTTGGACTGTGCTGAGACTACTGATGCAGTTAATGGGGCCTTTGAAGTTGGACTGAGTACAGTGTGCAGAATGAGGTGGCCATGAGCCTTCAGGGTCAAGAGTAGAGTGTCATGACTTGAATATAGGTTGTTCCCTACAAGCTCGTGTGTTTAAATCCTTAGTTGATAGTGGGAAGGCTTTGGCAACTTTAGGAAGTAAAATCTTTCTGGAGGAAGGTATGTCGGTTGGTTAGGTCCGCCCTGTTTCCACTAGTAGTCAGTTCTCAAAGTCTGCTTTTGGAGTTTGCAGTTTGTTCTCTCTGCCTTCATGATATCTTCAGTGACTACACTTCCTCCAGCTTCTACCACCTACCATGCCTTTTTCACTGCCTTGAACTGTATCTCCCTTCTGGAACTGTAAGCCAAATCTCTCTTTCTCCCCTTAAGTTGCTTGAATCTGAGAGGTGTCTTGCAGCAGCCTCTCAGAATGCTTCAACTGAGAGCATGTTGCATACTTGCCTTCTAGCACTCTGCCTGTTTCCCAAGTAGTTCTGTCTGTCTTGCGTACCTACCCAAGGGACGGTCTCAGCAACCGTGGACTTGGATTTCCACCACAAATAATACAATCATACAGTATCCTACAGGCCTGCCTTCAGTAGACAACTCTTCATAAGTAACCCTGAAGGCTCAGCTCTCAAGTATCAAGCTGATGCTTGAAATAAACTGTCATACTCATCTTTCATGAAACTGTTCCAAAGACCACAGGAAGAGATCAACAAAGAATCCTGTGTTGTCTATGGAGAGAGGGGTGGTTTAAGTGGAAAGAATAAGGAGTGAGATAGTGTAAATCTTTCAGTACAAACCTCCAGATATCTTTTAAAGACTCTTCTCAATAGTGTAAATAAATTGTCTTTCAATATTTTTAAATAAAAAGAAAAAGTAAAATGAAACATTCCTTGGGAGTGCTGGGGCGATTCCCCCAGGCACACACTGTGACGATAGGGCAGAGAAAGGCGAATATGCTGCAGGCCCTTTACCCCCACCCAAATCCAGGGGCCTCCGGACACAGCAGGGAGTCTGTCAAGGCGACACTCCATCACTCACTCATTCATTCACTCAGTTACACAGCTCCTGGCTGTAATGACGAAGATAAGTAAAGCCTGACCGCCCGCACCTCTGCCTCTGCCCTCCAGAGACTTGGCCACGGACGGGGAGTTTGTCAGAGCAAGATCTCAGTTTATTGGGGGTAACAAATCAGCTTATATAGACAAAGAATCCAAGCGTGCGAAACAGGCAGCCAATTACCTTAATGGTCAGTAAAGCACATACTCTGCATAGGTCAGACTAAACATATATCTATGTTGGCTCTTATAAGCCAATTAGGACTCTCTGTAATGTGATCAGGGTTACGCCTAGGACACCAGCTCCCAGCGCCATCTTTGGTCCCATGTGCTAAGCCATGCCCTGCTCACTCCCTCCCAGACCGTTATCCCTGGGCAGGCCCAACAATTCCTTGGGAGTAGAACTGTCAAATTTAACAGTATGGATATTTTAACAAGCATATTTCTAATATTTACAAAATCAACTATTTGCCTCTTATATACTGAGTATGGGTTGGGGCAATGGCTTAGGGGCCAAAACTATGCTTTGTAAGCAAAAGGACCTGAGTTCAGATGTTATGTTAAAAAAAAAAAAAAACAGGTAGAGGGCTGGAGATATGGCTCAGGGGTTAAGCCTCCGCCTTGCAGGCGGAAGGTCCTGAGTTCGGATCCCAGATCCCACGTATAGATGCCAGGCAGAAGCGGGGGCGGCCTGCGTTTCTGGTCCTGGTAGGGCGGAGCCTGTGAATCCCAGGGCAGAGTAAACAAGGAGGAGGTGGAGGCGGCCATGGTGGTTCCCGAATTCGTCCGTGGTTCTACACACACATACATGCACACAGACACACACACACACGCGCGCACATACATACACATGCGCGCACAGTTGAATAAATAATAATAATAAAAAAATATAAAAAAAACAGGTAGAAATGACATTACCTGCACCTCCAGCCTTGGGAAGGGGAGCCTGGTAAATCCTAGAGCAATTCCTAAATTATAAGGAAGTAGAACAGTACAGGATGATTCCCAATGTCACCTTGGGCCTCCACAGGCACACACACTCAAGTATCCTCTTGTGTACACACATGCACACACACACACACACACACACACACACACACACACAAATGCATGCACGCACATGCATGCACACACACACACAGAGAAAAAATATGCCTTAAATCTAACATCCCTAACAAAAGGTAAAGAGTCTCCTTGATTTTCTTTCGTGTTCATGATCATTTTCTTTTTAGGAGCCAAATATCTTGATAAATGAAATCATGCTAAAGCAACTAATTACTCCAAATCCAAGATTCTTATCCATCTTTTCAACTGTGCTTTAAATATTAACATGAAAACATTCTCCTTCATGAATTACTAAGAAGAAAACAAGAATTCTTGAAATTAGTAAAATCAAAAGCAATTTTAAGCATGTTTGGATGCAAAAACTGAATGTATCAGTTTTTCTATGATTGTTTAACAAAATTCTACCAACTTAACAGCAACACATACACACACCACTCACAGTTCCACATAACTTCATGCGGGCTGAAGTTCAGGATAATGTGACGCAACTGAGTCCTCTACTTAGGATCTCACAAAACCTAAATTATATGCTGATTTTCTTACTAGGAATCCTAGGAAAGAATCTTCTTCAAAGTTTATTGACCTAAGGATTGGCTGAATTCAGATTTTGGCAGCTATAGGACTGAGGTACCCCCTTCATCAGTGGTGGGCAACAACTGGCCTGGTCTCTGCTCCCAGAAGCTAACCAATTGTTTCTTGCCCATGTGGCTAAACATTCTTTTATGCTTCAGACCTGTGGACTTTTTTCCACAGCCACATTTCTCTGTCTCCACTCTGGAAAGTTCTCTGCTCTTAAGGGTTTAAGCTTACTCAAATAAGCTCATTCTCTTAACATAAGTAACTTTTATCTGTTACATCCTTTTTGCCCTGATTAAGCAAGATATTCAAATACCTGTTTGAGGGGCCTTCTGTCTCTTAAAATGGGTATTAAAGATGCAAATAAACCAAATATCTCACAGTCTGATGAATGATATAAGTTGGAACTTTCCTGCCATAATGGACTATGAACAGATACACACAAATTATATGCAACTTTATATGTAACTGAAACTGTTGCATCAAATGACTGATACTTGGTTGATACCATCTGGCAACTCCATAGGTAAGCCTAATTCAACAGATGGTTCAAAGAAGGGAAGTAAATCAACAAGCTGGACCTAAAGTAAAGGAACTGATCAAAACAGTAGGCAAGGAACTGAGGAAATACTTCAGTGCTGTACAAGTATAAAAACTAGAGTTCAGATCCCCAGAACCATATAAAAAGTCAACCCTAGCATTGAAGGGTAAGGATAAGACCATTGAGTCTTGCTGATCAGCCAACCTACTGGAAAAAAATAGGAGCTCCAGGTTCACTGAGAGACTCTTTCTCAAAGGTATAGAGTGATAGAGAATGCTTGATATCACCTTTTGGCCTCCATGGGCATGAATAAGTGTATACACACACACACACACACACACACACACACACACACACACACACAAAAGAGTTGTTAGGAGTTGAAAATGAATCTGAAGAATTAAGCTTCAGCATTGCACTGCCACAGAGCAAGTTCAAGGGGAAGAAGAAAGATCTATGAACCCCCATTCCGCAGCATAGCAAGCAGAAGCAACCACTGTGGCAGGGATACGGAGCAGGTTGCCCATGCAGGAAGGATGCAGTGCATTTGAGGAGTCTAGGCATCTTCTAAGGCTCTAAACTTAGAGTAGTATGGAAGCCTCTTTGCATTCCACCTACTTTTAACTCCTACAAGGACTGGCCCCAAAATAGCCACAAAGGACTCAATTAATAGTGATGCCGATTTTACAATGAACAAATCAGGTTCAGCTTTCAAAACCTCATCTTCGAAATAACTTCTCAAAATAATTTTCCCACTAAAGCAGTATTTGGAGGCATCCACCGGAATCAGAAGCCTGAGGCAGAAGGATCACAGCTGAAAGTCAATTTGAGTTACACAGGGAAATCCTGTCTCGAAAAAAAAATGGAAGATTATTCTAGCTGTTAAAACTAAGAACAACCTAAAGAAATCTAGTATACTGCTTAGACTTCATAATTTTATTCTCTAAAGTGGTAAAGGACTGATAAATACATGGTTTTCAGGATGCAAAGGTTTTCAGAATGCAAAGGTACTATTAATTTTCAATAATAATTCTTATTTATATAAGTGATTTTTCCAAAAGAATAGAGACACTCTAATTATATTCTGTGTGAACTTACAGGCGTGAGTAGAATTGAAGGCACAGAAGCTAAACAATCAAAGAGAGCATCACAAAGGACTCATTTCAGTCCTCAACTGTGCTTGGCATGCCACCTACTTCAACAAGTCTCTTCCACTTAGCTTTCTTTCAATCTTCTCTTCCTTAATAAAACTACTTGTGATCTGAAAGTCATCCTAAAATGCACACTAGTGATCCTTGAAATGCAAGGAGGTATTCATGTCTTTAGTGAGTAGAGGAAGGAGAGGCCTGCTACACTGACCATGAGGTGACTTTCTATGGCCCAAAGTAAAGGACATTTAGGAAAGTCACATTGTGCAAAATGACATGGTAGATCACAGGAAAGGTGCCATACCGGCTGGATGCCCTCCAATGTCCATGGCTGGATGTCTTCCATTATTCTTGGTTGCCACAGCCTAAGGGCCTTTGACAGCATTCCTGCAAAAGACCAAAGCAGACAGGGCAGAGTCCACTGGTCAATCACAACAGGAGGAGCAACAAAGTCAGAGAGACCAGAGGTAAGTCCCAGAGCTAGGAACCATGCTGTGGTCTTACAATGAGAGGACACTGAGCTCCAGGTTCACTGAGAGCTCTGTGGGAAGCTCATGGAAACACACTTGAGTATGCATTTTAAAGCACACCCTACGACATCACAACACAGTGGTTTCCAATAGATGTGAGAGTTCAAGACCTTCATGGCGGTCCAATATGAAAAAGAAGTGCTTAACAAGTAAAGGTAAGAGTGTGACAAGGCGAAACATGCAATTTCTACATTATAAGGAAGAGCTGAACACACCTTTCCCATTGTCTTCCTGCAAGTGTGTTCAAGTCTTCCATGCTATGTTGCTTAAACCAATAGTCAAGTTTGCATCCCTGAGACTACTTCTTAGAATGTTTTGTTGTTTACATTGATTGGAACTGTGTGTGCAAAGTAAGGGGCAGAGCTCAGTCTGTCACTCTTGCACAAATTGTTTTTATAGAACTAGAAAAACCATCTAATGCAGGAAAGGAAATTTTTTTCAATAGACATTTGCTTTCCCTATTTAGCATTCTATAATCCTAACACAGGCTAATGAATGTCAAGTGCACTAAAAATGGTTGAAAATATAGCACATGTGACAATAAAAAATATAATAGAGAAACCATAAAGCTCTTTTTAATTTAGAGGAGAAATACCCCATAGTTCTGTGTATAATACTGAGATGTAGAAGTGGCTTTTCCATTTCCATGACTGTTGCTTGCTAAAGGCTCTCTGGTGAAGTGTTCAGGTAGTCTGGGAAAGTCAGCAAAAGCATTACAGGTGCTGAAAGTATGAGCCTGAGAGACAGAGCAGGTCTTTGAGTCAGAATTTTAAAACAAAGCATTAAAGAACAAAAGCTGATGACTTTCAAAATGAACGGGATTTGAATTTCCCATATAAAATTATAAATAAACATCTTGCAAATAGCTTCTCTACCTGCTAAACATTAACTGGTCCATTAATGGGCTTTAAAATTCTTTATTTTTTTCTCTCTGCACCCTAGAGAAGGAATTTTTAAAATTTATTCAACTTTGATTATGATAAAGACGTTCATTCCAACTCAATGGAAATTGCAAAAATTGCAAAAAAAAAATTTGCAAAATCGCAATGATGACTTAAATACCCATGAAGCTACTGACAGTCTATCAGCATCTGCAACAAAACTCTGTTCTCTTAAGTATCTGCTTAAGAAGCAAGAAATGTAACCATTTGCCCCATAGGTTGTGATCAAAAAAATCTGAAGGTAAGTTGTGAGAGACTACAAAATGTTCTCACGTTTTAAGAAAGAAAAGGTAGAAACTCAGGAGGATTTCCAGATTAGTTTCCCAAAGCTGACTGTGCCCATTAATGGGATTTTTAACAGTTGCTGAGCTCTGACCAATATGATTTTTTCTTCCCCTTTCCTAAGAAGAATGTTGGTCTTAGACAGGAAGGCAAGAACACAGTGAGGTTCTCTCCGTTGCCCTCGTGGGCGTTCCTGCTACTCTTCACTTACGCCCACTCTTTGCCTGGCCCCGGGCCCTCCTGCCTACCCAGTTGCTCCAAATTGATTGAGACTCAGCTTCTGACAACTCAATTTCAATGCCAAGAAAGGCTCACTGAATCTTGGAGCTGGAGGAACCTGGGGAATCCCTGACACAGTCCTCCTCCTCAGCCATACTCATGTGCAAAGTCATCCCAGGCCTCACTAGCAAAGATGGACATGTTTAAAAAGTTGATTACTAATAAAAAAGGTTGTGTACTTCACAGAATTTCAGGAAATGTGAGTGATAAAAGTAGGAACAGCCAGGCTCCCAACAAGAAGATATTTTGCCCCCGCAACTCCGCCAACAGTCGACCACCCTTGCCTAGAGTGTGCTCATCTAGCTACCTGCCTTCACTGTTGACTCAAGCTGAGCTCACGGACCAGATCAGACCTTCCAATGCTTCGCTACAACCCCACAAAGACTGAATCCCAGCAGGTCAATCTAGCTGTAGAGGCAAAGACAGCAAGGTGCAGAGTGGCAGGGGGGGGCCGTTTGTCACTGTTGCTGAAGAGTTAACACTGGTGGCGACACTCTGTCCAGTAGAAACAGAAATTTCTGGCTTAATTTCTCTGACACATTAAAGAATTACATATACATACATATGAACTCTGAGAACGCTAGGCCTACCGTACAGTACGCACAAACCCACTGAAGGTCAAGCCAGTGTACAGTACACATACAAACTCAGTAGTAGCTGATGTGATTTATTTATCAGGGAAAGGGGTTATCATATCACAGCTAAAGTTCTAATCAGTGACCACAATCCCAGCTTTATCCAATGCTACTAAGCCTGTGATGAGGCTGCATAGCATGGCAGGAGTGCATGACAGAGGAAAACAAGTCATCTCATGACTGGGAGTCCTACCAGCCTTCAAGGTCATGCCTCAATGATCAGAAGACTTCTCCTGAGGCCCTGACTCTCATAGGTTCCACCACTTCCCAATTGCACCATGGGCTATTACACCTGGAGCAAGGTATTTAAAAATATGAGTCTGGAGCAGGCTACAATTCAAGTTCACCATCCTTCCCAAACTATCAAGGAGTCACATTTATTCTTAATTGTCTTCATTATAAAATCCAGAGCTGTCCTCTCCTTTTATCACCATCCTCCAGCTTCTGTCATAGGTAGGTAGAAACCCTCAGCCTACCCTGGTCTTGTTAAGTTTCCTAGCTTCTCCAAACTGACTTCTTTTTTTGGCATTTTTTTACCACCCTCTCCAGCCCTTTGCCTTTAGCTATCCGTAAGAAGACTCTTCAGAAGATGCTGATAGCAGTTTGGCCAACTAATCTCAATGTCTTCTCAATTCTTACAGTGTAATTTCCAAAGGCTGTGTGCTGGAGACTTTGTCCCAGCTTTTGAAATTTTTCCTGGGCAGAGGTGAAGTTGAGAACAAGAGACTGTTGCCCAATGCACTGCCATAGACAGACATCAGTATCACCCCTTACGAAGCTCAGGGAACATGTGGAAGACAGGATCAGAAAGAATGTAAGAGTCAGAGGAAAGGGGTGGAATATTGTATGATATTTTTCCTCCAGCATGACATGATGCTCTTTTGGACTTTATTCCCAGTTACACCTAAAAAGGGAAATTAGGTTCTGTCTCTGTTCTGTATTGATTTGAAACACTTCATCTTGGATGGAGGCAACACCTATGCAAAGGAGCTGCCTCCCCAGTAAAGCATAAACACGATCATTGTTCCAGAATTTCCTCAACACTAAAATTTCCTGGGATTGATCATTCCCCATCTGGAACTTCATTTTCTCCTTTCCTGATTGAAGGATTATCACGAGTCCTCACTTGTCCCCAAGGGAGCAGTCTCTGGATGCACCATCCCCCACCACAGGATCTTCTAAGAGCTATGCCTTCTTTCTTTGTATTCATAGCCTGGCATTTATTATTCATTCTACTGACTATCTAATCTATTAATGTGCTGAGCTTTCCTTATACGTCATGAATTAGCCATGTGGCATTTTGGTGAGCAGTAAAACTGTCAGGGTATGACATGTGGAAAAGCCTTGTGAAGCAAAAATTTCCTCTTGTTATTAATCCAAAGAAAATAATTCCAAACTGGCTGAAAGTCACCTCATTTTTCAAAGTTGAAGATGTTCTGTTCTGAAGGAACACGGGATCTGTATGTTTTTACCATTCATTTACTCAGTCCCCCAGCAGACATTTATCATGGGCCAACATAGTTAGCCCTGTGGTAAGTGCCCAGGAACAGGCAAGTGACTACAACTCAGCATTCCACAGCTCTGACTGCCCCAGTTATACACCTAGAAAGAGATAAGTGAAGCAACAAACCAGGTCACCAAGAGCAAACTTGGTGTTCATGATTTTTTAAGTTTTAAACATTAGTTTTATTTCCTTAGCACAGAAATGTCCAAAATTAAGTATGATTTGTTTGACCAAAACTATGGTTTTAAAATCATGACTCAGTTTTCTTCAAAAAAAATCAAGAGATTTCATAAAATTAGACTCATTTTTAGTGATAGTTCCACTTTTTTTTAGAAATTCATGAAAACATACTGATTTTCCATTCTACAATACACAAAGCCCTAGAGCTGAGACACAGCTGCCTTCCCCCATCGTCTCTAGGACACGGGCCATCTTGTTTCCATCACTCACCATGTCTGCTAAGTCTTTGAATCTATACACACAGCAGAAGTAGAAGATGAGAGACAGACAGAGAAGGCAAAATGAGGCGGAGATTCTGGAGAGAGAACACCCCTGACACAATGAAGAACAATCATATATGTCAGAATGTGTGAACATGGCATGTCGAGCCCTATTTACACACTCAAATAAAACTGGAGGCTGCCAAGGGCATCTGCATTGCACACCTCTCCCCATCCCACCTCATCCCAAGTGTAATCCATCAAATAGAGAACAGCAAGGGGATCGTTCATTCTAATCCCTTCCTAAAGCTGATGTCCTTAGATATCAGGATAAAGAATACAGTGGATATCAAAATAATCAATATTTTTCACCTTCTTCTCTGAACTTCTGCCATCTATTAGGTTATTTTCCTGCTGTGTATCCAATGTGGAGGTAAAGCAAATGAAAAGTGTAAAACTTTTCTGCATTCATTCTCAATACTTACAACAGACTTGTTGTTCTCAGCCTCACTGATAATCAGGAAAAACAAACTAAAATTACATTTGGAAATCTTTATCACTAAAGTTTAAGGCTAGGATGTGATGAAATAGAAAGGAATCTGCAATTAAGACAAAGTCTCTTTCAACAGTATTTGGAAGCCATCACTAAGGCAGACGATGCAGGTGTCTATGACCCATAAGGAAATGTACTGCAAGCTCCAGAGTGGTGGCTTTGGAGCTTTATGTATGATGCTCAGCAAAAATTGCATCTTACATTACCACCCAATGTGCCTGCATAATCACACACATCCAATAGAAAGAAAGATCTAACAAGATACCCTTAGAGTAGACAATTAATGTGTTATCATTTATCACATACAATTTATAATCTTATTTTTATATTCGTTGCAATCTATTAAGTCTATTTCATATCCCCTTAATGGATGGCAGTGTGAAACAATGGCCCAAGGATGCCTGTCATGGGACCACAGAGTTATCCATCAAAATGGTGCATTACTTTTACAAAATTTGAAAAAAGTGCATATACTTTTACAAAAGTATAATCTCAGAAACAATGGTAGAAAGTACACATTGTAAAATAAACATAATGTTGTATGTATTTCCCTGGATACACTTATACAGTAAAAGGATAAAATAATTGAAAGAAACACATTTACTTTTAACAGTGATTTCCTTGGAGATGGGATACAAGGAAGGAACTCCATAGATTTCCAAAGCTATGGCAGTATATTTAATTTCTTTTTTAATAAATCCTCAGCAGACTCAAAAAATCCAAGCTTATATTAAATATTGATATGAATACAAGGTAAATTATCTTCTTTACTTTTTAAAGTCAGTTAAGGAAAATTGTAAATAAGTTTGAAGAATTACCTTTTCACCATAAGACATGAATCTTAGAGGGTCTTGTTAAGTATCTTGCAGTTCTCAGAATTCAGAGCATCCTGGGCTGGAGATATAACTCTGGGATTAAAGCTTCTGCTTTGAAAGCAGAAGAACCTGAACTTAGATCCCGAATCCCATATCACTCCAGGGAATATTCCCAAAAAAAATGCTTCATCTTACTATAGAGACATATTCACTGCAGCACTATTCACAATAGCAAAGTCATGGAATTAACCTAAATGCCAAACAGTTGAAGAATGGATAATGAAAATGTGGTACATATACACAATGGAAGACTCCACAACTATCAAAAAAGTGAATTAATGAAATTTTCTAGCAAATGGATGGAATTGGAAGAAGTTATACTGAAAAAAGTATCCAGACACAGAAAGACAGACATTGCATGTTCTCCCTTATAATGACATACTCAAGGGTAAATCTCTATAATATCCATTATAATTGCAAAGGAACATAACTTGGGGGTTAGGGGAAAGAAGACCCCAAGAGAGTAGAGGCAAAGGAACATAGCTAAATAGATAAATAAGGCCACATTAAGAAAAGCCCTTAAGGGGGCTGGAGAAGTGGCTCAGGGGTTAAGCCTCCGCCTTGCAGGCGGAAGGTCCTGAGTTCGGATCCCAGATCCCATGTATTGACGCTGGGTGGAAGCGGGGGCGGCCTGCGCTTCTGGTCCTGGTAAGGCGGAGCCTGTGAATCCCGGGGCAAAAGGAGGTGGAGGCGTCCATGGTGGTTCGCGAATTCGTCCGTGGTTCTACACACACACAGACACGCACACATGCGCACGCACATACACACGCACATGCGCACAGTTGAATAAATAATAATAATAATAAAAAAATTAAAAAAAAAAGAAAAGCCCTTAAGTACTGAGACATCTGAGCCTGTCCACTGTCAGTTTCCTCACCATCCACTGCTGTTTAGACTCGTTTACAGTGCTGTGTGTGTGTTCCCTGTCACAGGGGTGTGGGGTGTTAGAGGTTAGTAATCAGGTGGTTGGTTACCTGTAGGCTAACCCATTCTCTACACCTTTAAGTTCTTCCCTCTCCTTTAAGCCTTTTCTTATATAAAGACCTTTTTTTAACAGCTTTTTAATCTCAACACCCAGACAGGATGCAGCCTAGTGCAGTAGAAGAGCAGTGAAATAAGCATCAACAGTCAACAAGAATGCAGAGTACCCGCAACCCTGCAATCAGGCCAGCCAAATCTCTCCCCATCTTACAACTCAGGGAACCTTGTGGAAGAGGTAGCAGTAAGGTGGTAAAGAGTCTAAAGATGGGGAGATCCACCATTGGAGAAGACGCTCCACTTAAGGTAGCGTTGCTGCATCAAGGAACTCACTGCAATGAGACTTATCCTTACCAGACCTGCAAGATGGCTGATAAATCAACATGGCCCCATAGACTGGCGAGGATCTCAGAAGAAATAATTTCAAGCAGTAGGAACCTGAGGGACTAGGATTAGAGAAGTGAAGAGGAGTGTCTCTGTCAGTGGGTCTGCCCAAGGAAGGACCACTTGGTCAGTCACAGAGACCTGAACCCCCACTAGAGCAGATGATCCAGAGGAAACCCTGGGAATCACAGAAGAGACAGACAAGAGGGTGCAAGAGAAAAAGGGTGGAGGGAAGGGAAAGAAAGGGGGCAGGGATTATTATGTATTGTGCTTATAAAACTAGGAAAAATAAAATATGATTTTAAAAAAATTAATTTAAAAATGCCAAGTTGAAATAGTGGTGTCCTACACTTACTTCCAGCCCTGGAAGGAGGAGCCTGAGAAGCCAAAAAGCAGTGCAATAGAAGGTAGAACAATCTAGAATGATTCCTGAAGTCAACCTTGGGCCTCCACAGGCACACACAGAACACACACACACACACACACACACACACACATGCATGCACACAAAAAATAATAAAAAACAGAATTCAGAGTATCTTTGAGGGGTTTTATTGCAACCTGGCCAGAAGGTAAAAATAACCTAAGCTGCTGTGCTTTTCAAATCATTTACCAATGGGAGCTTTGAGAAGCTGAGATTGCCTAGGTTTCTGAACACGCAGAAATCTTACTCCCAAACACACACTGCTTACTCTCAAACTTCAGTGGCTGGTGCTGAACACGCGTGATTTTAGCTGACTCCTTACATGGCCACCTGCTAAAATAACATAGGACTCCACAGGAGACAATTACTTTGTAGATTAATAATGTTGACTATTTCCCCTGCTAAGCATCCTAGAAGAATTGGAATATCACTTTATCAGAGAAGCCATTAGTTGTTATATCTGTCACTGCTGTGATCCTGAATGCAGTCAATGTCTCCTCACACCATTTTCACATGCAAATCAAAAAGCTGAGCTGTACTGAAAATTAGGCCAACCTAAGCAAATATTTCTTTCTCTTTAACAGTCGTTCTGTGTGTATAAGTTTAACATAGCCAGGCTCAAACCTATTTGTATCTTAAGAATTTTGTAAGTTCTCATTTATCTTAAGGCCATAAATCACATGCTGGCTTAACATTTGGAATCAATGTTACTACCATGTCTTCTCTGTCTAGCATTGTCACCTGTGTGTAAATTTCACCCAGAACCTTATTAACAAGAAAGCTTTGAAAGAATAGATGAGGGATGGGGAGATGTCTCAGTGGTTAAAACTTTTGCCCTGCAAGCAAAGGGACATAGGTTGGGAATACCCAGATCTCAGGCAAAACTGCCAGGCAGCTGTAGAATTACAGGCCCAACTGTAATTCTAGCCTAGAAAGCCAGGGCCTGGGAATCCCCAGAGGTAAGCTCACAAGTCAGCCCTAATAGCCTGCTCTAAGTTTAAATAGAGACCCAGGCTCATAACAAGGGAGAAGAGTGATCCAGGATGATTCCTAATATCACCCTGGCCTCCTCCATCACACACATTCAATGTACTCATTTATGTACACCCACAAACACATGCATTCACCCATATGCAAACACACTTGCACATACACACGTGTGTGTACACACACACAGACACACTTCACATGCATATCACTCCAAATTCACATACATGAAAAAGGAAAAAAAGAACAGGCCAGATGAAATTAAAAAAAAAAAAAAATCTGGTCTGGATCGGTGTACCATTTCTGTCACATGGAACCTCTCTGGCTTTGAATGAATGATTTCAATAGTTTGAAACTGCATTTTTATGTCTGTCCCTCCTCACACATTCATTTGAGAACCAAATGGTTCATATGTGGAAGAAATGCCACATGAAACAAAACACATTATGAAAACATAGGGTGGTGCTAGTATTAGTGGTAACCACAAGAAGTATAATATCTGCACCCTGTTATGCAATGTAAATAAACACACAAGATTGCTGTTTCCATATTTGCACATTACAGCCTGTTTTGATGTTTCTGTAGCTCTTGTTGCTAAAGTCCTAATGAGTTCAACATTTCTCTCAATAATTAATTTTGATTTTTTAAAATTTTATTATTTATTCAATTGTGCACGTGTATGTGTGTGTAGAACCACGGACGAATTCGGGAACCACCATGGACCTCCTCCTCCTTGTTTACTCTGCCCGGGGATTCACAGGCTCCGCCCTACCAGGACCAGAAACGCAGGCCGCCCCTGCTTCCGCCTGGCGTCTATACGTGAGGTCTAGGATCCGAACTCAGGACCTTCCACCTGCAAGGTAGAGGCTTAACCCCTGAGTCACCTCTCCAGCCCCTAATTTTGATTTTTTTTAATGTAAATTACTTTTCAGCTTGAGAGACTGGGCACTCAGGTTCTCCTCCAAATTGAAAACCTGGAGATCCATCAGCTGTATCCTGGTTGCTCAATACATGCGAAATGGAACTCAGATACAAATCATGATATTTCTTTTTTCATTAAAAAAAGGCACTGTTGGTGTGTTCCAATAGGACTTCAGCTCACCAATATTAAGAAAGAAACAGTACTGGTGATAAGCCAGCATAGATTTTTATTTTTAAAACATACTTTAAATCCAGGCATTCTGAAACTGTTTTCTAATGGATTAAGTGATGAAGTCTTCTTACACATGAAAACTCCCAGATCTGCTTCCTGCATTGCTAGTCTGTGTTCCCAAGACGAGGAGAGTGTAGTGCCCACTCAGTCTGTGTCACCACACAAGGAGTATTTGGTGCTCATGGAGTCTGTATCCCCAAGACAAGGAGTATTTCGTACCTACTTGTGAGAGATGTCTGAGAGGACTACCAGGGACTTAGCAAACTGCATAGAGTTCTACTCTTACCTACCTTTGTATCAGATGCCCTACAAAGTCACGAGTACATGTGATAAATGCCACATGGATGCCTGTCACCTGCACCTAGCACAGGCAGAATGCATTTCTGACCCTAAGTGTCTCCTCTAGTGCCCAATACAATGTAGGCCCCCTAAGAAAGTATATTATTACTTGCAATATTAGTTGACCTTTCATTGCAGCAAACAAAAAAATCTGTAATAATTGAATTAAAGAGAAGTTTCATTTGGCTCATAGTTTTGAAGTTTAAGTCCACAATTGTATGTTCCCATTGCTTTGGGCTTATTATCAAGAAAGCACATAATGACAAAAGTACCTGACAGAGGAATTCAGCTGCTCACTTCATGGTGGCAAGCAAGCCAAGAGAGAGGAAGAGGCCAAAGTCCCAAACCCCTTTGAATATGCACCCTCAGTAACTTTGCCTCCTCCTCTCCTCCTCTCCTCCCACTATGCCTCAACTCCCAAAGGTGAGGCACCTCTCACCCCCGCCCCAATTCTACTCCCATAGCACTGTGGTCTGGGGACCAAGGACGAAGTTTTCAACGCGTGGCATTTGGGGAAATTCTTATCTAAACCACAGTACTAAATAAAAAAATAAATAAATAAAGTGGCTTTTTCTCCTAGGTGATTGAAGTTTCTTATTTTTTTCCTCATGTTTTAAGTTGTGGTCCCAGAGCAGAGAGAGGACAAAATAGAAATTCAAGTGTCATTTAATTAAGACTTAAGCTTTGCAAACCACACAGTCTCCAAGACAAAGCTGTTGCAGCAACACAGATACTATGTAAATGACAAAAACAATCAAGTTCCAGAACCACTTGATTCCTAAGTGAAGTGGGGAGAGAGGAAAGACTTGCTACAGGGGCCATGGGCCACAGCCTGTTCTAGAGATACTCGCAGATCAGCCCAGTACTTACCGGCTTCAATGGGGATGGAGGAACACTCGACAACATGGAATAATGCATGTTATTCCTTGTTTGTCCATGTGAAAGCCTGCTCTCATTTATTACAATAGATAGCAGAACTGCAAAAACACTTCAAAAATATTACATGAGAATTCAAAAATATTAAGTTGAAGCTTCATTAAAAATCATTTGAAGCTGAAATAATAATAAAAATGTATTATAAAAAAATCATTTGAAGCTTGTGGTCTGATCTGAAGAATACAGAAGGGACTGTATACAATATCTGTGGCTCTGTCGCCCAATTCATCTCACTCCATGGCATTCCCAAGCTATCTTCAAAAAAAGCAATCTGTTTAAGCTTTTTAAATGTTAAAACTGAAAGAGCAGGCTGCTGGAGAAAGTAAGCCAGGGTTCATGAATAGGACAACAGCTTTTGTTTAATGAAGATCTTGTCACTGATGAACTAAAAATGGCAAGAAAACTATCTTTATCTAGACCAAGTTCTGTAGTAATAAGATATAATTCCAAGACCTTTAGATTCTTTATTAAATCAAGATCTAGTTATACCACAGACTCACTGTTCTGAATTTTATAGTACAAAATAATAAATTCTGCCATTTAATCTTTATGTGACATTTGCTTGTATAAAAATAGTAAGTGGAGGGGCTGGAGAAGTGGCTCAGGGGTTAAGCCTCTGCCTTGCAGGCGGAAGGTCCTGAGTTCAGATCCTAGATCCCATGTATAGACGCCAGGCGGAAGGCCTGTGTTTCTGGTCCTGGTAGGGTGGAGCCTGTGAATCCCCAGGCAAGTAAACAAGGAGGAGGCGGTCCATGGGGGTTCCCGAATTCGTCCGTGGTTCTACACACACATACACCCATACACGCACACACACACATACACGCACACACACATATACACACGCACAATTGAATAAATAATAAAAAAATTAAAAAAAATAGTAAGTGGAGTTTGGAGAGATGGTTCTGGAGGTAAAGACTTTGCCTTGCAAGCAAAAGGACCTGAGTTCAGATCTCCAGATTTCACATAAAAATTTCTGGCAGAAATGGCAGCAAGCTACACTTCTGGTCCTAGAAGGTGGAGACTAGGAAACCTACAGCAAAGCAAAAAGGAGATAGAGCAATCCAGGATGACTCCCCAAGACATGTTTGTGCCTCCATGGGGACTCAAGTGACCACTTCTACACACACACACACACACACACACACACACACACACACACACACACATATACACACAAACACACAATCATACACATAAACATATATATATATATATACATATATATATGCATGTTATGGACTGGAGAGAGATGGCTCAAGGGTTAAAACTCTGACTCACGAGCAGAAGGTCTTGAGTTCAGATCCCAGTCCCATATAAAAAAATTCCAGGTAGAAATGGAGGCAGCCTGAACTTCCCATCCTGGTTGGAGGACCCTGGGAAATCCCAGAACAAAGCAAAAAGGGGGTAGAAGCAATCCAGGATGATTCCTAAAGTCACTTTGGTATTTCACAGAGATGCACAGTGCCCTCTGATACACACACACACACACACACACACACACACACACACACACGCACGCACGCACGCACACGCACACGCCCATGCACACATACATAAATTTAAAAATCAAGTGAACACCTGTAATACTCATGGGAGTCAGAGGCAACAGGATCTCATGTCCGAAGCCAGTTTGGATTACAGACTGGGACTTGGTTTCAAAGAAAAACAAAACCACAATTTCATACATCTTTCAAAGTTTTCTACTGCACAGATAGAGTTGTCAAGGTAAGAAAGCTGTTTAGCACTCTGCTCACTCAGTCTATCACTTCTGAAAGCATAATGATGCTGAGACCTGCCATTTGTGTCTCCCCAGACATGTAACATAAAATATATTTGGTTCATTGCAAATAATAAAAAAAGCACACATGCAAATACATGCTCAATAGGATTGTGTGTGTGTGTGTGTGTGTGTGTGTGTGTGTGTGTGTGTGTGTATGGAAAGATGTTTAAATACAAGAAAGAATGACTGCTATAATGAGTGGGGCAGGGTGGGCTGCCATGAGTGGACAATGCAAAACTACCCATGCACCAGAGGGACCAGGCATATAGACTGGTGGTGCTGGGAGTCATGCTGTGCTTTCTTTTTCCTATAACTGATGTCAGTAGCAAGAGCTCGCATGTGATGCGACACCAAGGGAAGGACAAGATTCCACCTATTCAGCTCCATCATGGTTTGAATGTGAGTTGTTCCCCACAGGCTCATGTGTTTGAATCTTTAGCTGATGTGAATGTTTGGAAAGGCTGTGGCGTCTTTAAGAGGTGGAGCCTTACTGGAGGAAGACACACCACTGCAGGGTGGAGCTTCAAGCTTGTAGCCTGGCCTTGCTTCCTCTTGCACTGTGTTTCTCGCTTTACTCTGTCTTCTCTTCTTCTCTCTTCTCCCTTCTTTTCTCCTCCTCCTCTTCCTTCTTCCTCTCCCTCTCTCTCTCTCCCCTTCTCTCTCCCTACAAGGTGACCTGAACTGTATTTACTTCTTCAACTTCTGCCTGCCATGTCTTCTGCTATATTAGATGACATCTCCCCTCTGGTACCATAAGCTAAATAAAGTTCCCTTTTCTCCTCTTAAAGTGTCTGAGTATTGTCTCATAGCAGCGGAAAGAAAAGTAGGTACAACAAGCTCTAACCTCAGATATGCCTTCACTTTCTCCACAGGAAACCAGGTAGAACAGAGTTTTTGTTAAAGAGCTTTGAAATAGTTTTCCAACACCACAATGGAGACTTTTACATAATAATAATGAGATGAGGATGACAATTAAAGACTGATGAATTCACCCATCTACTGAAGTAAATCAAGAGTTTTCCTTTTTCTTTTTACCAACCAGGCTATAAGGCTAAGTACAAGCCCAATAATCAGTAAACCATAATTTTGCACTGTTACTTTAAACCTTCACATAAAGTGTCTGACTGATGAGTAAATGATTTCAGGAGACCCTCCCAGCATTCATTTTCCCAGCAAAATGCTGTACCTAGGATGCTAATACAGTAGTTAGGTTGGGTATGCCACATATTGATAGCAAAAGGAGCTCTCTTCATGATCTCTGGTGATCTCTGGCAGTACTCTGGTGAATATCTGCCTGGGACCTGAGATCAGATGAAAGCAACCTATGTTAATTACATTATCCACGCGTGCTTAACTTGTGCACTTGGCATACTGTGTGTGAATGGAGCTGCATGTTCCAGTTAATGAAAAACAGTATGGAACACAATTGTGCAATCACGACCCACAAAACACATAAAGTTGTTCAGGAAAGCCTCACCCTAACCACACTCAAAACAAGGCAATTTTGCTGTTATGCTTAAAAAATTCAGCTTATAAAAAATTCTTCTCAGGAAGATCATCTCTCAGATATACAAAAACACTATGTAATTTGAAAACTTGTTAAATATTCTAGAATGGTTATTATTTCCCTGGGATTCAGGCCCAGGCTTGCAATGCCAGGCATTAAACATCTTTTGAGTTTGAGAAATATACAAAAGAGGATGATAAGCTCTGAAATTAAGTGCTAATTAAAGCATCAATACAAAATTATCTAAGGACTTAAAACCTAAACAAAGTGAAGAATGTGCAAGTAAATTTCATGTCTCTAAGTAAGTCTCTAAAACAAAGTCTGTAGTCATTAGTGTCTGTTCTGAGGAGCTGCAAATGAATTGATTGGGAGATTGGTTATTATTTTGGTTCTGATACAAAAAGGAAGAGGTCAGACTTCAATTTCCTAAGCACTATTTGGAGGTCATATGAACAAGAGCTCTGAATTTCATCATAAAATTTTAAAAATTTTTCATTATTTGGTTGACAATTACAGGGGAGATATAAGCATTTCATCTTTAATAAATATTTGATGGATGGCTCTGGGATTAAAGACTTTTTCTCAAAAGCAAAAGGACCTGAGTTCAAATCCAAGGTTCCACATAAAAATGCCAGCAGAAATGGTGGTGGCCTGGACTTCTGGCCCTGGAAGGTGGAGCTTGGGAATCTCCTCATCAAGCAAAGCAATGAGGAGGTAAAACAATCCAGGATGATTTCTGATGTCACCCTTGGGCCTCAACAAGCACATGCCCACACACCCAACACACACAAACACACACACACACACACACACACACACACACACACATGCAAAAACAAAAAATTATATTAAAAATAAATATAATAAATAAATTACAATCTCTTCTTAAAGATGCTATCTTTGAGCACTGTTGAGGGCTAGCAAATGTGACCATAAACTTTCAGTATCTATTTGCCAAGGCTGTGATGCCCAGTTTGACTAAATCAAGATATTGCTGCAAAGGTACTTTTCGCATGTTAACATTTAAATAGATGAGTTTAAGTAAAGCAGATTATAGTCCATAATCTAAGCAGTCCACATCCAATCAGCTCTTCCATAGAGCTTGAGCTTGCTAGCCTTCCCTGAAGACTTTACACTTGTCAGGGGCATGAGCCAGTTGCTAAACATAAATCTGCTCTACCTGTCTTCCTACACATTCTATTGGATCTGTTTCTCTGAAGATCCCACATTTTTAAATGGTAGACATGCCCTGCAAAGAGGGCTCAGGGAGAGTCTCTTAAAACCAATATCATAAGAATTCCACACTCAGGCAAGTAACTGCTGAACACTTAAGACAGCCAGAAAGGAGAGGAAAATGACAGAAAACCCATTTTATGGTGAAAATACTTAGACTCAAGATCTCAGGCTCACTTAAGATTGTAAACCTAAAGAAAATTCTGAAGCACCACATGCCTCAATTTTCCTGTATGCAGAACAGGGCACCGGATCCCACTCCAGCCTGCACTCAGTAGGCTTCAACAGTAAGACAAGGTTTACTGAAAGTACTTTATGAATTTCTAGTATTTAGAAATGACAAGAAGTTACACTGGTTTGAATGTAAGTTGTCCCCCACAGGCTCATGTGTTTGAAATCTTAGCTAGTGTTAATGTTTGGGAAGACTGTGGCATCTTGAGGAGGTGGAGCGTGACTGGAGAAAGGCATATGACAGGGCCAGGCCTTCCCTTACTCACTCTGCCTCCTGATGACTGCGGTGATCTGCATCAGCCTCCTATTTCTTCTTTCCATGTCTGAAACCATAAACCACTTCCTTGAGTTGCTTGTGTCAGAGTATTGTCTCACAACAAAGAAGACTGACCACAACAGAGACGCTTCCCATTATGTTCCTAAAATGCAAAGTGTCAAATACATGCCACAGGGTGACATCCATATTTGCTCTTCAGACAGAGGGAGGACTCGCACACAAACTGCATGGTTCTAAAATTGGGAGCCACATCAAACTGAGAAAGCCCATGAAATAATGGGATACATGTGCTTGGCATGAGACGCTCCCAAAGGGAAGCATCCCTGAGCTCAGGAACACAGTGATTCTGCTCAGAAGTGCACAATCAAGGAAGACCAGCAGTGCCTGCTACAAGGTATGGCACGCAGCTTCAAGCACTCTGATTCTTCTAATCTAAGATCCAGATATTATAAACATACTGATGCTTGCTACACATGACAAAAACTCAGTCTGACTAAGGTCACTAGAGGCCAACATACAATGCAAAAAAAAAAAAAAAAAAAACTCAAAAGGCTCGTTCATCCCCAGGTCAATTTATACCATACTTATAGCCAGTGACCTTTATGATACAGCAGGACCCCTCCCCACCATAGCAGATATTAGGCAGTACCAGGTCATGGGTCATGACAAGGCTTCCCAGCATGCTAAACCAGTCAGATAGGGCCTGAGCAGCTAGGGCCATGTGCTTATCCTAGGGAAGCACTTCAAGGAATGAAGTCACACAAGGGATAGAATATCCAAGAAACAGAGAGCTACTGAGTATGGATGATGGTGTCATGCCATTAGCACCAGCGTATGGAATTGCAATTATGAATAAAGTTTTAAGATGCTGGCAGTTACAATAACCACAAGGAAGGAGGCTACTGAATACCAAGCCTCAACCAATGCAGAATTAATCAATGGAATGATTGTGCTCTTCAAGTCACGGATGGAGCTCCACACGAAAGAAGAAATATTGCTGAATCATTCTGCCAATATGGGAGTCAATAACATCTATTTAGACTTGAAAAAAAAGGCCAGCTTCAAGGAGGTGCCATCACACAGATTAAGGAGACTTACTGTAAGTGGTGTGGAGAATAACACCATCAAATGTATACTTTCGAAAGTTCTCTACTTTCGAAATGAACAAGAATGAGGAGCAGAGGCATGGACTAGGATGAGAGCAGGGAGAAGACTGGAGAAGCTTTCAGGAAAGCAGAAACAGTGGAACTTGCTGGATTTCATGACCCTAGCAGCAGATTCACAGTCATCATTTACAAGGATGTCTAGAGAAGAAGAAATCTGGCAAGTGGGTAAGAACCAGAAATGGTACTTTGAAAATGCTAACCTTGTGATCTCTATTCAGATTTTGAGTGTAGTTGTCAAGTCAATGACTGGTCAAATAAGTATGGAGTTCAATGGATTAGTTGGGAATGGAGATTAAAAAATCAGACTTAACACAGTGTTGTGAAACTCTGCCCTCCAAGCACAAAATGGTCAATGCTAAATCATCAGAACATCTGTAATTGTACACGTGAGACCCTCACATGCTAGACCCATTAAAAAGTATTCTTTCAGGAACAAGACAAGAGCAAAAGGTGGATCCGTGACATTGGCACACAGACATCCCAGAAGGAAGCAAGAGGTCCCTTCTCTCCACAAGGACATATGAGGGACTAACAATTGCTTGGGGATGCTTCTTTGGTATTAGAGCTAATTATAAGTTGTCCATGATCCTGAAGTCCCTCACCCACGTTTCTGTAAATTACCCCAGTTAAACTCATTGGGTAGAAATATTTCTTTTGTCTACCACTGGTACCTTTTGTGGCATGAACAGACGTTTGTTCACATCTCTACAAGGAAAGAAATGTGGTATGTGGCAGTGGAACAGGGACATGACAGAACTGAAGATGAGGTGGGGAGGAGCAGATGCACCGCTCTGACTATGGGTGAGAAGAGACGTCACTGAAGCTGAGCTGTCTGAGAGGAACATCAACATCTTCCATGAGGACAATCCTGAAGTAATGCCCTGCCTCATATGGAATGCAATGGCATGCCTTTTTGCCATCTTGGCATTTGCACTGTCCCTGCTATAAGGACTAAGACATGCATCTAAGACTAAGCTGTCTGCCCAAAGAAAATTCAAGGTTGGACACTGTGACAGTGAGTGTTATCAACTTGACACACTCTAGAATCACCTAGAAGACAAGTCCTGACATACCTGTGAGGAATTATCTAGATTAAAGTAACTTCCAGAAAATTTCTGTGTGGGATGATCTTGATTATGTTAGCTGAATTGGGAAGGCCCATTTTGGCTTTGGTTGACACCTTTTCCTGGGTAGGGATCATGAACTGCATAAAATGAAGGGAGCAAGCCGAGAACAAGCATTCATTGCTCTCTGTTTTCTGATTGTATGTGAGATGTGTCTAGGTACTTCAAGCTCATGCTTTTCCCTCATAATGGACTGTGTGTTTGAACTATGAGCCAGAATAAACCATTTCTGCCTTAAGGTACTTTAGTCATAGTGCTTATCAGAACAACAGGAAAAGAACTAATACAGATATAATCTTTATAAGGTAGAAAGGCTCTCATGCATCTGAGTGACTTGAAACAGCATATAAATCATGTCCATAGAGTGCTAAAACATGTAATAGGCAGTGAGAAAATTCAAAAGGCAGATAGAGGGGCCTGACTTGGTTATTTGAAAGCAAACGAAGGAGATCTATGGAGGAAAAAAGTCAAGGACAGGGGGTCAAATGTTGTGCTTGTGAGCTTCAGAGGACTTCACAGCTGAAAGGACAGTTCATAAGAGAGGTGCAGTCTAGAACCAGACCAGCCTAATCTCTCCCCATCCTAAAGCTCAGGGAAATTTGCGGAAGAGGGGGTGGTAAGAGTGTAAGAACCTAAAGATGGGGAGCAGCAATGATATGCAAGATATTCCACACAAGATAGGACCACAGTAACCATAATAGGATTTTGCATAACCTGCGCAATGACTGACATATCAACGACCCCCCAAAGTCCAGCATGGATCACAGGCACTAGGATCCTTAGAGGCAAGGGATTAACAGTCACAATAGTGTTCTCATACTAAAGGGGAGCACAATAAAGGCTCTAGGCAATGCTACTGAGTCCTTACACCTCATTAGAGTGGAGGACGCAGAGGGAAGTTTGACACTCACACTAAAGGATGCTCCAGGGATTGGGAATGGGGGTAAGAGGAAGGCATGGGGAGAAAGGGAAGGAGGGGAGTGAAAGGAAGGGGAAAAGGGGAGAGAGAGCAAGGGGGATCAGGAAGGGTGGAGGGAGGGAGGGGACCAGGCTACCTATTAAGTTTGTCTGAGTGGGAAAAATAAATAAATAAATAAATAAAGGTGCAGGTGACCCCTACTATTCCCAGTGGTTATAAAGGGGTTACTGTGGGATGGAAAACAACTCATTCACATTTCCATCAGGGTGGCCAAGATGCCTGAGGTGAGCACTATGCTGTATAAGCAGCTGTGGTAAGTTACAAAATCAATGGTCCCTATTCATGTGAAGAATATTGGAGCATGGATGGACGCTGGTGCCAAAGATGCCTCAGTCCTCTGCAGCCCCCAAGAGCATCCAGGAAAATGGGCATCAGCGGATAGCTATGATGGCATATAAATATCCTCTTTAAAAATGATTCTTGCTTGGAAGTGGGCTATTATCCCCCAGAATATACATTTCTCCCCTAGCAGGTAGAGATGGTCCACCCAGTCTGAGATCCTCTCAGCAGGTAGGTGTGACCAATGGAGAGGCAGTGACCAGCTGCAGAATTGGCTCAGGGCCTATCAGACCTGAGCAAAGGTCAAAGCAGCACCTAAAGCCCTTAGTGATCTCAAGGTGAGTGCAGCACTTCATCTGGCCCCTCAAGGCTAGAGAGAGAAGCAGTGGTCCCACAACAGCATCCCATGATGACAAAGCAGGACAGCTCATGTAGAATGGCTGAGATTACATAGAGCTACATCCATGCCACTGTATGTAACCAATGCTGTCTTTTTGAGGACACAACCAATCCAAGTGTTAGGATCTCTCATGTTGTATTGAAGCTTCTCATTTTCTTTTCTGCCAGTTCTTTAGCTGGTGAATCCCAGGACATATGACACAAATTTAGAAAGGAATTTTTGGTACATTTTAAACTTTGTTAAATTTTAAACACAGAAATAGCTCGAAGCTAAAATAGACATTGCCTTTATCTTTCCAAAGTGCAAGCCTACAAAATTTTTACTTTTTTTCAATGTACATATTTATGTATTTATCAAGTATGTACAAATTCTGTAGCTCCCAGGTAAGAGCCTTAACATTCAGAAACAGCTCGATCTCTTTCCATCAAGTCCCAAGACAGAGGTGGAGCAAGGTTTCTTTACAGTGGTCTTGGAGCATCGGAGCCCCGCCCCACCAGGAGCAAGCAGGCTGATGGACAGGGGCGTTCTCAGGACTCCACAGAAGGAAAAGTCTACAAATCTTTATTTTAACATTTAAAAGAAAACCACACATTCATTCCAACAGCTTTCCTAGGCTTGAGAAATAAGTTACACACACAATTGGGCACTTGAAGGCAACTGCTCAGACAATGGCTGGTGAGTCAAGGCCATGTGGCCATTGCCCCACCTTGGTGCCACCAGGGCAGCAGCACCTGGGGTCAGACAGTGCCGAACATGGCATCCTGGACAGCCTGCCAGTGAGGTGCAGAAATGGTGAGAGTCTCTCGGCTGCTGCAGCTGCAGGTGCACTGCACCCTGGCTGGCGACTGCTCCCGCCTAAGATAATGCACTTGCCAGTTCTTTTTCTGGCAACTCGACAGCTTGAATGAATCTGCTGAGATCCAGGGGTGCTCAAGACTTCTCCTAGTGTGGCTCACATTATGCGTTAACAGTCTTGAAATGAGGTCCCTGGCTCCCTCCATCACTAAGTCGGGGGACATGAACTCAACCCATGAGATCCTCTTGTAGGTCTCCTGGTGTGTGTGAACCTCAAAAAGTGGCATCCTGATCAGGAACCCGTAGCAGAGGACGCCCGGGCTCCAAAGGTCCACCTTGCCATCATGCATCCGGCCTTCAGTCATCTCCGAGGGCAGGGAATCCAGGGTACCATAGAACATAGCTCTCCTGGAGGATGGCGCATGGAGAGACCACCCAAAGTCTGCGATCTTCAGCTCTCCAGCTAACTCAAACAACAGGTTTTCCGGCTTGATGTCTGTATGCATGACTCTGTTCAAGTGTTGGTAAGACAGAGCATCTACCAGCTGGGTGATACAAGTAGCTGTGCGCTGTCCATCAAACTTGGAGAGTTCCTGAAGCTCTCCATACACTGTTCTCCAGATTTAGGTAAACCCTGGTGGCATCGTGGAAGTAACCATACAGCCTGAGAATGTTGGGGTACCGCAGGTGCAACTATATTTCCACTTCCCTCCACAGCTGGTGTTCAACCCCCGCCTTCTCCAGCTGCGGTTTGAACAGCACCTTCAGCGCCAGGATAAACTTGCTCTGCTTCTCCCTCACCAAGTAGACATTCCCAAACTTGCCTTTCCCCAAGGGGTGGCCCATGTCGAAATCCTCCAATGTCCACTGCCTCTTTTTTGATTCTTCACTTTTCTGCTTTGATGCCTGCTTCATTTCAGGGTTATCTCCAGAGGAAGCCTTTGGGGGAGACTCACTGTTTGGGGGTTATTCTCTGGCCAAGAGCAGGCTGAGGCACCTGTCTGGCTAGACATGACGCTCTGAGCTTGGTACAGAGCGTGCTGGGAGGAGTTGAAAAGACACAGGACCCGCTGGGCCTGACCACTGCTTGAAAACCCCGGATTCTGAGAAGGGACCTGCTGAGTCACCAGGACACGTTTTGAACCACTGCCAAACAGAGCTGTCATCTTAATAGGCCCAGAAACGCAGTTCTCTTTAAATCGGTTCATGATCCCCGCAGTTACCCGGCCTCTGAGGGCTCCAAAGGCTCCAGCTGTTACAATGCCAAAATTTTTACTTTTTTTTTTTTTTTTTTTTGCAAAATTTAATGACATAGGCACCCATAACTACACACATGCTCAGTTCACAAGAGATCACATCTGAGCTTGCTGAGGCTGCCATGCTTTCATGTGCTGCCACAGTGAGCAGGATTTGATGACCCAGTTTCAGAATTCCTGTGATTTCTGACCCCATCTTCTATTTCTCGCTCTTGTCCACGAGGCTGCCTCCAGAGACTCCCCACACCTTTTAATCTGCTACTTCAACAGTGTGTGGGTTGAGGCACCAGAAACTCAGCTGTCTGGGGGATGTTTTAAATAGTAGTAAACAAATAAAGAATAACAGACTCCATTTCATTAAGCTCCCAATATCTCTTCAGAACTCTCAAATGTTCTTCCGGCTTAGCAACAGTTCTCTCATCTTCCACTTACTTGGAGTTGCACAGAAATGACCACAAATAACATGAAGCGTCACAGTACTTATGATTTATTCTACTTCACTGACATATATCAAGCCTACAGTAGAGCATAGAAAAGCTGGAGACTTGTGCCAACTGGGTGCTACTAGGAAACCACCTGTGTCCTAGTGGTTCCTTGCACCCTGACCAGGGACTAGAAGAGTACCCAAGGTCACAGAAAACCTGGAAACTCCAAACTACTGTGTGAATTAACCAGGAAGAGTGGGTTATATCGATGCTTAATCAGTCCTTTTACATATTTTCTTGGGAACAGAGAGATCAGCAGTTAAAGGCACTCAGCAAGACTGACAACCCGGGTTTGAATCCCAGAACCCACATTGTAGAAGGCGAAAACCAACTCCTAAGAGTTGGAGTTGTATTCTGACTTCCACATGCATGCCATGATGTTTGTGCATGTGCCCTCCTCATGCATACAGCACACACATGCAAAGTAAAATATTAAAATTAAAATATAAAAATAGGGACTGGAGAAATGGCTCAGGGGTTAGGACTCTGCCTTGCAAGCAAAAGCTCCTGAGTTTGGATCCCAGGTCTCATATAGAAACGGAGGCAGCCTGCACTTTCAGTTCTGGTGGCAGAGCCTGGGAAATCCCAGAGTGAAGCAGGAAAGAGGTAGAGGCAATCCAGGATGATTCCGAGGTCACCCCTGGTCCTCTAAGAGAACACACAGTGCTCTCTCTCTCTCTCTCTCTCTCTCTCTCTCTCTCTCTCTCTCACAGACATAGAGTAAATAAACAAAATATAAAAAATATATATAAATGGGGCTGGAGAGGTGGCTCAGGGATTAAGCCTCTGCCTTGCAGGCAGAAGGTCCTGAGTTCGGATCCTAGACCCCACGTATAGACGCCGGGCGTAAGTGGGGGCGGCCTGGGTTTCTGGCCTGGTAGGGTGGAGCCTGTGAATCCTGGGATAGAATAAACAAGGAAGAGGTGGAGGCAGTCCATGTTGGTTCCCAAATTCGCCCGTGGTTCTACACACACACACACACACACACACACACACACACACACACACACACGTACACATGCACAATTGAATAAATAAATATATATATACATATATATACACACACAAAAATAAATTTCCCTACTCTTTCATCACTAGAGGATTACTATACATAGGGTCAAAGAACCTACTAGGCTCGACCATGTCCCTCTATTTATTTTTGCAAAGGGCTAGGCTACTAATTATGAACTATAATTATTTTTATCATAAAAGGCCACGAAAGCATATTTTCATATCTCCTAGTCCAGACACATCACAGAACATAGAACGCTGCTGTCTACATCCTGACACTATTCTGCAGAACTCATACACGTCTTCACTCCTGGGAGAGAGGATGTAGGTTTTGTGAAAGGGTTTGAGTTCAAAGCTGCAGAGTTCCAAATTCCCCTCTGTGGTTTTGAGTTACTGAATGTTTTCCTGTTCCATGAAGACATAATACATCCTCCTGAATCCTATGAATCTTGAGGACTTTCTTTATCAGGGAAACGCCATTGTCTTTAAATGAGCATGAAGTTTGGGAGTCCGCACACATGGAACAATGAAGAAGGATGGGACCTGCCTAGTAAATCCTTGTGGTCAATGGGTGATGGAGGTTACAACCAGGTTGCCCTCACTGGCTGGATTGCATTCTTTTTGAAAAAAGAATTTGGTTGGAAGCAGCCAGATTGTGAAGGGATGTTCTGCAGGAATGTGCAGAAGAGACCAGGTAAAGAGACACCAGAAGAGAACAGATTCTATGGCTGCACTGAACCGATTGTGGGCTGACCCACACATGTGATGACAGGAAACCTCCAGGGAAAACTGCTGTCTAGGGCAGGGACTACCAAAGGCTGACGAGATACATGCAGACCCAGCAACTGAATGGAGAAAACTCATCATGTCTAGAGCAAACAAGGTAGACAGACTGCAAGACAGGAGGCAGAAAGAAGCAAGCCCTCAGGACCCACAGAAGTGGCTCTAAGTTCGTGACCGGGCCCTGGTGGCACTTCTCTCCAGAGTCAGGTCAAGTGGGTGCTGGAGTTCTCTCAGGCATGTGGGACTGCTAGGAACAGAAAACAGTAACAGAAACAATGGGATCTAAAGGGGAGGGGAAAAGAAGCGACTGACTTGGAAATAAAGCTTTCATTTTAGCATTGAGAACCACCTCATACATGACCACCAGTTTCCTCAGACACAGATACAGACACAGACACAGAAAGCATAGCATATGTGGGTCACACAAAGCTGCTCCATTGCAGCATAGGCTTTTTATGGCTGCATCATTAAGCTATTTATAGTGAGCAATTAAAGAGGACCTAAGTGGGCCACCACATTTCTATCTGGCAGACTCTGGGTGCACGTGTGCACAAAATGAGGCAAAGGGTGTTTCCTTAACATTGCCAACAAAAAAGACATCTCCAGGTGTTTATAAATAGAAAGTTTTTAGTTGATATTTACATTTGGTTTTGCAAAGTATTTTAAGGATGCATAGGGTGAGTTGCCCACAAAATGTGTTTTAATGCAAGGTTGGCATTTCTGAAAGTGGGTGGCTGACATAGAGACAAAACAGGTAGAAGGGGTGCCTTAGGGTAGAAAGTGCCCAGTCTCTGAATCCATGTAAAACAGAGCCTGAAGCGAAACTCTGCCAACAAATCTAACAATGGGAGAGTTTGCCTTGTAAACTGCAGATTTCTTACTCATAAAACCAGTATCTATAGGCTGACATCTATACTTCTGTACCTGGAGTACCTAATCAAGTCTGGCATTTGGCAGCCCTGAAAATGACAACAGTTAGGTACAGTTGACACAGCACAGACCAAATGAGGTCAGGACAAGAGACAACATTTTACCAGTCTTCCTAATGAAAACAATGGAATGGAATGGAAATAAGCTCTTCCCCAGTGTAAGTTTCCATGCCGGGAGGACCAAGCTATTCACTAACTCCTAATATATCCACTAAATCCTTTCCTACTGTTGCACAAACCCTTCATGTTCTCTCTCTCTCTCTGTGTGTGTGTGTGTGTGTGTGTGTGTGTGTGTGTGTGTGTGTGTGTGTGTATCTGGAGGCCAACAGCAACATTAAGAATCATCCTAGGGGCTAGAGAGATGGCTCGAGGGTTAAGAATGTCTTGCAAGCAAGGTCCTGAGTTTCAGATCCCAGGTCCCATGTAAAAATGCCAGGCGGAAACGGTGGCAGCCTGCACTTCCGAACCTGGGGAAGGAGACTGGGAAATCCCAGAGCAAAGCAAGAAAGAGTTAGAAATAGTTCAGGATGATTTCCAAAGTCACCCTTGGTCCTCCACAGGGACACACAGTACCCTCTCTCTCTGATACACACACACACACACACACACACACACACACACACACACACACACATATTTAAAAAAGAAAGAAAGAAAGAGAGAGAGAGAAAGAAAGAGAAAGAAAAAGAGATAAAGAAAGAAAGAGGGCTGGAGAGGTAGCTCAGGGGTTAAGCCTCTGCCTTGCAGGCGGAAGGTCCTGAGTTCGGATCCTGGACCCCATGTATAGCTGCAGGATGGAAGTGGGGGCAGCCTGCGTTTCTGGTCCTGGAAGGGCGGAGCCTATGAATCCCAGGGCAGAGTAAAAGAAGGAGGAGGTGGAGGCGTCCATGGTGGTTCCCGAATTTGCCCATGGTTCTACACACACACACACACACACACACACACACACACACACACACACTCACATGCGCACGCGCGTGCACACACACACACACATGCACAATTGAATAAATAAAAAAAAGAAAGATTCATCCTAGATCGCTCTACCTACTTACTGCTTTGCTCTGGAGTTTCCTAGGCTCTGCTTCTGGGGCCAGAAGTATAGGCTATTGCCCTAGCCACCCAGTATTTTTACATGAGATCTTGAATCCAAACTCAGGTCATTCATTTTGTGAGGCAAAAACTTTAACACCTGAACCATCTCTACCAAACCACATCAGTTTCTTAGAAGGATGTTCTCCCCATACCTCAGCCTCACCTTGAGAATATTCCCATCCTTCTTACTCAGAATCTAGGCACTGGCCATACCCTGACATGGGTCACTGTGAGCGCATCCTTGAACAATGGAATCCATCCCCATCCCTGTTAGTAATTCAATACATCTGTGTTCACTGAGCAAATTCTGTCAATACCTTGAATCTCAGAGAAGGTCACTTTTTTTACAAGAAAGAAAAATTTCCCTGTTTTATCATCTGCGGTGCCTGGAAATTAAGAAGTGACATACACTGGGATATGCTCTCAGACTTGTCAACACACATGGTGTGAAGCCAGGAACTGACTTGACTTCCACTAACACAGCCAGAGAGTTGGTCAAGATGAGCCACTGAGAACTCCTTGAGCAAAGAGTCTGCTCTTTTCTATGGAACTTGTTCCAAAATAACATATTATTATCCACATTGTTAGTGAAAAGGAACATTAAATATTATAATTTTTTTCTCTCTGAAATTTTCACAAAGTGGAACTCAAATATTTTACTCTTTAGTCACTAGAACTTAAGTACTACTTTTTCACATATTAAAATTTTTACTTCTATTATTTTTTTTTTACTTCGATTGGGTCTATATCTGACGTCTCCTTTCTGTTCCACATGGGATGGATCCAGGATACCTCACATTCATTCCAATCTGTGGCTCTTCAAGTTCCTTACACAAAATGCTATAGTGCTGGTATAAAACACATGCACATCCTAATTATAATTAGAATTATCTATAGATCATTTACAATACCTAGCACAGTGTAAATAGTTCTTGTGTATGCAAAGTGTATGTGTGCATATACAGTCTGGAAATATATAGATTTTTAAACTTTACTTATTTATTTGTGTGTGTGTGTGTGTGTGAGAGAGAGAAAGAGAGAGAGAGAGAAACAGAGAGAGAGAGACAGAGAGATGTTACTGTGTGTCCCCGTGGAGGACCAAGGTTAACTTCAGGAATTATCCTGGATTGTTTCTACTTCCTTTTGCTTCCTTCTGGGATTTCCCAGGCTATCGCCCTTTTCTGCCTGGAGTTTTCACATGAGACCTGGGATCCGAACTCAGGACCTTCTGCTTTCAAGGCAGAGTGTTAACCCCTGAGCCATCTCTCAAGTACAGAGATATTTTTATCTCCCATATACAGAAAGATAAAACAAAATTTGTACATTCAACTGCATATAAAATTGTAAGTTCTTTTTAATTTTTTATTCTTTTAGTGTTTAAACATGCATATAGTGAATTTATGATATTTCACACCGTAATCCCAACCCCATGCCCCCTCCGTCCATTACAACCGTTCTTCTTTCCTGCCAGTCTCAGCCCCCCCCCCACATTTTCTTGTCTTCTGTAGATGTGTGTGTATATACGTCCCTGTGTGTGTGTATGTGTGTGTATGTGTGTGAGTATGTGTGTAAAAGATGGCACTGTGTGTGCCTGTGAAGGCTCAAGAATGACATTGGAAATCATCCTGGATTGTTTTACCCCCTTATTGCTTTGCTCTGAATTTATCCATGTTCCACTCTCCAGGGCCTGATGTACCAGCTGCTGCAATTTTCATCCTGCATTTTCACATGGGATCTAGGATCTAAACTCAAGTCCTTTTGCTTTCAAGACAAAGGCTTAACCCCTGAACCATCTCTCCAGCCCTATCTCATCTTTTTCCATGAGTGGCTGTCATAGTTTGAGTGTGAATTGTCCCCATGGGTTTATGTGCTTGCATCTTCAGCTGGTGGTTCATATGTGGGAAGGAAGTGGCACCTTTAGGAGCTCACTGAAGGAAGGCATGTCCCAGGGCACAGGTCCTGAGGCCCTGTTTCCGACAGCAGGCTGCTTTTGCAATTTGCTGCCTCCTTCTCTGACTCCATGGTGACAGCTATGACCTGAACCACATCTAGCTTTTGACATCCGCCATGTCTTTAACCACAATGGACAATATCTCCCTTCTGGAACTTAAGCCAAATAAATTTCCCTTTCTTCTCTTAAGCTGTTTGCATCTGAGGGTTGTCTCACAGCAACAGAACTAACAGAGTAACTGCAGCAGTAGCCCACTGAGTTTCACACGTTACTCTTGAAAGCATGTGCCTGAACACTTGATGGAGCTTGTTCAGTGGGTGTACCACTGTGGAAAGTATCTTCCTCTTTCCCCTCCTCCAGTTCCATTAGGATTAATGCTCACTGGCCTTTCAAGGAGGTGCTGTGACTCTTGGGTTCTTTACCCTTTCCTTGTGAAATGTTAATAGACCAAATCCCATGCAGATCTTAAGGAAATACAGAAAACTGCAATAAATTCATGGATGAAACAGAAGATCGTGTCTGACCACACTTCTTATACTCGTTAGGGTCTTATAATTTTATAGCTCAGTTTCCTCTATGTTCCCTGAGTTTCAGGGTGGGTGGGTAGCTTAGATTATTTAGGGGAGAGCAGTCTGTCATCTCTTATTTTTTGCACTTTTTCCAGCTGAGATTTCTGTAATAAACACCTTCCACTGCAAAATGAAGCTTCTGACTTGATTGCTGAGAGCTTCTCCAGTCTATGACATAATGGCAAATATTTTACAGGCTGTTTGACAGTGTTGTTATAACTAAATCTTAATGATTTCCACCCCACATACATCATTAGGGCCCATTATCTCTCTTTTCATAGGCAGTTGTTCTGGTGTACACTGCCAGGAATGTGGTCCCTGCTGAAACACAAGCTTTAAATACAGTCAGAAAGCTGCCCGCTGCCCCTCCTCCCTCCTTGATTTTCATGCCATTATTACAGTAGGTCTCCTCTTGTCAGGATAACTGTTACTGCAGCATGCAGCTTTCACAGGTTGATACGACTGTTGATTGCTTTTCTCAAACAGCAGCTTACACTGTATTTACTGGTATTATGAAAGCTGTACAGCAAGTAGAAAGTTTTCAAACCAGTTGAGCTGGTGTTTGTTGTCTATATCCTGTTAAAGAAATACCTACGTTGTGTCTTCAGTAATACGGTCTTGCTGTCCATTTTTAGAGAATAACCAAGCATAATGGCAAAAGTTCATCCTCTTCGGAGGGTCTTTGAGATCTCCCTAACAACTTAACAGAGGGTATCACATACCTGGTACTTGGAATATTGCTTAACTGCCTTTGGACCCTATTTGGAACAACATAGGGCATTTTTTGTCCTATATTTGTCTCTGTGTGTTTCCCTGTATAGGGTATGATTGTTCTCATTTTTTTTTAAACAAAAATGCTTCTTGATATATTAATAATATAGAAGATTTATAACTAGTTGTAACTTGCAACCTTAGTGCTGATTGTTACTACCTCAGTTCTTCTGGTACCCTAACCTTTCATCCCCCTTCCCCTTAAGCATTCCTCCCCATTATTCTCTTTTCTACCTTTCTACTTATGGTCTTTTTATATCTCCTCCATTAAAGTTTTCACCACATCCATCTCTCCCATCCCTGCTCAATATTCCTTCAAGTTTTCTGGCTATTTCTGGAATTCCAAATTAAGTACATCAATTAGAAGCTCAATGCCAGCACTACATGTAAGAGAAAACATAGCATTTCATTTTTCTTGATTGTTAAATAGCATTCCGTTATGTGTATGTACCACATTTTCATTACCCATTCCTCTGTTGGTGGACATATAGGATGATTCCATTTCCTTGCTATTGTGAATACAGCTGCCATGATCATGAAAGTGAAAGTGTATCTGTAGTAAGCTGTAGAGTCCTTTGGGACTATGCCCAGAGTGTTATAGTTGGGTCATATGGTAGCTTAACTTTTAGCTTTCTAAGAACCTCCATACTGGATTCCAAAGTGTCCAGTTAACACATCCATCAACAAAAAATAAGTGTTCATTTTTTGCTATATCATTGCTATATGTTCATTATCATTTGTGTTTTTGACCTTAGCCATCTGGACTAGGGTGATAAGCAGGGAAGTTGATATTTGCTTGACATTTGAATTTCTTGTTGTGAAAAAACACTTTTTAGTTCTAAAGCTTATGTTTAATTAGATTGTTTATTTCCTTGATGTTTAATTTTTTCAGTTCTTTATATACTGTGGAGATGAAAACTTTGTCAGAATCATAGAAAAGATTTTTCTTCCATTCTTTGGGTTGCCTTTTTGCTAAATTAACAGTTTTGGGTTTGGGGAGGGCTTTTTTGCTTTTTTGTTTTTTTCAGAACAGAATCTTCTAAATTTCATGAAGTACCATGTGCCAATTGTTGGTCTTATTTTCTGTATAGTAAATGGGGTCCTGTTCACAAAGATTTCACCTAGACCTATCAGTTCGAGTGTGCTCCCTATTCATGCATTTAGAAATTACAGTTTCAGGTTGAATGTTGAGGTCTTTGATCTAGTTGGAGTGAATCTTTATACAAGGTGAAGGGAACAATCAGTTTTCATTTTACATGTAGATATCCAAGCATTTATTTGTTAAAGACACTGCCTTTTCTCCATTAAGTATGTTTGGAACATTTGTCAAAATCAAATGGTTGTATGTATGTGAGCTGATATATGGGTCTTCCGTTATAATCCATTGATCAATGAATCTGTTTTTGTGCCAGTACCATGCTGTTTTTATTACTATGGTTCTGTAGCTTAAAATCTGGTATGGTGATCCAGCCATTTTCTTATTGCTCAAGACTATTTTGGCTATTCTGGGCCTCTTGTGTTTCCATATGAATGTTGATTTTTTTTTTCGATTTCTGTAAAGAACTGCATTGGAATTTTAATTGGGCTTGCATTGAATCTGTATGGGATGGCCATTTTCACCACATTGATCTTTCTGATCTGTGATCATGGGAGGTCTTTCCACCTTTAGTATCCACTTTAACTTCTTTCTTCAGTGTTATGGAGTTTCATTGTACAGGTTTTTCACTTCTTTTTTTTTTAATTTTAAAATTTTCTTTTTTCTTTTTCTTTTTTTTTTTTATTATTTCCGCTCATACAAACTTGGTAGGTACACCGGTTCTCTCCCTCCCTCCTCCTCCCCCCGACCCCCCTGCTCCCCCTCCCCTCACCCCTCCCTCCCCATCCCCCAGTGCCTCCCCCCCATTCCCGGAGAATCCTTTAATATGCATGCCAGGCTCTCCTCTGGGCCTTCCTCTCCAATGACGTACAAGGACCCAGTGGCATTTCCCTGAACCCTTTCCTGTGTTCCCCTTAAGCATAGGAACACTACTGTGGCTGCCAATCCCTTGCTTCCAAGGATCTTGGTGCCTTTAGCAAATGCTAGATTTTGTGGGGTCAATAGTGTGTTGGACATTGCGTGGGGCATATAAAGTCCAATTATGATTGCTTCGGCCCTAACTTGTGTGGAGTATCTTGTATATCATTACTCCTCCCATCCTTGTGCTCTTACAATCTTACCGCCCCCTCTTCCACAAATGTCCCTGAGCTCCAGGATGGGGAGAGATTAGGCTGGCCTAGTTCTATGTGGTCGATATAGAGTCTCTGAAGTTCTGGATTGTGGTTTGTTGGTTTTCTTTTGCAGTTTTGCTGCTCCTGCAATGCCCTTCACTCATCCTGATGGGCACTGTATGTCACCCCCTGGCCAGAGACAAAAAGTTGTTAAACTGGAGTCTTGTTATAAGAGCACATTCAAAGGTAGATGCAAAGAAAGTAGGAAACCACAGTGAGGGAGGGGTCAATCACCCATTTGCAAAATAGTTACTTTTTATCTGCCAAACTATATGCTCTTCACTTCTTTTATTAACTTTATTCTAAGATTTTTTTGAGGCTATGGTGAATTGAATTGATTCCCTCATTTTTTTTCTTGGCTTCTTTGTGCTTGGTATATAAGAAGGCTATTAATTTTTGTGTATTGACTTTCAGCCTGCCACTTTACTGAAAGCATTTACTTGCTTAAGCATCTTCTTGGTGGAGTCATATAGTGCCAAGTATAGAATTATATAATCTGCAAATAGGGATATCTTCACTTCTTCCTTTATTATTCTTATCCTCTTATTTCCCTCTCTTATTACCCTATTGCTCTGTATAGGACAACTGAACAATTAGAAATATTCCCAGCAGTGGTACAGTAGGGTCACATGGCATTTCAATTGTTAACGTTTTTAGGAAGCACCATACTGATTGCCATAGTGGTTGTACAAGTCTATATTCCCACCAGCAATGTATGAGGGTTCCCTTCTCCCCACATCCCCTCCTACATGTGTAATTGCTTGTCTTTTGGATTTTTGGCATTCTGACTATTGTGATTATGGTATCTCAAGGTACTTTTGATTTGCATTTCCCTGATGGTTAGGGAGGTGGGACATTTTTTAAGGTATATGTTGGACATTTCAATTTCTTCCTGGGAACAATGTCTTTTAAGTTCCACGGCCCACTTTCTAATTGGGTTGATTATCACATTGGTGTTTAATTTTCTGAGTTCTTTGTACACTCTAGATACTAGTCTTCTATCAGATGTGTGGTTCGTGAAGATTTTTCTCCCATTCTGTGGGTTGTCTTTTTGTTCAGTTAACAATATCTTTAACTGAACAAAAGCTCTTTAATTTCAGAGATCCTATTTATTGAGAGTTGGTTCTAGTTAATCCTGGGTAATAGATATTATGCTGGAGGAATCACCATGCCAGATCTTAAACTATATTATAAATTCATAGTAATAAAGATAGCATGGTACTGCTCTAAAACAGACACATAGATCAACAGATAAGGATCAAAGAAGTTAAGTCATATGATTTTGACATAGGGGCTCAGAAAAATTAATGGCAAAAGAACAGTATCTTCAACAAATGGTGCTGGCAAAACTGGATATCCACATGCAGAAGATTGAAACTAGAACCTTACTTGTCACCGTGCATAAAAGTCAATTCCAAATGGATCAAAGACCTTAACATTAGACCAGAGACTATTAAAAAATGCCCTCAAACTGATTAGCCAACCTAATGGATAAGATGGTATTGCAGGGTAGTTTTAATTGAATTTTCCTGATAAGCATGAAGCTGAGCATTTTTAAAAGATACTTGTTTGACATTTGAATTTCTTTTTGTGAGAAGTTCCTTTTTAGCTTCAGGACCCTTTCTTTAATTGGGTTGTTTGTTTTCTTCATGTCTAATTTTTTGAGTTCTTTGAATACTCTGGAGATTAATCTTTGTCAGATTCATAGCTAGCAAAAATTCTTCTCCCATTCTGTAGGTTGTCTTTTTATACAATTGAGAGTTTTTTTTGCAAACCAGAAAATTTTTAATTTCATGTAGCCCCATTTGTTTATTATTGATATTAGTTCCTGGGCAGCTGGGGTCGTGCCCAGGAAAATCTTTACCTAGACCTATAAACTCGAGTAAATGAGTTTTAAGCCAAGCTGCAAGCCTATGTATCTTGACTGGGAAATTGAGACCATTGACTTTTAAAGTTATTATTGAAAGATGCTCACTGATTCCTATCATTTTATTTTGATTTTGTGATATTTTCATTTGTAGTCTTTTAGTAAGCCATTGTTAGGTATTATTTGTTTCCTTTGGCACCTTGGGTATGTTTGTCCTTCTCTTTATTCTTGAGTATTTCTTCTTCAAGTATTTTCTATACTCTAACTTAGTAGTGATATGGTCCTTTAGTCTGTTTTATCATAGAATATTTTTCCATTCTTTTATTATTTTAACACTGTATACATGAATATAGTGAATTCATAATATTTTCAGTTTTCAACCTTTAGTTCCAAGTCTCAACTCTCCCTCCTCATTTCCCCTTACAACCCTTCATTCCCCTGCCAAACTCCCTCCTATTTACAATCATTTCGCTTCTGTGGCCCATTATGTTTCATCTAGTCTGTCTTTGATGACCTATGCCTGACATGATTCATGTTCCAGCAAGTATCATAGATCAGTGGGTATATCATCAAAATTGAGGGAAACATCTTCATTTTCATTCCCGTCAGCATTAGTCCTCCTCAGTCTCAAGAGAGGTATAGATCTTGAGATCTCTCTGCTTTCCTGGTGAGGTGTTGAGACAGATCTCATGCAATTCTGGCATAAATATACATATCACAACCATGTCATGTCAAGGAGATAATGTCTGACCTACCATTGTCTCATTTCAGGCTCTTACATTCTTATCACTCCCTCTTCTGTGATGTTCCCTGAGTCTTGAGATGGGGTTGGATAAGATATATATGTCCAGTTTCAGGACAAACAGACCATAGTCACTTATTTTTTGCATCTTGACAAGTTTTTAGCAATAGACTCCTTCTGCTGTAGGTTGAATACTGAATGCTTTTAAAATCTATGGGTATAATAACAGGCATTTCCAAAGTAGTTTGGTGTACATCTTCGAGGCTAAAGATTCATAGTCTACTCTTGCTTTGGGACCTACACCCTTGCCTTTCATAGATTAAGGAGACAACCAACAGCTCTCTGATTGGATTTAAGGCCTGCTTGTCAGAATGGACCACATTCCTGTTACTGTTAACTGGAATATTTTTCTTTCACCTTCTATTATGACTGATAATTTTACTGGATATAATAGTCTAAGTTTTCATGTATGTTCATTTATAATCTGTAGTATGTCTCGCCAAGACCTTCTGACTTTTAGAGTTTTTCACTGAAAAGTCAGTTGTTTTGATAGGCTTACCTTGTATGTGACTTGGTCTGTCTTGTAGCCCTTGAGCTGTGTACATTTAACATTCTGACAAGCATGTGTCATGGGATATTTCTTTTCTGGTCCTATCTATATGGTATTCTAGATATCTCTTTTCTTTGATTAGGAATGTTTTCCTCTATAATATCATTGTGAGCTTCTGAAATATCCATGATCTACAAATTAGCTCTCTTTATGGTGTTCCAAAGTTCCTGTATTTCCATTCGTAAGTGTTTTTTATCTGTTCTTCTATTGATTTGTCAAAATTTCCCCATCTTGACTTAGAGATCTGTCTTCTGTTTGGTCAGTTCCAGTTTTGAGACTTTCTATTGAAGTCTTAATTGGATTATTTGAATTTTTGATTTCCAGTTTATTTTATTTGGGGCTTTTTCAGTACTTCTATATTTGTTTTCACTTCAGGTTGGGTTTTTATCAGTGCTTCTAAGTAAGTTTGTTTTCTGATTTTCTTTTTTCCCATCTTTATTTTTTTATGTTGTATACATGAATATAGTGACTTTTCATTATTTTCAACCCTTAGTCCAAAATTTCATCCCCCATCCTTTTCCTCTTACAACTCTTCATCTCCCTTGCCTGACTCTCTCCTATTTTCAAATTTTTCACATGTATGTTGGCCCACTGTGTTTCATCTAGTCTGTGATGACTTATGCCTGACCTGATTCATGCTCCAGCAAGTTTCCTAGATCAGTAGATATACCACTAATATACCTCCTTTATTTCCCCATCAACATTAGTCTTCATCAGTATCTCAGAAAGGTGTGATGCTTCTTGAAATCTTTCTCACGTTATGGTAAGATGCTAAGACAGTTCCTGTGTAATTCTTTTTTTATTTTTTTTTACCCACTCATACAAACTTAATAGGTACTGCAGTCTCCTCCCTCCCTCCACCCCTTCCCAGTCCCCTTGCTCCCTCCCTCCTTTTCCCCTTCCTTTCATCCCCCCTCCTTCCCTTTCTCCAGTGCCCCCCTCTTCCTCTCCCCAATACCTGGAGCATCCTTTAGTGTGAATGTCCAACTTCCCTCTGTGCCCTCCACTCTAATGAGCTGTACTGACTCAGTAGCATTGCCTAGAGCCCTTTCTTGTGCTCCCCTTTAGTATGGGAACACTGTTGTGACTGTTAATCCCTTGCCTCTAAGGATTCTAGTGTCTGTGATCCATGCTAGACTTTGGGGGGTCATTGCCTGTGTAATTCTTGTGTAAGTATACATAACTGCCATGAAATCTTGTATATCACAATGATGTCATGTGGAAAAAAAATGTTTTTCGACATATTAATGATGCATGGCCCACCACCTTCCACTTCAAGGTCTTACAATCTTGCTACCTCCTCATCTGTGATGTTCTCTGAGCTTTGAGGTGGGTGTGGGTGAAATTTATTTAGGGACAAGCAGTCCACAGACACTTATTTTCTGCATTTTGGCAAGCCGTACTTTTCAATAATAAACAACTTCTGCTATAGAAGAAGGCTTATAGGTTGATTGCTAAGTGCTTTTCCAATCTATGGGTATAATAACAGGTATTTACAGAACAATTTGGTGTACTGCCTTCCTAGCTAAAAGTTCATAGTCTGTTCTTCCTTAGCAACCTATTTCCTTCCCTTTTATGGGTTCTTGTTCTAGTTAAAAGTAATAGGAATGTGTTGCAGTCTGACAAGTGGGCTTTACATCCAATCAGAAAGCTGTTGGTTGTCTCCTTAACACTCACGCCACTATTACACTGGTGGTCACCTGTGGTGATTTTATTTCAATGTGCAGATCTCATAGGTTGATGAAACCTTTATTTTTCTTCCTGAGTAGCTTCTACAGCAATTCTTGGTACTGTGTAAGCTATCCAGCAAGGACAAAGCTTGAAAACTAGTTCCGGTTGATGTGTTTTGCCTAGGTCCTGCGATCCATATGTTTTTTATCTTTAGTAGGAGGGTCTTAATGTCAGTTTTTTGGCAGGAAAACAAGAGCAATGGCAAAAGTCCATAATGTTTAGGGGGGCCTTTAAGACTTCTCTGACCAACAGCTTCTCTGGAAGTGTCACATTCCTACGACTACTTCTAGTATAGTTTTAATTGTCATTGGGTTCTAAATGGGCCAACTCACTTTTGTTTGTTTTGCCTGTTTTCTTGATTCTGCTCCTCTATAGTAGGGACTGTCAATTATTGTTCCTTTTTTAAAGATTTTATTTATTTACTCATTCGTGTGTGTGTGTGTGTGTGTGTGTGTGTGTGTGTCAGAGGGTACTGTGTGTCCTTGTGGAGGATCAAGGGTGACTTCTGGAATCATTCTGGATTGCATCTACCTCCCTTTTGCTTCACTCTGGGATTTCCTAGGCTCCACCCATCAGGGCCAGAAGTGCAGGCTGCTATCGCTTCCACCTGGCATTTTTACGTGGGACCTGGAATCCAAATTCAGGACCTTCTGTTTGTGAGGCAGAGTCTTAACCTCTGAGCCATCTCTCCAGCCTTTGTTCCTTCTTTTTAAAAAAAAATGTTTTTTGACATATTAATAGCATAGAAGGTTCCTATGGGGTTATAACCCATAATCTTAAGGTTTTTCTTTAAGTCCCTCTGCCCTTCCCCTATCCCCTCATTCCCCCAGGCATTTTTCCCATTATTCCCTCCCTCACCCTACTTGCCATGGTATCCTATATCTCCCCCTCCAAAGGTTTCACCCTAACTATCCCTTCCCACCTTGCCACCCATCAATTTCTTTTGAGTTTTCTGACTCTTACAGTAATTCCAAGCCTTGGGTAAGCATCTGCATGTAGGAAAGGACATGCAGCGTTTGTCTTTCTGTGTCTGAGATTCCTTGCTCAGTATTTCATTTTCCAGTTCCTACCATTTACCAGCAAATTCCATAATCTCATCCTTCCTGATGGCTGAATAGTATTCTATAGTTTATATGTATGCTTTCGATTGTCTTTCTGTTGTGTAAGAGGAACAGACAATGATTGTGTCACAGAGGCTTCCATACAGAGAGGCTCCTTGGACTTCTCCCTTCTGCTAAGCATACAAATCTCGCGAGACTACAAATCTCGTGAGACTACGCCTTCTCCAGAGCAAAGACAGTTGGTGCTATTAAACTGCCTGGCTCAGAGGACCAATCCGGACAGGACAACTCAGCAAAGACTCATGCCTGGACTTACGGGATGTCGGGTGGAGCATATAAGCAGCCTGATACTTAAAAATGAGCCGCAAGCCTGAGAGCCTACAAGCCTGAGAGCCTGCTTTGCCATTCACCTGACTCCTGGAGTCTGTGCAGTTGACTCTACGCCAGCTTATCCCCGCCCCCAAGGGTCTCCGTGGGCCCCTGTTACATTGTTAACAGTTACACTGTTACATTGTTACACTATTGTGTCTAGCTGTTTGTTTGTGTTTTCTTGATCTTCTTTCCTGCATCTATTTTGTTCCTCTTTGTATTTGTTTAAGCATTTATCCATGTTCCATTGGAGTTCCTTGATGTTATAACTGTTCTTTGGAATTCATTGTCTTGATTGTTGCTTTCTTCATTGTGACTTTATATCTCCCTCAATGTAAGCTGGTGCCATGGAGTTGGTGATTTGGTGGGGTGGGGGGAAACATATCTTCTTGGCTTCATACACTGTTTCTGTTTTTATGCCAAGATGTGGTCATTTGAAGCTAGGTCATTGATTATTTTCTTTGATTTATGTTTTTAGTTCACCTATTTCTTATGGGTGAACTAGAGTCTCTGTTTTCACTACTGTTTGGATGGTTAGATGTTGATTGGAGTTCAACCTAGAGCCAAAGAGTACTAATTCTTGGATAAGATGATTGTGTTCCATAGAACTAGGCCAGCCTAATCTCTCCCCCATCCTGGAGCTCAGGGACATTTGCGGAAGAGGGGGGCGGTAAGATTGTAAGAGCAAAAGGATGGGAGGAACAACGATTTGCAAGATTCTCAACAATAGTTGGGGCCAAAGCAATCATAATGGGACTTTGCATGCCCTGCGCAATGTCCAGCGCACTGTTGCCCTCATAAAGTCTAGCATCTGATAAGGGCACCGAGACCCCTGGAGGCAAGGGATTGACAGCCATAGTAGTGCTCCTATGCTTAAAGGGAACAAGAGAAAGGGCTTATGGAAATGCCACTGGGTCCTTATATGTCATCGGAGAGGAGGACCCAGTGGAGAGTCAGGCGTACACAATAAAGGACTCTCTGGGAATTGGGGGGGAGGCACTGGGGGATGGGGAGGGAGAGGAGAGGGAGGAGGGGGTTTGGAGGGAGGAGGGGAGAGGGAGGGAACCGGTAAAAAAAATTTAAAATGTATAATTACATTTTTAATAAAAAAAGAAAAAAAAAGATGATTGTGTTCAACCTGGGCTGCTAAGCTTTATAACTTCTATAAGAGCAAAACCTACCACAAACAGGTATAGAAAGAAAATAGTAGACTTAGGGAAATGTTTGCATCATAAAACTTTTTTCATCATTATTAATTTTTAAAGTTACTATAAAAAGCTATAGGTTTCATTATGAAAATTTCATACATATTAACTCTACTATAACTGGTAATGTATACAACTCTTATAGAAACTGGTAAATAAAACCAACCATGAGAAAATGTGTGAAGGTATAAATATATAAATCCAGAAACACTCAGTGGATCAAATATATGAAAAACTGCTTTAACTCCATTTTCCCATTAAATGCATAAAACAGTGAATGTTTAATGCTTTTGAGGTGTCTAGGCCAAAGTATGCTCAAAATTGTTAATGGCAATTGCTATAAAAATTTTAGAAACTATCATTCAACATTTATTGCTAAAATTATATTTCAGTATTATTTTTAAGTACTATAAGATTTTCTTAATACAAAATATCAACATAAAAATATTCAAATATGTTTATTGTACTTCACTCCTAATGGTGAAAAGGTAACATAATTAATGTTTGCTAAAAGAACAAGAGTTGAATAATTAATAATAGGTCCACACCATGGAATATTATGCAACTATTATATATTGAATTGGAGTGACCATTATTTTAACAGAGTACTGACATGGAGTTTGCTAAAAGAGAAAGATTCAAACAAGAATGCTTCATCTTTTTAATAAAGTAGGAAGTTATCTTAATACTTTAAGGATATATGTTCATATTGGCTATCTACACATAGAGGAAACCATATCAGGATACATGACAAGAAATTAACATGAGATATCCAGGGTGATGAGATTACCTAGAAGTAAACCCCCCCCAAAAAAACATGTAATATACATACAAGGACAGTAGAAAGTAAGAATGGGGTTAGTTTTTTCCTGTAAGTTGCATGGATATATGTGACCACTGTTTAAGTGAAAAAGGCAAATTGCATAACCTAAAAAAAAAACTCCATTTAGATAAAAGCAAAATACCAGTGCATGTACAAATATGCTTACTTATTTGGTGGAAAATTAAAGAAGATTTGGAAAACTTTAAAGTACCTATTAACACTGATTATCTCAGGAATTCAGGTAGGTTGTACTGAATTGTAAAGCATTAGATCAGTAACTTTGCCATATACAACCTGTTCCACTAACTCTAATCCACTGTCTGTCAAGGTAAGAAGTCACTGTTAAGTTCATATACATTACGTGTAGATATTTACATATACAAATGAGAAATCGTGTGGATTATGTAATGTTATAGTTTCCCCAGCCACCACTAAAGCCAGTGAATACTGTGCAGTTTTTTAAGTATGTCTAGACCAGGGTCAGCAGCCTGTGGCACATATACCAAATCTTCCCTGCCACTAAAACTTACTTGGGAATCAAATGACCTTAGTCATTTATGTATTGTCTGTGTCTCCTCAATGCTGAAATGGCAGATTTGTCATGTTAGAGGCAATGTGGCCATCATGCATGACACTGAGTTTGATTCCAGCACTGAGGAGACAGAGAAAGTAAGAGGGAGAAAAGTAGGAGGAGGAAGGGGAACAAACAATCCTGACGCATGCTACAATAATGTGTGTGGAATATGAAGACACTGTTCAAAATGAACTATCAGTCACCAAAAGATAAATATGACTTTGTATTATCTTTATAAGCAGTATCAATAGGCTCCAAACTCATAGAGAGCGAGAGTAGAATTGTATGTACCAGGGGCAGAGGGAAGAAAAGAAACGGGGAGTTGTTGGCAGGTACAGTGTCAGCTTTGCAAGAGGAAGAAGAGCTCTAAAGATTTGATATACACAAGCTGGCAAAGTGGTCGAGAGGTTGAAGGCACCTGCCACCAAGCCTGGTGACCTGTGATCATCTTTGGAGCCCATGTGGAAAGAGAGAAATGACCATTGAGGGTTGTCCTCTGACCTCTTGTGCACGCACCTGCACATGTGCACGTGCACACACACACACCCCAACCAAATTAATTAGTGTAAAAAACAGAACAAAAGACTCAATTTAAAATGGTTAAGAGGGTAAATTATATATTATATGTATTTTACCACCATTACGAGAATGGGATGCTGAAATTTAAAAGACAACCAAGTTAATGAACTGGTATTATAAGAACTGTATTAGAAACTAAAAGAAGCTGGAAACAAATGATCAATCCCAAAGCACTCTGAAAGCCAGGACCCCAAGGCAGAAGATTGGGTTCTAGCTCCACTTAGAATCACCTAGTTACCAATTAAACTAGTACTAAAATCATACACAGCAGGAAAAACAATTTCCACTGATGAAAGTCAAAATCTCTTTGTGTTCAAAGGTTGAGGGAAGAAAAGTTACACTAATCATAAGGAAGTTTATGCTTTCATAAATGGATAAAAGAATCCTTTTCTGCTCAAGAGGATGAAAACAAGTCTTTTTCTTCATTGAAAAATGTTAAACATCTATAACCCAAAATGTTAAGTAGTTTGGAGTTAAGTAGTTTTGAAATTAAGATTTTAGTGTTAAGGATGCCCAAACACATAGAACTATTCAAAAATTTGAAAAACTCTGAAATCTGAAACATTTCTGTCCTAAGCAGTTTTAATTAAGGATTCTCATTCTATATACATATGCATTTCCTTCCACATCATCCAGGATATGCACATACTGTACAAAATAAAACAAAACTCAGTGGATTCTACGCAACTTCCAAGATTTGCACATTAGCATACCTCCCAAGACAGCTCTGCCAGTTAGATACGGTTATCGATTTGACAATTGCAGGCTGAGCCTTTGGACTCGCCTGTGAAGAATTAGCATGTAAGGCAATCTGTGAGCAAATCAGTGGGAGGTATCCAACTGGTGTGGGAAAATCGAGCCAAAGGTGAATGGGACCATTCCTTAAACACCTTGGAGAGACCTGGTTCAGTACTTTGCATACAGACATGCAAGCACACTGACAATTAAGAAAATATGTTACTCTCTCAGTCAGCCATTCCTGTGGATGTGGTGTGGTCAGTTCCCTTGGCTCCTAATGTCGGAGTAAACTCCAAGGACAGTAATTAAGAATTGAAAGTTGTAATAAAGTTCCTTGTTCTACTAAGTTGTCTGAGTCCTGTATTCATATCTGAAACATGAAGAGTGACCACAACAGCTTTATTTCCAAGAAATCCTGATGCAAATTCCACAGGGAAGCTGTAACATACACTTGAGCTCTAAATTGAATTTATACAACCAAAAGCTGGTAGAGCAGCCTCCCACCATAATATGTAAAGCCATGTGGGTCCTAGAACAAGTTGGTCCTCTCATCTTTCAATCCATCAAATGAGCAATGGCAACATCACCGTCACGAAAGATAGGTATCATCTGCCCATCACAATTCTTAACACTTCAACACTACCATCATTCACTACAGCATTTAAACAGATTGGAAGTAGTTGTTTCACAGAAGTATGGAAAGATATATCAGAATATAGAAAAGTCTTAGAAACCAACAACAATAATTTCCTACCTGCTAAAGGAATCCTACCCCAGAACCTCTGATGGGTAGGTATCTGCTGTCTGCTTTAGCATTTCTAATTTTAGGAACTGTCACTGCCTAACAAGACAGCCCACTCTATTTTTGAGCAGCCTCAAAGAGTTATAAAGTTCCTTCTCATACAGAACCCCAAATTAACTCTCTGCAACTTCTCTCATTAGGATCTTCTTAAAATACAGAAATGATTTTAAACTTGAGGATCCTCCAGTGATTGAGGATCATTTGCAAACCTCCCTGAGGTGATGTATGTTTGCTATATATCTACAGAAGTTGCGTAAATGAATAAACTGCCGCTCAGTGAACAGCAGAGGGTCCCTGCCCAAAGTAACTTAGATTCCAGAGAGCAACAGAAAAAATGGTTCTAATAGTTAGAAAACAGGAAGCAAAATCAATAATTTTGACCTTGTAATTATGCTAATTCTGAAAATGAACTATCATACTAGAATAAGAAAACGAGTTCTGAATCCTGTAGGAATTTCTGAAGAAAATTCAGGGCATAAATGATGTAATTTACATCAATGATAATTTCAATCAGCCCACAAGACACAATTTCCCATAAACCATTCCTCGAGATAAATTTCCTCAAGCAATTAAGTTACAAAGTTGTCATTAACCCTGAGCCAGACACAGTGCTGTCAGCCTGCAATTCCAGCATTCAGGAAGTAGAGGAAGGAGAATCACGAGTTTGAAGTCAGCCTGGCCTACAGGGTGAATTCCAGGTTAGCCTGAGCTACACAGTGAGGCACTGTCTCAAAAAATACGTAAGTGGGAGGGAATTGGTGCACCTAATAAGTTTGTATGAGCTGAAATAAAAAAAAATACGTAAGTAACTGAGTGAAAACACAATAGTGAAAAAATGGAATCAGCCAACATACCCATCAACAGAGGAATAGATAATGAAAATGTGGTACATATACACAATGGAATATTACTCAGCCATCAGAAAGGATGAGATTATGGAATTTTCTGGCAAATGGATGGAACTGGAAACTTTAATATTGAGTGAGGGATCTCAGACACAGAAAGTTAAGCACCGCATGTTCTTTCTAATATGTGGATGATTGAATGGATATCCTTCTCAATGTATTTGAATTGGAAGCACTGTAAGAGCCAGAAAACGCAAAAAAAAAACCTTAAGAATAGGAAAAGGAAAGGGATGGTTAGTGTGAAACCTTTCAGAGGGGAGATTTAGGATCTCAGGACAAATACATAGCGGGGAATGGGAGACGGGAGATAAGAGGGACAGAGGGACTTAGAGAAAAACCCAAATGTGGTAAGACGCAACCCAAAGGAAACATCCTTTGCTAGTAATATGTTAAAAAATGTCTTTTAAAGAAAGGAGCAAGAATGAGCAGTCCCTACGCAGAGCAGCATAGAGTGAGAAAAAGGGGGAAAATAATAAAATAAAAGACTTGAGCTGATGATACACTTACTCAAGGACTAGAAGTAACAGGAACGTAGCACTTACTGATAAAATGTTGGTTGGAGACATCTTAAAGGTCCCCAAACATTATAAGCTTTTGTCATTTCTCTTGGTTGCTCTCCAAAAACTATTAGTAATACCCTATTATTGAAGATGCAACACAAATGGATCACAGCACACGGGCAAAATATATCAACTAGAACTGGTCTGAGAACTTTCTCCTTGCTGGATAGCTTACACCGTACCAAGCAATACTGTGAAACTACTGGGGGAGAGAAATAATCACAAGCCCATTCAACACCATGAGATCTGTAAGTTGCAATCTAAATCACCATGCCAACAGGTGATCACCAGTGTAACAACAGCATGAGTACCAAGGAGACATCCAACAGCTTTCTGATTGGACTCAAGAACCTAAAAAAAGGATGGATTGATAGGAAAGTTAGACAATAAACCTATGTAGGAAGACAGTATATCAAACTCCTCTGTAGGCAGCCATTATTATACCCATAGAATGGGAACTCACAGTCTAAAGCTGGATGAGCAAAGGGAGATGCACACATCAGTGTGGTGGCCTGAAGAAAGGTAACTTGTTACACTATGGAAGCCTGAACTCATACAGGAGTAGACAAGCCAGAGTGAATCCACAGAAACATATAGGCAGAAGAGTGGAATGGAATGGTGAAGGGAAGGGAGGGAATGGGAAAGAGGGAGGAGGGAATAAAACTGGGATGAATACTCAATATGCTTGTAAAAGTAGAAAAAATAATTAAAAAATAACAGTACTGTTTAATTCCTTCCTCATGTAACTAGAGGTGAGTTATATGTCTGAGCACTAAATAATTTCTCCGAAGATCTGAAGAGAGTACATTGTAACGGCAAGTTTTATACTATTAAACTTTCTGGCAAGAGTATCAGTAGATACTCTTATGTGGAGTCTTATGGCAAAAACAGATGTTAATGTCCATAATGATTTAAGCATCATTCATGTTTTGTGTATTACAGTTGTTTATTATTATCATGAAAAATTTACTGGTATGTATTTGTCACATTTGATTAATACACTCAATTATTGATGGGCTTTTTGTGACAATTATTTTGACCGTTAAGAACAAACCATCAGTATGCTTTACTGTTAAAAAATAAGCAAATACAGGGAAATTTGTGGAAGAGGGGGCAGTAAGATTGTAAGAGCACAAGGATGGGACGAGTAATGATATGCAAGATACTCCACACAAGTTAGGGCCAAAGCAATCATAATAGGACTTCGCATGACCTGCACTATGTCCAACACATTATTGACCCCACAAAGTCTAGCATGGACTAAAGGCACTAGGATCCTGGAGGCTAGGGACTGACAGTCACAATAGTGTTCCTAAGCTTAAGGGGAACACAGGAAAGGGTTCTGGGAAATGCCCCTGGGTCCTTGCACCTCATCGGAGAGGAGGACCCAGAGAAGAGTTTGGCATGCACATTAAAGGATGCTCCAGGGATGGGAGGGGGAGGCACTGGGAGATGGGGAGGGAGGGGGAAGGGGGAATTGGGGGTTCAGGGGAGGTGGAGGGAGGGAGGGGACCGGATGTACCTGTTAAGTTTGTATGAGCGTAAATAATAATAAAAAATTAGCAAATAAATAAATACATAAACTGGCTACAAATTTAACCAGGATGCCATGGATCCTACATTAAAAAGCTTTTAATGGGTTATATTATCACAAGTATCCTGAAATTTTATCAAAGAAAGGAAAATACACATGTATTACTTTTCTTTCCTTAAATAAAAAGTTGTAAATGTCAATTAACCCGTTCTGAAATTACTTAAAACTTGGAGCTATAAACGCTACATCTGGCTCTTCACACAGCGAGTTCACTGCACATGCATGGCTAGGAGGCTGCTTTGGGTGAATGATGGGAGTTTTCTTATAATTTTTTCCTATTAATAGGCACATTTGGAGGGGGCAACTAATCAAGTTTCATGTGTCACCAGCAGATGCCTGAAAGGTCAATTGTCTAAACAAATAAACACATCATTTTCCAATATGCCATATGATACTTTTGTGCATACTTTATCACAATAAATTCATGTTAAATTTTTTTCCTCAGGTAATATCCTTTTACAAAATCAACTACGGCCCACATGCTCCAGAGTAGCCCAGGCTGTTCTCTTTGATTTAGGTCTAGGTTGTACATTCACCATTACTCCCTGACCAAGACTCACCTTCTGAAAGCCACTCCTTCTAGAAGCACAAAAGCACAAGGATTTTTTTTGACTGCCGATCCTAATAGTTCAAACATAAAGCTCTAGTACATTTTTAATTAACACATCCAAGGCTCAAATGAGGATACTCACGTAAAGTAATATCAAATCTCAGGCTAAGAAGATGCTCTGTGGTAAAGTGCTTGCCATGCAAGCCTGATGACCTGAGTTCAGATCTCCACATCCCACATAAATGCAGTGGCGCAAGTGTCTGTAGTGCTTAAGTACCTATAGGACATGGAGGCAGAGACCCAGGAGAGAGCTCATGGAGACTGGAGATTCTCCAGAAGCTCATGGGCCTGACTTCCACAGACTGGTAAAAAGATCCAATCTCAAACAAGGTGGAAAGATGAGGAACAACACCTAAAGGTTGTATTTGATGAACTCCATGTACCATGGCATGCATGTGCCACTCACACACGCATGCACACACTCACTTATCACATAAACACATTGGACGGACGGACGGACAGAAAGACAGACAGATAGAAGATAGGTAGATGATAGATAGATAGATAGATAGATAGATAGATAGATAGATAGATAGACAGACAGAGAGATAGATAGATAGAAAGATATAGGCAGACAGACAGACAGACACGCATGCAAAATAAATTCATTGTCGCTCTCACAGAATTGAGTGTAGAGAAGTGACTACCAGAGACTGAAAAGATAAAAGGGAAGAATCACACAATCATACAGATAACAATGTCATTATTTTTTATAGTCTTCCTACATAAGTACTCCAGTTTCTCTTGTATTGCTGGTATGACCACATGACCAAAACAACTTAGGGGAACAAAGGGTTTAGTCTAGCTTATGAAATTCTAGGCTATACAATCATAATTGGACTTCGCATGCCCTGCGCAATGTCCAACACACTATTGACCCCACAAAGTCTAGCATTTGCTAAAAGCACCAAGATCCTTGGAGGCAAGGGATTGACAGCCAAAATAGTATTTCCTATGCTTAAAGGGAACAAAGGAAAGGGTTCAGGGAAATGCCGCTGGGTTCTTGTACGTCATCGGAGAGGAGGACCCAGAGGAGAGTTTGGCATGCACATTAAAGGATTCTCCAGGGATTGGGGGAGGGGAGGCACTGGGGGGGGAGGGAGGAGGGGAGGGTGAGCAGCAGGGTCGGGGGGAGGAGGAGGGAAGGAGGGAACCGGTGTACATATTAAGCTTATATGAGCAGAGATAATAAAAAATGTTTAAAAAAAAAAAAGAAGAAATTCTAAGCTATATTCACCAACTTAACAAGAAGGTTTACATTAACATCAGGAGTCAAGGGACCAGACCACACTATACCCACAGGAAATGCTGAGAGTCTATGCTTGCCAGTCACCCTCTATGCCAAAATACTGAATCAATTCACCCATCCTGTCCATCTGCCTGGGAAATAAATTCACCCACCATGAACCAGATTTTCTCTTTCTTTCTCTCTGTCTCTCTCTCCCTCCCCCCCCCTTTCTGTACACACCCTCACACACACACACTCACACACACACACACCCCTATGAATTATTTATACAAGTTATTCCAAGCATATAAAAATTAAAATGACATCATTTTCTATTTAAATACAAAACAATAAAAGCACAGGAAAGCAAAAAGCAAATGACTAAAGATTCCTGAGATTCTAATGGTAACTCCTTCTGTACTTAGAAATTCCAATGGACAAACAGCATGCTTACCTACATAGAAACTTTATGCCATCACGGCTATTTTTCCATTTGTGTGTGTGTGTTGGGCATGTGTGCTTGCATGCTTGCAGGCACACATGAATACATATGCATATGCATATGCATATTAAAGCCTGCAGTTGATACCAGAAATCACCCCCTATCATTTTTCTACCTTAATCAGTGAGACAGGGTTTCTCTAATAGAACCCAAAGTTTGGCCATATGGCTAGTTCTACTAGTCAACTTGCTCTGGGTTAGTGCTCATGGTACCACCTCCTAGACAAGTCGATAGGATGGAGAGAATTGATTCAGGCTACACTCAGAGAGGGGATGGGAGAAGGGGAATGTTTTACCCATGTGGGTTCCGTGGGTTTTGTTTTTATCTAGTTCCATGGGTTTTGTTTTTAGCTGGTCAAAAAAAAAAGCTTTTAATAAAAGTAGCATTATCCTTCGAGGCAAGCAAGCAATGGTGTACATTAGCACTCCTAGGTATCCTATAGATGCCTTCACTTGGCCTTGCCAGTCTTGGAGCTCCATGACTCCCTTCCTATGCTAGTTAGATATAGAGTTGTCAACTTGACCATTGAAGGCTGAGATCTGGGCACAGCTGTGAAGAATCAACAGCTAAAGCAAATCCTTGAACAAGTCTATAGGAGGCTGTTTGATTGATGGGGGGAAACCCTATCCCACAGTGTGAGGGGAGACATTCCCTGAGCAGGCAGGTAAGATGGACAGAGCTTGCCATTCCTCAGCATACCATGGCAGTGCTGCTGTCTGGCAAGTGAAGATTACCCTTCTCCCAGAAATCCCTGGGAATATGATGCAGTTCCCTCGATTCTTGGTATTGGTATCAGCACTTCTCACAAAACGTAACTGACAACTGTAAGAAATAATAAAACTTCATTGTTCACCTAAGCTATTTGGTCATGAATTTATTGGCAATGTGCAGAGTAACTGTAACACTCCCCTTTATGCTGCAGCTTGAGGATCCTCCCTGTGCCCTGTGCCCTGCACCCTGCACCCTGTGATCCTGATACACTAAACCGCTTACAATCACAAGTGGACAAAGCTTTCTCAGAGCCCTGCTAGGATGACCAACTCCCCATTCTTCCAACTGAAAATCCACCTTTCAGAGTAAGTCAAGGAGTGGAGGGATGGCTCAGTACTGAAGAGCTTGTCTAGAAGGTGTGATGCTGAGTTCTAAGATCCAGCACAAAAAACAAACATGAGAAAAGCCTCATCCCATTCTACCACGATGTCTGCCTGTGCTTCCCCCCCCCCACCAGACATCTGCCCCATCCAACACTCCACAAAAGAACCTTCCTCAGTGGAATGTCTGCTCACTTGTGGACTGTCCAGTAAGGTAACCCCAGTCGCCTGGGATAGAGGTCACTTGAAATACAGCCAGTGCACCTGGGAAACAATTTCTCATTGATTTCAGTATCAATTGCCACATGTCATGGTCAGGGACTCCCATGTTAGCCTCGATGTCCTTCAGGAATGAGCTCGTTTGATCTTATTTTCTCCTGTATTCTTACCACTAGTCCAAACCCAGGTACATGAACCAGGACAAAATTACTAGTCAAATAAAAATTTTAAGATGTTAAAAATAAGCTTTTCTCAAGACACTGAGCACATTAGCTACTAACTTGAATCTAAAGACAGTATAAAAAATTAAACGCACTATTGTAATTCCTCTTACTGGTGAAGACACTAAGCTATCTAGTGAATGCCTGGGGAAGGTTCTAACCACAATGCCAAAAGGACGGCAACTATGGCAGTCACAGGTAGCATGGTATTGCAGTCCTTAAACTCCATTTCCAAACTTTTTGTGACATGAATATGGTAAAGTTCTAACATTCATTCATTTCTTTCTTCATATAATGGATAAGCTTTTATAAAAGTATAACATAGATACAGAAAAATAATTCATTAAATAGATCAACACAAGGTGCATAGCCCAAAGAAACTGCCACCTCAACCGGGAAATAGAATATTGTCACATAGATTCTGTCACCCCATCCTACCTACGAGTAACACTATACTACTGACTTTTCACCGATAGATTAATTTTGTCTGTGTTTAGCCATTATAAAAAGTGAAATAATATACTGCATCTCCTCTGTTTCAGGATCCAGTCACTCAACACTTTGTGAGGTGCATAACCACATCACTGCAAAGGAGCAGATTCAACTGACTGCTGTGAGGATTCCTTTGTTAGACTATCCCCCAAGCTATTGATCTGATCTCATGTTACAGGACATTGGGTTGTTTCCAGCTGTAAGGTTAGGAGCACTGGACAAAGGACATGTCTTCTGATGTGTAAATGTACCACATTTCCATTAGCATTATTCTCAAGAATGGAATTATTGGGTTGTAGAGTACACAGATATTCAGCTTTTGGAAGCAATGTCACTCCCAACATCAGAGTATGTGAGCCCAGATATTCTCCAGAATCACTAATATCAACACGCTTAACTTTTAGATCTCTTCATTCTAGTGAACATGCATGCGTGAGAGCACATGTGTGAGTACGTGTGTGAGGGAGTGTGGGTATGGGAGTGGATGTGACGTAGTGTATTTTTGCTGCATTATCCTAACTGCCAATCAAGTTGAACACCTTTTTGTTTCTGTCCAGTCACTCTGGATGGTGATCAGTGCATGCCAACTCTCTGGGTTCCCTTCAATACATGCCAAGTCTCTGAGTTCTACTCATACCGTTCTATTGTTACTCCTGTGTTCATTTCAAGAAATCACACATACACATATAGTGAGGGTTCAGGCTTCGATTGTCAAGTTGACACTTGTATCTAACTAGCACACTTAGAAAACAATTATTTTCAACTAAAATGTTATTAACATGATCTTGTATTGGTTTACTAATTTCAGTATTATTTACATGTGTTCATAAGTATAAGTATTTAAAAATTGCTATCAATAGTTTGCTATCATAGTACATATTCATATACATTAAAATAGCATACAACATTGTAGTACCATAAATATAACCCATGTGAACAAGTAGAAAATAGAAAGAGAATTGCTGATACAGTTGTTCAATCAAATTATTAGAAGTGTTATAATTTGAACTATAATGGACTAATTTCTTCTTTTAAGGGTTAGAGTTATATATTGGTTGCCTATATATTTAGAACAGCTATCAGTCTGTCTCATTTCTGGTAATGACCAAGGCTTCAAAATCTACTTACATGATAGTAATATAGTTACACCAGCATATACATATATACTGTATATGCTTCTGCCATTGTAAATTTAAGCATTTCTTCTTTCTCTGCTTTTCTCCTCTGCCCCTCCTGTTTCCCTCCTCATTTCTGGGACACTCCCCACCTCCTTACATTAGATCCCTTTTCCAAGTATCTGCAATTGTCTTTCCTACTTCACCTTTCTTTTTCAAATTCTTTCCCATGTTCACAACCTAGACATCAAATTGTTTTAGTTTACTCTTTTTCTCTTAGTTACATCTAATTTTAGATAAACCTAATACTGAGTTCTAATTAGATTTATAATCCAGATTTTTATATTGTTCTATAGTCTTCAATTCACTTGTCTAACTAAATTTCTATCTGTGTCTTTGATCCAATTCTCTGTGCTACTTAAATGCCTAGGAATAATAATGATTATTTTTAAATTTGGACTAGATAATACCAGTAACAGGGTAATCCAACTCAATAACAGGGTAATCTAGTATCAGAGTCTATTTTTTTAAGCTGTTCTCTTTTTTTTTTTTTTTTTTTTTTTTGCTTCAGTCATTTCTTGTACTTTCCACTTAATTATTTTACTGACAGCCAGAAGTTGCACACAAATAACCCTCAATCTAACTTAGGGCTCTGAGGAACTTAATCCTTCACTACAGAGGATATTATCCTTTATTCTGTCTGGCAGATAAGGAAAGGAAGATTATCTAATTTGCACAGGGATTGTCTACACTTCTGTCTTTATAAAAGATGGCTTGTTTTTAAATCACTTGTCTTCCTGGATTATAATCCAAGGAGTTGTAAATTACCAGGGTCCATGATTTCTAGTGGGCTCTAAATAGTGTTTTTATTCTCTGACACATTGCTGGAAAACTTACTCAGCCAGAACAGGTTACACTTCTCAGAGTCACACCCGCTTCTCTGGGATCTTGGTCCCATGATTCCTTGCTGCACTGCTCCAGGGCCTCAGAACATAGTTTAGCCTGCTTTTAAATTATTATTGAGATGAAATTCACTCCACCCCCCCAAACACACACGCATGAAAATGATCACTTCAAAGAATTCAGTGGCATATAGTTACAATGCAAACTACCACCTCTATTCAGATACAAAATATTTCTTTCACTACAGAAGAAAACCTCACACACATTAAACAAGTACTTCCCATCCTCCCCTGACCCCTGGTAATCTGTCTTATGATTTACCCATTTGGATATTTCACATAAGTGAAACAATATAGTATGTGATCTTCTTTCACATAGTATGTTTTTGAAATTGAGCTACACTGCAATGTGCATCAGTACCTTATTTGTTTTTCCACTTCAATGTGCAGGTATGTATGGAATGCCTGCGTGTGTGTGTGTGTGTGTGTGTGTGTGTGTGTGTGTGTGTGTGTGTGAGAGAGAGAGAGAAAGAGAGAGAGAGAGAGAGAGGGTCTGAGGTTGATATCAAGAATCATCCTCAATTATTCATTTACCTTATTCAAAGCTGGATCTCTAATCAAACTCGGAGCTCAATAACAGGCTAGTCTGACTAGCCAGCTTGTTTGGGCATTCCTGTATGTCTCTGCCTTTCAAGGGTGAAATCCCAGGTGCTACCATGCACACTTGGGATTTATACAGGATCTGGAGTATCTGAATCTTTCTGCTTCTGCAGCAGTGCTTTAACCACTGAGCCATCTACCTAGTCCTCATCCTTTTTTATGGCTAACAACATCCTATGGTATGTACGTATCACGTTTCATCCACTCACTTGCTGCTGTCTGGTGGATGCTTGGGTAACCAGCCCCTCTGGGCTGTTGTTAGGACTGCTACTGAAAAGGTGTGACTTTTTTTTCTTTTTCTTGACTCACAGTTCCTTTTATTTAGCTAAAATAGTACTCAAATTTAAAGTTTATTTTTAAAGTTTCAAAATAAAAACTAATCCTGAACTAACAAGTGAAAAAATGGGAAGAATTGTTTTTAAATAATTAGGAAACTGCTTTGCCAATGCTTTTATAAAATTACTCATACTTTCCTTAGACATAAATACAGAAACAGTTAGTAGTACAAAAGGAAACTCGGCCCTAGAAATATATGCTACAACAAATTAGCAAGAAAAGTTCATTTTTACAAAAAACAAGTCTCCTTGATTATTACTTCAAATGTCAAATTGTCAGCTATCTTGCTCTCACACTAAAAAAAAGCAAAAGTACCACAGTCAGCACACTGATAGTTAGCACACTATTAAAAATTAGCATTTGACAGAAAAGAAAGTTTTTAATATACAGAGTAACAGTTGAACAGATCAACCCAGACTCTCAATCCCACAGGAGAAGTCCAATTTATGAGTGATGTTGGCTCAGACGCTGCAGCTAAGAGGAAGGTGAAATGGAAGCATGAAAAAAGACCAGCCCAACAGAGATTACAGGTGGCTATAGGGCTGTGCCAATCACTCAGGCTCATTCCAGAAAAGAAGTGGGAAACGAGGGAAAGGAAGAAGAGTAGAAATCTAATTTTTCTTCTGCTTTTTGTAGTCTCAGGGCCTAGATACACAGGGGCCGGGCTGGGACAGACAGGTGGTGAATGGCAAGTGTGGTTTAGGACTCTTCAGATCTGCCCGTCTACAAAGGAAGGCAGCTGAAGCCACTGGATTGAGGTCTTCCTTTTGTTTCTCTTGTGTTACCCAAGTCCCAGCATCCAGTCCCTGAGGTCAGCTGACCATGTCCTCTGCCCACTAGTCAGAAAACATGTCCCTGTGGCCACCAAGCAGGAGACTGTCCCCACCCAGGCTCATCTCAGCTGTGCCTCTGGGGTCTACCAGCTCTGCCCAGAAAAGTTAGGAGCCTCAAGCAGAGGCATAGAAGTTAGGAGAGGAAAGAAGTTCGTCCAGTGAACTGCAGTGCTTCCTTCCTCATGGATACAGCTGATTTCAGTCTGCAGCCTCAAGCAGTTGCTCCCCTAACTCGCCAGACAAGCCTTTTCCTTGAGTTCCCACAAATTACAAATTGCTCTTAGGCAGCTTCCCCGGGTCACATCAGAACATTCGACCTGAGGCACTTGCTCCACTACCTTAACAGTGGAGCAAAAGCATATCACAGAGAAAGTGGTCACACTGCTAGACCACATACCTACCTTCTGAACAATAAGGAATCATGAGGAGACTTGTCACTACCCTCACCCTGTGCCAGGAACACTTCACAACAGGAGAGGTGCTGAGAGAGGGATGGGGGTGATGGCAGGAGTATGGAGTTACCAGCTGCCCTCTTCCCCAGCCATGTCTGGCACTCGTGGAAAGGCTGTGTGAAGTGCTTCAGGGCAGATATTTCTTTGATAGGATGACTGCATGTCCTTTGGCTATGTAGTCAATAATAGAACTACAGGATTCTTCAGTCAGCCCAGTTTTTACTATTCTGAGGAACCTTCATGCCATTTCCCATAATGCAGTATTAGTTCACCTTACAGTTCCAAGGGTATCCTGACTGACACTTGTTATCTTTAGTTTTCTTGTAGTAGCCACTGTGACAGACTTTTGAGGGTGCTTTCATCTGCACCCCAATGGCTAATACTGACAAATATACTGACTTACCTGTGGGTCATCTGTATGTCTTCTTTTGAGAAATGTCTCTTTAGACCTGTTACTAATTTTTTCTTTCATGTACACGTGTGTGGGATGCGTATATATGTGTGTGCATATGTCTGCATGTGAGTGCACCTGTGGAGACCCAAAGATGATATCAGGAAATCGTCGATGGCTCTTCCACATTATTGTGAGACAGGGTCTCTAATTAAACCCTGAGCACTCCATTTGAGTTAGTCTGGGGATTCCAGACTCTCATCCTGGGCTAGAATTACAGGTGGCCCCGCATCTACCAGGCATTTTAACATGGAATCTGGGGATCCAAACTCAGGTCCCTTTGCTTCTGAGGCAAAGGCTTTAATCCCTGAGCCATATTTCCATTTCATGTTGCACATTTTTTTAATCAAGTTGTCTCTCTTCCTTGTATTGAAGAAATGATTATGAATGTTACAGGTGCAATAAACAAAATATGAGACAAAAGAAGAGGGGCATATATTACAGCATGTTCTCCACTTACATTTGCACTAAGTTGGAGCACAGACTTGACAGGCCCACAGAATATTGGTCACTGAGGACGTGGGAAGAGGCTGGCCAGGGGCATGTGGGAGACTGCTAGGATGTTAGAAGTTTAGATGTGGTTACTTAAGTTTATAAATAAAAACTGAGCCAAACACTTGTGTTCATTCTTATTATATGTAAGCTATAGCAATACAAAAGTAAGCATGATACAAAGCAAACTGCATAACACATTCACCTCAAAGATGGCCTGCCACTCCAGTAGTCAGCATTGCCTGTGTCCTTATACTATAAAACTAAGTGAAGCCAAAAATAGCTCTCCCTTCACAAGCATGACCATGTAAGACTACCTGATATTTAGACAATGAGTACCTAAGAAAAGACATATGTAAAAGCCCAATACATTGTTAGGGGACCATGTTATGGACTTAACAATATCACCACCATACACAAACATTAGGCTGACTTTTGTGCTATGCATTGCAACTAATCTATTGTAAACAAGTACTTACACTAGATTTAGTTCACGTTTGTTTTAGTTTCCTTCCCAGTTGCTGCAGCTGTCCCAAGCAATTTAAAGGAGAAAAAGGCTGAAATAACTCACAATTCCAGGTTACAGTCCATACTATGGGGAGTCGATGTCAAGAGCTTGAAGCAGCTGGTCCCATCACATTCACAATCAAGATGCGCTCAGTTCTCCTCTTACTCAGTCCAGGACTCCAAATCCAGGGAATGGTACCACCTACTTTTAGCACACTTCTTCATATCAATTAATGCAACCAAGACAATCATTCAATGATTGGGCTGGAGGAGTGTTAATTAGGTGTCAGGTTGGCAACGCCAACCACAATTATTTTTACAGCACTTTCACTGAACAATGCTATTTGTGAGAACTATTTCTATCAATGCTAATCATTTTAAGTGTCATCTATTAGTATAAAATGGGCAAACAATGCCTTTTGAGTGTGTTTCATTTAAAGCCTGTATCAATCCATTCTCATGTCATTATTAGTTCAATTACCTAACAGCCATCTAAGTGCAGGAACCACGAGCTCATTTCTATGAGAGAGGCTCAGGTAAGTCGCTGCCCATTGAAGGATGATTGTGACCTTGAGAAGAGGCAGAGGAATGGAGGAGATAGGGAGGACTCTAAAGAGGACCGGTTCAATAATTTTTTTCCTGGGCCTCAATTGCTAAATTGCAGGAAATAAACCACCTTCATGAAGCTTCAGTGAAGACAAAACAAGGCTGACAACACTGAACTCTAAGCCAAAGGCGGGCAGACCTCATTAAAAGGTCTACACCACTTCATCCCCATCAGCCTACGGAGAGACAACCCTTAAGTACGTGCTGTGACGTTCCCTTTGCATGTCAGTTTAGCTAGGCTACGGTACCTGAGAATCCGCCAAGAGCTGCTGTGCCGCTACGTTTTCGATGTCACTGATATTTATAATCAGCTGACTTGAAGTAAAGCAAATACCCAGTGCCATGGTGTGAGCATGCCTGACCCAATCAGTGGACAGTATCTGCAGCAGGAAGGCAGGTTTCCCAATTTGGAAGGACAGCAGCACAGAAGCCTCTCTGAGTTTCAGCATCAATTCCACCTGCCATCCTGCCCTCCAAGTCTCAGACTTGCCCACCCTCACAGCCCTATGAGCAGGTGCCTACAAGCAGATAAAGGAATGCTCTTTCTGAGGAACCCCTACCACATACATTGTGTGATTAGCATCACACGCCCAGAGCAGTGAGCTCACATCAGGCACAGATCATAGTCCGAGAGCCCTGCCTCCCTTGCTCTCTACTTGGCCAGTTCCCCACCATGGAAAGAATATGCTCTTTCTTGGGATGTGATGTGTGGCTCCGGCTTTTATTAAAAAATAGCTGAACATCCTCTCCAGCTGTCTCTTGCAAGTGACGTACGGCACCGACAGGGTCATTTCATCTTGAGCCTGGGAAGCCCACTGTGGAAACAGGGGCTGAGATTCCTGCTGTGCAGAAGAGGAAACCAAGGACTGCCAGCTCCCAATCAGTACAGGAAGGCCAGAGGACATGGCCAGTCTCAGCAGCTCAGGACTGCCGAGTTCAGAAAGTTCAGAAAGCCAGACTGCCAGGCAAGTGCCAGAAAGCCAGGCAAGGTGATTCAGGTCGTTCCCTGTCTCTCAAGCCACAGGGCATGTGTCTCTCAGTATGAATCACCTGAGCACAAAATAGTTTCAAATTATGATTATGCCTCATTTTACCCCATGAGAAGTTATTCTGAAGAAGGGAAAGTAGAAGACCACAGTCCATAAGCACTGATTGATTTTCTTGAAAACATTCCCACAGAAAAAAGAAAAAAGCTTGTGGCTAGGACGTATCTGCAGAAGAAATCCCAGAGCACCTGGAATAACACCCGCCACCCTCACCTCACCCGTAGTCCTTGGCCTTGTCTTTCTTCCTCACCATCTCCACATCCACTTCTCTGTCCAGTCTTTCCATCCACAATTCACCAGAGTTCTCTTGGAAAATGTCCACCAGATTCTACAGCTTTCATCGTCTCAAACTCACAGTAGTTTCCAGAGACCAGCATGTGACACTCCATTCACATGAAGCAAGGACCACCGAGCTTAGGCCAGGTACCAGTACTCACTCGGTGCTACGACTGTGAAAGATGCCTGTGATACATGGGTCAGCATGAGTCTCCAAAGCCTCCCTCCCTCACACTGGATTTTCTTCCTTTCTCTTTCTTTTCTTTCTTTTTTTCGTGTTGTGTGTGTGTCTGTGTGTGTCTGTGTCTGTATGTGTGTGTGTGTGTGTCTGTGTGTTTGTGCGTGTGTGTGTCTATGTGTGCGTGTGTGTGTGTGTGTGTGTGTGTGTGTGTGTGTGTGTGTGTGTGTGTGTGAAGAGGGCACTTAGGTATGTGTGCCTGTGGAGACCCAAGAGTAACTTTGGAAATCATGCTGGATTGATTTACCTCCTCATTGTTTTGCCCTGGGATTTCCCAGGCTCCATCTACAAGACGAATTGCAGGCCACCCCCATATCCACTTAACATTTTTACTTGGATCTGAACTCAGATCCTTTTGCTTGTGAGGCAAAGCCTTTAGTCAACTGAACCATATTCCCAGATCTCATACTGAATTTTACCAAAACTCCCCTGACCTTCCATACTACCAGTCTTTCAACCTTGATCTATGGGGCCTCGGAGTGGAGGCCATCCCAACATTTCCTATACACCAAGGTCCTTGTTTCATATCACCTCAGAGGTCACTTCAGGTTCTCTTGGAGTTTCAGTTGGAAGACTTCATATCCATTTAGAACTGACTTACTAGTGCTTCAAATTATTGTCTAGCCCTCCATATTTCTCTGGTTTCCTTAAGCTCATAGACTAGAACAAACTTCATAAAATGCAATTCTGCTTACATCAGTCCAAAAATACCTCTGGGCTACCTAGCCATGTTGGTAATTTAAACAGAAGAAAATCTGACTGCTCTAAACACTGGCACCTGGTTAGATCCCACGAGTCCAATGAAAGCTTAGTTATGTGCAGCATTTCTGAAGCCACATCCTACAGCTAGACTCTGTCAAAGTGATACAGGTTAAAATCCATTCACAGACTCACTACTACGATGCCCCAAGTTCACACCAAAACAGAAAGGCCTTAATGGTCTTCAGAAAGTATTTTAGAGGGCTGGGGAGATGGCTCAGTGGTTGAATCCTTTGCCTCACAAGGAAAACAACCAGCATTCAGATCCCCGGATCCCACATAAAAATGCTGGGTGGATATGGCAGTGATCCCTGATTCCTGCCCAGAAAGGCAGAATCTGGAAAACCCCAGAGCAAAGCAGTAAGGCAGAAGAGCAATCCAGGATGATTCCCAACGTCCTTTCCACTGGCACACATATGTAAGTGCCCTTTTGTACACATACCCACACACACAAGTACACAAACAACAACAAAAAAAGATTTTAGAAGTACGTGATTATTATATAAAAAAATACCAAACACTTTTGTTGGTATAATAAGTTCCTTATATCAGCTTACATTTTACATAGTGAATTATAGTACAGAATTTTAGTGTATTTTTATCAGAGATTTCGAGAGATTTATGAGAAAAAGTTCCAACACAGAAAGATGACTGCAAACTCTCGTTCAAGAATTAATCCAGCATACATAATTGAATGCTATTAAAAGAAACTATAGAGTTCAACAATAAAATGCCTGGCAGCTTGCTTCTACACTAACCATGACTGAGTTATACGATTAAAACGTGAAGGGGAATTTACCTAATTAAAATTAAGTGCGAGTTGTCTTATTTGATTAGCTCTCTCCTTCACATTCACAGACCCCGTAACTAAATGCCCTAGTGCCAGCTCTGACACACAGCTGTTGTCTTAATGGAAATAGACTTCAATAAATTGGCAAATTTCTGTCCACCATCCATTGTTAATCCATGTCAATCTCATTTCCCAACCTGAAAAGCCATCATGAACTTGTCAGCACTTTAATTTCCCTAAATGATTTTAATTGAATTTTTTGACTACTCATTTGGTATTAACATCATCTTCTCTTAATAACAAAGCAAAACAAAATTAACTGTCATAGACGCAGAGTACTTTTAAGTTCATACCTTTCAGAAACATATTAGATGGGGATTTGTGTCTTCAGCAGCTGATCTCCAATTTGCCAGGCGTATGAAAAGCTTAATAATGAGACACTAAGAATTCCTACCCTAGGGATTGAAGGAAGGAGGAGGGGTAATAGGTGCAGTGAAGAACCCAAAAGCAAAGCACTAATAAATCCAATAGGGCAATGCTGCAGTATGTCAAACATTTTGTCACTTACACAGAGTATGCAAAAGCAAGACTCTGACAGGTAACCATGTGAGGTATGTTATCTTTGGTGCTAATTTGAATCCTCACACTTAGCACCTGCTTTCTTGTGGGCTCTCCTACGGTTTGGTTGGCAAGTGACTCCCAAGGACTCAGGCCTTGGTCTCAATGTGGCAATGTTGGGGTGGTGGAGTGTATAAGAGGCAGGACCTAGTGGGAGGTAGTTAGGTCTCTCTGGGGCACTGCCCTCAGAGGAACTTACACAGTTCTTTGGAGATGTTAGTTGCTTCCCATAAGGTGGTTATTATAAAATACAAAGACGGCCACACCTGTTTGCTGGCTTTATGTCTTGCTATGTAATTCTACTGGGATGCCACCCACCGTTCAACATAGGCAAGGGGCCCTAACAGAGCTAAGAAGATGGTGGTGCCACGTTCTCAGGCCTCTAGAACCATAAACTAAAATCTTCTTTTATTTACTAACTACCCAGCTTCAGACACTTTATAGCAGTAATGGAATTACCATTGTATCGTAGCAGGACTGATACAATTTTATAACAACCATGGCCACAGCAAAAGAAGCTAATGGATAATTCCTGCTTAAAATAGGTAAGATACTATTCTAAATACTCTTCAAATGTTCCACTTAGTACTCATGATATCTACTAACTAGTACTATACTTCACACTGCATCTACATGAAGTCATGAATAGTACAATCAAAATACAAAGCTACCCACACCTAAGTCCTTAATCATGAGACTAAATTTCTCTCTCCAGTGTCTTCAGTATAGGAAAAGCATGGCCCACCGCACAGAACTGTAGGCGTCAAGGCAAGGAAGATGTCTTGGTAGATAATGTGAGAACCACAGTTTGAATCCCCAGACAGTCCTGGCCACTGTCTGTTAATTCAAGCACTCTGGAATCCCCAGGGGTTCACCAACGTAAGCTCTAGTAGCACATGAGCTCTGACATCAATTGAGGGATACAGATTTAATCACAAACGTAAACAGCAATGGAAAAAATACCTTATGTCAACTTCAGACCTCCCCAGACATGGGCACTTACGCATAGATGAGCCTACACATGTGCAAATACACATGTACATATGCACATACCAACACATACACAAGCACAAAAAAGATGAATTATGATTTTCAAAATATATTCAATTAATTTTTTAACTGTCTAAAATGTAGTTACTGGTTTTTATTTTTGCATGAAAAACAATCAAAGGTTAATTTAAAATATTTAAATGCAGGGCTGGAGAGATGGCTCAGGGGTTAAAGCCTTTACCTTGAAAGCAAAAGAGCCTGAGTTCAGCTCCCAGATCCCACAAAAAACTGACAAGCACAAATGGTGGCAGTGTGCACTTTCGGCCTAGAAGATGAAGTCTGGGAAACTCTAAAACAAAGCAAAAAGGAAGTCGAGCAATCCAGGATGATTCCTGAAGTCACCCTTGGGCCTCCACAGGCACACACAGTACCTTCTTCTACACCCTCCCACACATACAAAAACACACATGCAAAATAAAATATTTAAATTTAATATACGTTCACACACATATTGACTCATTTTCATATATTCAAGGAAAATATTATCTTACACAACAGAAAACACAGGAACCTAACTGGGAATTCATTACTTGTCCAATCATAATGTGAAGAGTCAGAGCCAACATAGGTCAGAGTCTCTGCTTAGGTCATTAGACTACCTCTTTCATTGGCTCCTGCACAGAAAGGCTGATCAACAGCCTTCGGTGCTGCAATAAGGAAGCACAAGTTTAGTTCTGGGTAAAACAGAGAACTGACCTGATCTAGAATTTCTTGCATGACCCTGGCCAGTCTGTGCACCTGAAGCAAACAAGGTTTAACTCATCTTTTGTCCTCTTAGCTTGAGAAAAAGGGTCCAAGACAGGCAGGGATTGAAATGATTTTTTTTTTTTTTTGCAATTTACTAGATAGTAGAATCAGTCTCCCTAACAGAATACATCGTGCCTGACAAGACAAATCTGACACTACCTTATCTTTCAGAACAGAAGGCAGCCTGCGTGTCCTCTCTTGAAGAAAAGCTGCCTTCCACTGCAGATCTCATCTGTTCCTCCAATACACACTCACCTTGATGTGCTTTCACACTCTCCCCATGCCTCTCTCGTGCCGTGATGCGGGATCTATTCCTAGATGGCCCAAAGACTGCTCCCTGACAAATACGTATTGTCAGTGGAATGTGCATATTCCAGTGACAAAAATTACCAGGCCATACCCTCCCCGCTAGCCAAGACCAGCACTGACTGCAGACACAGGGCTGGAGAAAAAGTCAGAGTCAGTCCACACCCCACGCAGCTATGGAGGCCATTTCCTCGCCTCTGTCTCCTGTGCTCAGGAACTTTAAACCTTGTTTTAAAATTGACTGAATGGCATGAGTTCACATAGAGTATCTTTCGTCGACTAGAATTTTGGCCCTTTGCCAGACAGACCAAGTCCTGTGCATATGTACCCAAGAGCAAGAGGCCACACTATCATCACATCAAATCTTTGCAAGAAAAAAGAGGCATCCACAGATCTCCAAGCCAGAAATACTGATGAAGAGCTTTGCTGACAATAAGTGACCAGAGGATACACTCTGCTCCCCATGGGGCAAAAATAAAAACCTTCACAGGGAATCACGGTAAGGGGAATAGAAAAGGTGGCTCAAAAGGGAGTCCTGTCACAAAAATGCCTGAGAATCCCTTTGTCACCAGGAGCGTAAGAATCACCTCCTCGGGCTGGAGAGGTGGCTCAGGGGTTAAGCCTCCACCTTGCAGGCGGAAGGTCCTGAGTTCGGATCCCAGATCCCACGTATAGACGCCAGGCGGAAGCGGGGGCGGCCTGCGCTTCTGGTCCTGGTAGGGCGGAGCCTGTGAATCCCGGGGCAGAAGGAGGTGGAGGCGTCCATGGTGGTTCGCGAATTCGCCCGTGGTTCTACACATACACAGACACACACACACACACACACACACACACACAGACATACACACATGCGCGTACATACACATGCACATGCGCACAGTTGAATAAATAATAATAATAAAAAAATTAAAAAAAAAAGAATCACCTCCTCATAGGAGATGATAGTAGAATGTAGAGATGCAAGAAGTCGTGCGGTACGGCCAATGGGAACTGCCCACACTGAGGAGCTGTTTCATGAAGTCCCACTTGTTCTCTGCTAAGTGCTCTCTACACAATGACCCTCAGACCGCATGCTTCAGGACAACGCAGTGGAATTTGCCCAGTCTCAGCTGCAGAGCGAGAAACAGACTGGAAAAAATGAGCGCTGCTTCAGCTACCTGTGGGGCAATGACCAGTATCTGTCTCTCAAGTCTGTTGTGGTCTGGTTAGGCTCGTGCTCCTGAACACTTGCTCCCCAGCTGCTGATGGTGTTTGGGAAGGTTGTGGAACCTGCAGAAGATGAAGACTTTCTCCAGGAAGTACTGCCACTGGGGTGGGACAAGAGGAATTTTAGCCTGGCACTGCTTCCTGTTTTCTTCTTCTCTGTTTCCTCACAGGGACTTGTCACAATATCAAAAGGAGTAACTAAATCAGGGTCTCAGAAGGAAGAAGAAAAAAATCAAAGATGTTTAAATAAATAAAGAGGCACATCGCTATCATGGAATAGAAGATTCAACTTAGTTGAATAAAAAAGTTAGGGCTGGAGAGATGGCTTGGGGATTAAGATTCTGCTTCACAAGCAAAAGGTCCTGAGTTCAAATCCCAGGTCGCATGTAAAAATGCCAGGCTGTGGGAGGCAGAGGAAATCCCAGAGGGAAGCAAGAAGGAGGCATAAACAATCCAGGATGATTCCCAAAGTCACCCTTGGGTCTCCACAGGCACACACAGTGCACACACAGACACACACACACACACACACACACACACACACACACACAGAGTAAATAAAATACTAAAAATAAATAAATGTCAATTTTTCCTAAATTGATCTAATGCAGTTGTCATGAGAATCCTAACAGACTTTTGTTTGTCTTCTGTATACACAAACAAGCTTACCCAGAAACATATATGCAAAGGAACAGGAAAAATATATATATATTTAAAAAACAAATATTTAGAAAAACTATATTTTGGGCTGCGGAGATTGCTCAGTGGTTAAAACCTTTGCCTTGTAAGCAAAAAGACCTGAGTTTGGATGCCCAGATTCCATATTTAAAAAATGCTGGGCAGATACGGAGACATCTTTATTTCTGACCCCGGAAGACCGTGGCTGGAAATCCCCAGAAGAAAGCAATGAGGTAGAAGAGTAATCCAGAATGATTCCTAATGTCACCCTTGGGCCTCCACAGGCACGCACACTCACATACTCTCTTATACACACATATGTACAACACACACACATGCAATAAAGTAAAAATAAAAACTATATATTATTAAGACTTATTTATCAATGTAGGAATCAAAGTTGCATGTGCCTGGTAGAGGAACAGACATGTAAATCAAAAGAATAGAGCAGAGAACTCAGAAAGAGCTTTTAAAAATGCATTCAACTGATACTGGACATGCAAAAGCAATTTGATGAAAGATGAATTGCCTCTCAGAGACTGAGCCAAAGCAATTGAGTCTGAAAACAGCAGCCCAACATGAATCCAAATAGTAACATAATGGGCTTATTATTAATATTAAACATGAAACTTTATTTTTGAGATCATAGATAACAATCTTTGGTGTCTTGAGCTAGGCAGAATTCTTAGACTTGCTTCTAAATTATGATACATGAAAGAAAAAATTGATAAAGTAAATGTCATCAATTTTGAGCACTTTTTTACTCCATGGAAGATATAGTTAAGAGACAAGCTATGGGAGCTGGAGAGATGACTTAGGGGTTAAGACTCTGCCTCGCAAGCAGAAAGTCCTGAGTTCAGATCCCAGGCCCCACAGAAAAACAGCACACAAAAACCGGGAGCCTGAACTTCAGACCCTGGTGGGTGGAGCCTGGGAAATCCCTGAGCAAAGCAAAAAGGAAGTAGAAGCAATTCAGGATGATTCCTGAAATCACCTTGGTCTTCCACAGGGACACACACACACACACACATACACACACACACACAAGATAGATGGATGGATGGACGACGGACAGATGGACGATGGACGGATGGACAATGGATGGATGGATGGATGGATGGATGGATGGATGGATGGATGGATGGATGGATGGATGGATGAAGTAACTTTTTAAAAAGGTTGGAGGAGAGGGGGCTATTTTAAAAAAGAGAGACGAGCTATACACTAGGAGTATACAAGCGAACAAAAATGTGGCCAAGCTTGCTGGGTTGTGCCTGTGTCACTATTCCCTCTGATGAGTTGAATAAACAAAAGGTACAGATTCTCCCATTATTTCTTACAGCTACATGTGGACTACAACGATCTCAAAATAAGAATCAAATAATGTCAAGAAGTATGCTCACTGCCTGGAGAAATAAAACTGAAGTACTCTACTTTTTTGTAGAAGGGATGGATGAAAAAGTAAAATGAAAAGAATTTTAACTCTGTCAAGTAAAGGCATGCCTTCTTTTTGAGTGTGTGCTATTTTACTTTAATTCTCCTTAACTGTACACGTGGCAGGCAACCACTCCAACCATTACCGTTCAGATGACAAGGGTAGCAGTTAGATGCAGATGCCAACTTGACAACTGAATGGTTAGTCTCTGGGCATATCAGTGAAGAATTAGTTAAGGGAAGCCCCTAGTAAGCTTGTGGGAGAATGTCTAATTGATGAGAGAAGACCCGCCCCACCATGAATAGGATCATTCCCTGGGCGGGTGGATAAGAGGAAAGAAAGATGGTTGGAAGTTGAAATACACATGTACAAGCAGACTGACAAGCAAGAAATCATGCCCGTCTCCCAGTTCTGTGGAGGGACATGCCATGGGCAGAACCCTTGGTTTCTGATATTGATATGAACTCTCTTGCCATATTGATGAAATGTAACCAAGAATTGTAAGCAAGAAATAAACTCTGTTCTTCTAAGTTGCTTGCCCATGTATTTATGTCAGCAACAGAGGAAAAACAGGGACAAGAAATGCCCCTGATAGACACAGACAGAGCATGCATGGAGCCAAACATGGCACCACGAACCATGGCTTATATGAAGCCAGAAATTAATTGACAAAGATTTCCAATCTATTGTACGGTATCATTTTTTAAACACATTTAAAATTGAAGTAGACGCGCACGCGCGGTCCAGCCGGGCCTCACCCCGCGCGCTAGGACCCCAGGTCAGCCCACAGGGACACGGCTCCGATTCCCACAATCCAGCCGGAGCCGCGCGGGGGCCGAGGGACGAGGAGGACCTCCCCCTGCGCCCGGGCCCCGCCCCAGCTGCCCTCGGGTTAAATAGCTCCACGCCGACGCACCCATCCTCCCTTTTCACCCCCCGCTCCGCCGGTCAGGACCCGCACGCACGGTCCAGCCGGGCCTCACCCCGCGCCCTAGGTAAGTCCCTGTTCAGGCCCCGCCCACCAGTACCCCAGGCCAAATAATTCAGTTTAGTGAAATTGAGAGATCTTAAGAGTTAAAATGACAATGCCAAAGTCAAAGTGCAAATCCATGAGAAGCAACACTCAAGTAAACAAATTTCCCACTGAAGAAATTAATCCCATGTTAGACTCCAACAAGCACAAACCCATGGAAAAAGGCCAAGAAAGCCTCACCCAGGATAAGGTCTTCCAAAATATGATCATTACCATGTTCAATACTATGAAAGAGGAAATCCGGGAGGAATTACATAATCGAATCAATGGCTTTGAAGAGGAACACAACAGACATCTGGAGGAGTTGAGAAAAACAGTGCAAGAAACAAAAAGTGGCATAGAGCAGTTAAAACAAACTCAAGCAGAATTTAAAACTGAGCTAAAAGACAAGTTATCTTCAACCCAGAACGCCACAGAGAGTATTATCAACAGAACTAATGAAGCAGAAAACAAAATTTCAGACCTTGAAGATAAAGTGGGAGTACTAACCAGCTCAATGGAAGAGGTTGTTAAAGCCAAAAAGATACTTGAGAGAAATATCCAAGAGATATGGGACACCCTGAAGAAGCCTAACATGCGTATTCATGGAATACCAGAGCAAGAATCTCAAAATACCACCCCTGAGGAAATTTTTCAAACGATCATCAAGGAAAACTTTCCTCATCTAAAAAAACAGAGGCCCATTCATATACAAGAGGCATTCCGCACCCCAAACAGATACGACCAAAATAGAAGCACACCGCGGCAAATAATAGTTAAAACACTCCACATTCAAGATAAAGAACTGGTGATGAGAGCTTCAAGGGAGAAAAAACAAGTCACTTTTAAAGGCAAACCTATTAAAATAACAAATGACTTCTCAGTCGAAACAGTAAAAGCAAGAAGAGCTTGGAGAGACATACTTCAAGTATTGAATGAGCAAAAATGTCAACCCAGGCTGATTTACCCTGCAAAACTATCAGTCATGATCGAGGGAGAAAGAAAAATTTTCCAGCACAAAGACAACTTTAAGGGATACATGGCCACCAAACCAGGCCTTCAAAAACTGCTAGAAATGATACTCAAGCGTGAAGAAAAAAACAGGCATATCCAGGAGAACAGAAGGCAAATATAACACCATTAAAAGCGAAGCAATATACTTATAAAAGCTACTAAACATAATAAATGTCTGGAATTAACAATAGTTTCTCCATTATAACACTAAATGTTAATGGACTTAATTCACCGATCAAGAGACACAGATTACAAACTTGGATTAAAAATCACAATCCATCAATCTGTTGCCTGCAGGAAACCCATCTCAACACAAAAGATAGGCACGCTCTAAAAATAAAAGGCTGGTCAACAATTCTACAAGCAAATGGAAGCAGAAAACAGGCAGGGGTAGCCATTATGCTATCAGACAAAGTGGATTTCAAACCAAAAAAAATTATAAGAGACACGGATGGATACTACATTTTAGTCACAGGTACAATTCACCAGGAAGATTTCACAATACTGAACATATATGCACCCAATACAGGCCCCTCCACATTCATTAAGAAAACCCTACAGCGTCTAAAGCAAGAAATCAACCCCCAAACGATAATTCTTGGGGACTTCAACACCGCCCTCTCTACATGGGATAGATCAACAGGTCAAAAGCTTAACAGAGACACTTTGGAACTTAATCAAACCCTGAAAGAAATGGACCTTACAGATCTCTATCGAACTTTTCACCCACGCACCAAAGAATACACATTTTTCTCAGCAGCACACGGAACTTTCTCCAAAATAGATCACATATTGGGCCACAAAATGAATCTACACATATACAAGAAAGTTGAAATTCTAACCTGTGCCCTATCAGACCACCACGGCCTAAAGCTGGACATCTACAACATATCAAACAAGAGAAAATACACTAACTCCTGGAAACTTAACACTATGATGCTGAATGAGAACTGGATTGAGGAAGAAATTATAAAGGAAATTCAAGATTTCCTGAAAGTGAATGATAACGAAAATATAACTTACCAAAATCTCTGGGACACAATGAAAGCTGTTCTAAGAGGTAAGCTCATAGCTCTTAATGCCCACGTCAAAAAAATGGAAACATCAGAAATAAACAACTTAACAATGCAGCTTAAAGCTTTAGAGAAACTAGAGCAATCTGATCCCAAAAGCAGTAGAAGAGAAGAGATTAGCAAAATAAGGGGAGAAATATCTGAAATCAAGACTAAGAAAACGATAGAAAAAATCAACCAATCAAAAAGCTGGTTCTTTGAAAAAATCAACAAGATTGATACACCCCTAGCTAAACTAACCAAAAGCAAGAGAGAGAAAACCCAAATTAACAAAATTAGAAATGAACATGGAGTTATCACTACTGATACCCAAGAAATCCAGAGAATTATAACATCATATTTCAAAAACTTATACTCTGTGAAGTTTGACAACACAAAAGAGATGGATGAATTTCTAAGTAAACACAACTTACCTAAATTGAATCAGGAAGTTGTGAATTATTTAAATAGTCCTATAACATATAAGAAATTGAGGAAGTAATCTCGAATCTTCCCACCAAAAAATGTTCTGGACCAGATGGATTCAGCACAGAGTTCTACCAGACATTTAAGGAGTTAATAACACCAATACTCCTTAAACTGTTCCATCAAATAGCAAAGGAAGGAACACTACCAAATTCCTTCTATGAAGCTAATATCGTTTTAATCCCAAAACCTAATAAAGATTCACTTAAAAAAGAAAACTATAGGCCGATCTCCCTGATGAACACAGACGCAAAGATTCTCAACAAAGTCTTAGCAAATCGGATTCAAAAACATATTAAAAAGATCATTCATGGGGACCAAGTAGGCTTCATCCCCGGCACACAAGTTTGGTTCAACATACGCAAATCAATAAATGTAATTCATCATGTAAACCAGTCCAAAGTCCAAGACCACATGATACTCTCGATAGATGCAGAAAAAGCTTTTGACAAGATCCAACAGCCTTTTATGATCAAAACGCTAGAGACAGTGGGAATGGAAGGAACCGTAATCAATATAATAAAAGCTATATACAACAAGCCCACAGCAAGGATTATACTCAATGGGGAACAATTGGAATCATTCCCACTTCGATCAGGAACTAGACAAGGCTGTCCACTCTCACCACTTCTATTCAATATTGTACTTGAAGTCTTAGCTGAAGCCATAAGACAAGAAAGGGACATAAGAGGGATTCAAATCGGCAAGGAAGAAGTCAAGCTATCCCTATTTGCAGATGACATGATCTTATACCTGAGGGATCCCAAAAACTCCACCAGGAAGCTCCTGGAACTAATTGAGAAGTTCAGCAGGGTGGCAGGATACAAAATAAATGTGCAAAAATCAGAGGCCTTCCTATATGCCCAGAATGAAAGAAGTGAAAAAGCCTTGAGAGAAACCATACCATTTACTATAACCCCTAAAAAAATGAAATACCTTGGTATAAACCTAACTAAGGAGGTAAAAGACCTTTACAATGAAAACTTTAAAACCCTAAAGAAAGAAATTGCAGAAGACACCAGAAGGTGGAAAGACCTCCCTTGTTCCTGGATTGGCAGAATCAACATTGTAAAAGTGACCATCCTACCAAAGGCAATATACAGATTCAATGCTATACCAATCAAAATCCCAAAGCAATTCTTCAAAGAAGTTGACCAAACAATCTCAAAGTTCATATGGAGGCACAAAAGACCCAGGATAGCAAAAACAATCCTGAGTAACAAAAACACAGCTGGAGGTATTACCATACCAAACCTAAGTCTATACTACAAATCCATAGTTATAAAGACAGCCTGGTACTGGCTCCAAAACAGACACACAGATCAATGGATAAGGGTTGAAGACCCAGATATAAGCCCACAAAGTTACAGTCATTTGGTCTTTGACAAAGGGGCCCAAAGAATCCAATGGAAAAAGAACAGCATCTTCAACAAATGGTGCTGGCAAAACTGGATCTCCACATGCAGAAGATTAAAGCTGGACCCGTACTTGTCACCATGTACAAAACTTAATTCCAAATGGATCAAGGACCTTGATATCAGGCCAGAGACTTTAAAAACCATAGTTGAAAGGATAGGGAACTCCCTCGAGCTGATTGGGCTAGGCCAACAGTTCCTAAACAGACATCCAATGGCACAGTCACTGCTACCAACTCTCAACAGTTGGGATCTTGTAAAATTAAAGAGCTTCTGTTCAGATAAAGAGATTGTCACACGAGCTCAAAGGCAACCCACAGAACGGGAGAAAATCTTCACTAACCACATATCTGACAGAGCTCTACTGTCCAGAGTGCACAAAGAACTTAGAAAACTAAACTCCAAGGAAAACAATGGCCCAATTAAAAAATGGGCCCTGGAACTTCAAAGAAACTTTACCAGGGATGAAATTAAAATGTCTAACAATTATCTTAAAAAATGCTCCACTTCCTTCGCCATCAGGGAAATGCAAATCAAAACTTCCCTGAGATATCATCTCACCCCGGTTAGGATGGCAAAAATCCACAATACAAACAACGACAAATGCTGGAGAGGATGTGGAGAAAGGGGAACTCTCCTACATTGCTGGTGGGAATGCAGGCTCATACAGCCACTCTGGCGAGCCGTCTGGAGATTCTTAAAGAAATTAAAGATTGAAATGCCATATGACCCTGCTATCCCACTTTTGGGAATAACCCCCCATGCAGCAGAGGTTCGCCTCGATAGCACAAGCTCGACCATGTTCATAGCAGCACTGTTTACAATAGCAAAGTCATGGAATCAACCTAAATGTCCAACAGTTGAGGAATGGATAAGGAAAAGGTGGTACATCTATACAATGGAGTACTACTCAGCCATCAAAAATGATGAATTACTGGAATTTGCTGGGAAATGGATGTCATTAGAAAGAATTATATTAAGTGAAGTATCCCAAACCCAGAAAATTAAGCGCCGTATGTACTCCCTAATAGGTGGCTCCTAGTACCAAACTCACCCAGCCCACATTGAGACACTCAAAAGTAAACCTATGTAACACAGTAATTGCAAGGATTATGAACAAGAGAGATGGGGTAGGAGGGCCACACCAGAAACAAGGAGAGAGGGGACCATGTTACAGCAGAGAAAATAGGCCTCCATGAAGGTCTGCAAGTAAGTAATGAGAAACCTGGTTAAGTTCACAGACGTTCTTTCCTGATCTCACCAGAAGGGGAGGGCATATAGTCTAGCAGATAAAAAGTAATCATTTTGCAAATGGGTGATGGACCCCTCCCTCAGTGAGGTTTCCTACTCTTATTACATCTACCCTTGAATGTGCTATTACAACAAGACTCCAGTTTAACAGCTTTTTGTCTCTGGCCAGGGGGTGACATACAGTGCCCAGCAGAATGGAGTGAAGGGAATTGCAGGAGCAGCAAAACTGCAAAAGAAAATCAACAAACCACAATCCAGAACTTCAGAGACTCTATATCAATCACATAGAACTAGGCCAGCCTAATCTCTCCCCATCCTGGAGCTCAGGGACATTTGCGGAAGAGGGGGCGGTAAGATTGTAAGAGCAAAAGGATGGGAGGAGCAACGATTTGCAAGATTCTCAACAATAGTTGGGGCCAAAGCAATCATAATGGGACTTTGCATGCCCTGCGCAATGTCCAGCGCACTGTTGCCCTCATAAAGTCTAGCATCTGTTAAGGGCACCGAGACCCCTGGAGGCAAGGGATTGACAGCCATAGTAGTGATCTTATGCTTAAGGGGAACAAGAGAAAGGGCTTATGGAAATGCCACTGGGTCCTTATATGTCATCGGAGAGGAGGACCCAGTGGAGAGTTAGGTGTACACAATAAAGGACTCTCTGGGAATTGGGGGGGAGGCACTGGGGGAAGGGGAAGGGGAGGAGGGGGTTCGGGGGGAGGAGGGGGGAGGGAGAGAACTGGTAAAAAATTTTAAAATGTATAATTAAATTTTTAATTAAAAAAAAAGGAAAAAAAAAAAAAGAAAATGAGAACAAATAAAGGCCGAGGACTCAGTCCTCAGCATGACACATATGCAACCCCTATTAACTGGGAGATCTCTGAACAAGAGGAGACAGAAAGAATGTAACAGCAAGAAGTCAGGGGAAAGGGTTGTGATGTGCTGCCCTCCAAAATGGATGAACCCACAGCAGAGGATGTTACTGACACTGATCCTTCAGTGGACCTACCTGGCCAAAGGTCAGCTATGGATGGAGGAGAAACCATGGCCCATAAGGTACTGATGAACCAAGAGGATCTAACAGATTATATTGTAGGGGGATAAAAGCATCACTTATGTATGTATCCACAGGAAGCCTAGGAGAGAGTCTGAAGCCCAGGATCATGCAAAAGGCCTTGTTTAAACCCAGTGGGGACACAAAACAAAACAAAGGATGTGAATATGAAAGGAAGACTTGTAGGGAAGAGGGACTTGCAGAGGGAGAGGAGGGAGATAAGGAAAGTAGTCAGAATGTATTATGTAGCTACATGAAATTATCAAAAAGAAAATTCATCAATAAAGTGGGAAAGTTTCTGCCCTGGACCCGGACCTGCTCCTTGGGCGGTGACCTTTGATACCAATCAGGATGGAGCCAAGGGTGGTGCAGGAAAAGCAAAACTGAGAACAACAACAAACCATAATTCAGAACACCAAAGACTCTGGAACCAGACCAGCCAAATCTCTCCCCATCCTAAGGCTCAGGGAACCTTGCAGAAGAAGGGCTGGCAAGATTGTAAGAGCCTAAAGATGGAGAGGACCAATGATATACAAGATACTCCACGCGGGTTGGGGCTGCAGAAGCCATAATCGGATTTTGATGACCTGCACAATAGCTGACATGTCAACGACCCCCCAAAATCTAGCATGGATCACAGGCAGTAGGATCCTTAGAGGCAAGGGATTAACAGTCATAATAGAGTTCCCATACTAACAGGGAGCCCGAGAAAGGGTTCTGGGCTATGCCACTGAGTTCTTACACCTCACTAAGGTGGAAGACTCAGAGGGAGGTTTGGCATTCACACAAAAGGATGCTCCAGGGGGTGGGAGGGGGAAGGAGGAGGCACTGGGAGAAGGGGAAGGAGGGAGAGGGGTGAAAGGAAGGGGAAAAGGGGGGAGGGAGAGTGCAAAGGGGGGACTGGGGAGGGATGGAAGGAGGGAGAGGACCGGGGTACCTATTGAGCTTGTATGATTGGGAAAAAAAATATAAGAGAAAAAAAAATAAAGTGGGAAAAAGGAAAAAAAAATTGAAGTAGGATACTTTCCATAGTGATTTCTTATTTTAATCTGAAATAATGAATCTTTTGAAGCATGCAAACTGAAGGTTCTGCTTCAATTGTCAACTAGCACACTTCTGAGTGCCAAACCCCAGTCAGTAGGACACTTAGATAGCACTGTCTAGATGCTATCACTTGGAAAAGAATGTTCACCACCAACAGGGAGAAAGGAGGTTATACTGCTTTCATTACATCAGTGATTTGCTAAAATAGAAAGAAAAGCAGTCAGCTCTCGCCCTCAGCAAAACCCACTATGTTCTGATACTGTACAGCTGAGTCTAAGAACAGTGCATAAGTTCTGATAATATTTCTGGACATAGATCTTAAAAGTCCTACAGCACCTACAGAGCTCATTAGAGCCCAATCAATTTGTTGTGTACATCATGTCTCACAGCAGGACCAACTTCATGCCATGTGACCTTGAGCTCTGCAAAGGTCCTGTGCTTGAGTCAGGTGTTCTGGTGTGGAAAGTCTTCATAATTCTTCATTGAAAACTCCACAGCTTCATTTTATGCTGAATCTTGCAAATAATAGAATTGTTCCTGCCGTACCAAGCCTCTGATAAAACTTCAAATATATGCTAACACTGTCTGTTGGGTTCAACTGGATCATTACTTTGACATCCAGTAGAAATTGCAACTCTTCCTTGATCATCTCAGATTAATCATTTATTAACTACAAAATTACCCTGATAATCAATCATATACTGCACAGAGACACTCCTGATAAAATGTTAATCACATTTTCTTTTATCCTTTCCTTTTTCATATCTTTTATCCTAATATTTCAAACAGATTTAAATTAATTGTGTGAAGAAAATGGCCATACAACATCATCCATAAGAAATCTATTTCTCTAATGTTAAAACACCCTGAAAAAAAAAGCAACTGAAGGGAGAAAGGACTCATTCTGGCTTACTGTGGGGACACAGTCCATCATGGGGAAGATGCAGTGATAGAAGCAGGAGTCCAGTTGGTCACACAGCATCTGAACACGGTATATGAAGTGGGACCTCAGCTATAAAACCCTAATATCTGCCCCCATTGACGCACTTCCTCCAGCAAAGCGCCAACTCCTAAAAGCTTCACAGCTTTCCCAAACAGTGCTATCAGCTTGGCACCAAGTACTCAGACATGTGGACCTAGAGGGGCATTTCACATTCAAAGCACAAGAAACCTTCTGAGATTGGAATATTCTATGTCTGACTGCCTCTTAAAGGAGTCCTTAGCTATGCTGCTAATGGCCACAAGCAATGTGACAGTTATAATGAAGAAACTCAACTGTGTATTTTATTTAACATTTTTATTCTTTCAATTTTCTATTAACTTGTAATAATCACAACTTTCCATGGAATCAGTGCACTAGTTCGACAAATGCACTTACAGTGTTCACTGGTCAAAGTCAGTGAATATGCTATTTTCCTCCTTTGTCATCACTTCATATTTAACATTTCCAAGCTCCTCTCTTCTAGATTCTCATAAAATAACTTAACAGATTATTGTGACTCAAGTCACTGGCAGTGCCACAAGACAATAGAATTTATTCCTAATATCTAACTGCGTTGGACCCCATTATCCAACCTTTCTATACCTTTAATATCTCCCAGTCTTTCCAATCTATACTAGTTCCTAGTCTACATACAGATAATTTTTCAACTTTTACAAATGAGACAAAAATGTAGTATGTGTCTCTCTTAGTGTGGTTTATTTCATTGAAGAGAATGTCATATGGATAAATTTATTTTGTTACAAATGACTTTGTTCTTCTTTATGGATGAATGATATCACATTGTATGTACTACATTTTCTTTTTATAATACATTTTCTTTTTTAATTTTTCATTATTTATTCAATTGTGCGTGCGTGTGTGCGTGTGCGTGTGCGTGTGTGGGGGGCGGTGTGGGTGTGGATTCGTATAAATACGAATTCGGGAACCACCATGGACCGCCTCCATGTCCTCCTTGTTTACTCTGCCCCGGGATTCACAGGCTCCGCCCTACCAGGACCAGAAACGCAGGCCGACCCGCTTCTGCCCCGCGTCTATACATGGGGTCTAAGATCCAAACTCAGGTCCTTCCGCCTGCAAGATAGAGGCTTAACCCCTGAACCACCTCTCCAGCCCCTTTATAATACGTTTTCTTAATACATTCATCCATCAATCAATACCTAGAATAGTTCTAATTTTAGCTATTAAGGCCAAGCTATCCCATTTAGAGATTTATATCCAAAGAAATTAAAGTCAATATACCAAAGAGATTTTTGTGTTTAACTTCAATCTATTTACATTTAAATCCTGCCTGTACCTATGTCTACTGTCACAGACTGCAGAGATCTGATGCTTCTCTGGGGCTTTTGTAGAGTCGGTTCAGATGTCTGCAAGATCAACAGCTAAGCTGTCTTGATTTGATTCTCTCACCTTCACAGATCCACAGAAAATGAGCTAAACCTTAAGGGCACAGGTTTCCCCAAAGTTATACAGCAAACTTCCCTGGTACTTAAACTATTCCTGATAGTTATACATTATTTGTGAATATTATTTAACCTTAAAGATGATTATACTTCTATTAACTGTCTGAATTAGAACTGAGAGTTATCTGGTTCTAAATTCAAAATTAATTTTCTTTGAATTACAGAATTCTTCAAATACCTATCCATAATCTAAAACTAAAACAGAAATACTGTCTGTTATCATACATAGGGGAAAATTTAAGTAAAGCTATGCGGTTGTGGCATAATACAATAAAACTTCCTATGATGTGTTCTCTGAGTAGGCTACTGCCCCGTGGGCAGTAAGGGAGCTCTCCACATTGAGATCCATGAAGTGGGAGCTAGCTGAACAGCCGCCACTCCTCGATCCAATCCGAGCTTCCTCCCCCCCCCCCCCGCCCCCTGCTTTCTAAATACAACCTGGAGTCCCCGAGGCTGGCCTGCGGCCACTGGGCAAAGACAACACGAGGAGAGCCAAAGCTGACAGATGGACTTTAGGCTCTTGGAAATACTGATCATTTTTTCTGTTTCTAACTGTTCGTCTTAGGTGCTTTTTAACTGCCGAAGAAATATGGCCTCCAAATCTAATATTAACTATAAATTAGCCAATTCATTAATTTCACTCTGACATGAAAGTTTGGCACTTAAAATTAAGTTATGTGGATTTGAAAAAATTATATATATTTTTAAAGCTAGAGAACTTTGAATTCTTCCATGAAGAAATGATAAACATTTGACAGATAAGTGTACCCTGATTTGAAGATAAAGTATGCATGGACTGAAACATCACACGGTACCCATAATTGCAGAATTTTATACATCAGTTTACATTCTGATCTCTATGAAACTGAAAATATGGCTTCAACTTTCCACATTTATAGCCCATTGTCTCAGGCTGAAAAGATTTTGATACTAAAGCAATGTTGTCCTCCCTTTGCTATAATTTGGCACACAAATGGATCCCGCTGATTCTCCTGGCCTATCTCTATCGGTTACATGGCAAAGTTCATTGCATAACTCAGCTTAGAGAAGAAATAATGAAGCACTTTCAAGTAGCAGACACTCGACCATAAACCTTCTGCTGTACTTACACAAGCTCTGCTCATGTTAGACAGTATGAGACAGCACTGGCTGCCATAACAAAATCCCTGACCTAGGAAGTTTAGTGGTAGAAGTGCACTTCATCAGTCAAGGTACTGGGACAATGGGATTCTAATGAGGGATCTTTCTACTTGCAGACAGCTGTCTTCTTGCTGGTGTTCATCCCAGGCAGAGAAAGTGATTCCAGTTTCATCCTGTCATCTCATCATGGGCACTACGGTCCTGTTGCTTCCTAGCTACTGCCTAAGGCCTCTTCTCTAACGCCACTATATTGGGGACTGGGACCTCAAGAAATTAGTTTCAACAGAGTCACAGCTCTACCCATGACAGGAAGACATAAAAAGGAAAATTAGAAATTAAGAATGGCCTGCCAGATCCTAAGAGCCACAGGATGCTCTACATATCATTTGTTGGCCACTAAAAACAAAGTAACATCTACTTGCTGAACTTGTAAATCTCAAGCCTTTAGAAAGGATATGAGACAGACAAGATCTCTCTGGCTCCTAGCTTTACAATGTATTTGAGACTTAGAAATTCGCAAATCTGCACACTGTAGAAACTAAGCTTCACAACTCAATGAAAGAAATAATTATAATCATGTCTCATTCATGTGGAAAGTCTGTTTAACCTGTCTTCTCACTAGCCAGATGTAGTTTTAAGAACCATTTGGAGCTTAACGCATCCTCTTCCGCAAATTTCCCTGAGCTTTAGGATGGGGAAAGATTAGGCTGGCCTGGGGCCTGGGGCAGTAAAATTGTAAAAGCCTAAAGATGGGGAGGAGCAACAATATGCAAGATACTCCACACAAGTCAGGGCTGAAGTAATCACAATAGGACTTTGCATGACCTGCGCAATTACCAACATATCATTGAACCCCTAAAGTCTAGCATGGATCACAGGCACTAGGATTCTTAGAGGCAAGGGATTAACAGCCACAATAGTGCTCCTATACTAAAGGGGAACACAAAAAAGAACTCTAGGCAATGCCACTGAGTCCTTACACCTCATCAGAGAAGAGGACCCAGAGGGAAGTTTGACATGCACACTAAAGGATGCTCCAGGAATGGGGGGAAGGGGGGAGAGAGGGGGAGAGAGCACTGGGGGAAAGGGAGGGAGGGGGAAAGAAAAGGGAAAAGGGGAGAGGGAGCAAGGGGATCCAGGGAGGGGTGGAGGGAGGGAGGAGAATTGGGTACTTATCAACTTTGTATGGGTGGAAGAAATAAATATTAAAAAAAAGAACCATTTGGATGTCAAGATTTGAATGTGAATTAATCCCATCATGAATACTTGTTCATGGTGCTGTTTGGGAAGGTTATTAGATCTTTAGGAGGTAAAGCCTTACTGGAGAAAGCACATTACAGGGATGAATAATGTCTCTCTCTCTCTCTCTCTCTCTCTCTCTTTCTCTCTCTCTCTCTCTCCCCCCTTCTCTCTCGCTCTCTCTCTCTCTCCTTCTCTCTCTCTCCCCCTCCCCCTTCCTCCTTCTCTGCGGTGATGGACTTTATCCCCTTTGAAACAAAACAAAACAAAAAAACTTTCTTTCCTCTTTAAGTTGCTTGCAATAGAGTATTTATTACAGCAATATAAAAGTAGCTGCAACAGAGGTGAAAAGATGGCTCAAGGATTAAGACTCTGTCTTAGAAGCAGAAGATCCTGAGTTCAGATCCCAAGTCCCACGTAAAAACACCAGGCAGAAATGGTGGTAAACCGTACTTTCAGCCCTGGTGGGCGGAGTCTAGAAAATCCCAGAGCAACACAAAAAGGAGGTTACGCAATCCAGGATGATTGCCGAAGTCAACCTTGGTCCTACATAGGGACACACACAGTGCCCTCTGATACATACACACATGCATGTGTTTATGTGCATTAAATAAATAAAAATAAAGTTTAAAAAACTTTTAAAAAGTAACCGCAATAGATACTATCACCATACTCAGGCAGCTTCTCTCTGATGTTTGGAAACCTGGCTCCTCCAGGGTTCCAGCAAAGCAGAAGTTCTTGGCAAGCCCTACACTTCATGGGGGAACTTCTGTCCCTAAAATTCAGAAAGAGTTTCAGAATTCCTCATTATCACAGCTTCAAGCAATTACTAGGCATATCAAGGCTGAGTGAAACAGAGAGAGAGAACCCCAGGGAACCCCTAATGTAGCATCTCCACAATAGGTCTAAACACAGACGAAAATGGTTGGCCAATGGCTTCACCTTTGACATTCTAGAAATGGCCATGTTTACTGTCTCCTAGCTTATTCTCTATGCTATCTTCTGCATTGACCTGGGCCTGTGAAGAAGCCTTAAAGGCCACCTGAAAGTTCCTTGCGCCGGAACCCATCCTTCCTGCTTCTGTTCCTTTTGTCCATGACATGAGCACCCTGCCCAGCTGACCACTAAGTAGATGCTCAAAATCATTTTCAAAAAAAAAAATCATTTTCCAGTCTAGTTAGGACATTTGTCTGACACACTCTGATTCCCTAAAGAAGCAAGTCCAAGCTTCCCACTGATACCTACGATCCTCCTTGATCAAGCATCAGGTAAACGCTCCACAGCTGTTTCTTGCTACTCCTCTCTGAATTCATGGAACTCGGTCACATCCTGGATCTACAGCAGGCTCTGCCACCCCCTCACTCACTCATTCACCTGGTTTAAAATCCCGGCACCCCGTATCTCCACCCACTTAAATTATACAGAAAAAAAAAAAAAATGTAGCTCCTGGCACAGAGCTACCTTCCTGAAAACTCCTGTGGGCTCCAGTGAGTTTTCCCCAAACTCTTGATCACTGTCTACCTCCCGAGGTCTGTACTTGAGGGCTGCTGAAAGGTGCTAAGCTATTCACTCATGCCTGGGCAATATCATTTATATTACAGATTCTCAGGATATAGAGATGCGAGAAACAAAAGAGAGAGGAAGAAGAGAGCAGGAAGGAGAAAATCCCTGATTCCAGTAATCACTCATCCAACCCCATCAGATGATTCTAAGTACACTTCCCAGAAAATTAACTAAGGAATACACCCAGGGTAATCTTCATTCCAAAGTAAAGATAAAAGCCAAAAATAAAAAGCTTCATAAATTCTTAATGGATAAATATTAGGTGTGTCCTGCCACAAAACTTTAGACTGTTTGGATTAAAGTATTTCCTAGCGTGAGTTGTTCTAAATAATCTCAGCAGTGCTGAACCTCTGAATTCACTGCGTGCTTTGCCTTCTAGACTGCACCCTTCCACTCATTGAGCACAAACACCTACCAACACACCAGGATGACCCGGCGCCTTGCGAAGGATTCCCGTGGGTCGCTCACTAAGCCAATGTACTGCCCCTGGGTTCTCCACGCCAGGCACCTCACAGACACTGAAAACAGTGATACCAACGAGTTGCCCCCTCTGCTGTGCTCTGAATTGAATGACTGCTATTGTGGAGTATAGGAGAGTTTATAAAGTCTCTAAGTAGCAATAATGCTGCACCCCTGGTCTGGATCAGTTGCTAAGACAGCCACGGTCACATGGTGAGGCCATTCTCTCCCTCATGGCATACCCACTTCCCCTCTTAACTTCCACCATGTTCTAGAACTGCACTGCCTCCTTGGGTCAAAACTAACCTCTCCGATTGTAGAAATGCCTAAATCTTGGATATTCTTCATACCAACAGGAAGCAGAAGAGGACTCCCACCCTTCAGGAGTTTGAGGGTACAGAGCAAAAAGAAATAACATTGAGAGATACACTGCTCCTTCTAGTGGATGATATTTAGTGAATTCACATAAGTCTAGAAGCCTGCACTGAATGCTCAAACTAGAAGAGAGGCCCCAGGCTCACCTGGGGGAGACAGAGGGCTGAAGATGGCTTCAATATGGGAAACACATGAGCTGGATCTTCAGGGGGAAGCAAGAATTAGCCAGACCAGAGAACTTCCTCCTTGCTGGACAGCTTGTTCAGAACCAAGGGATACTGTAAAAGCTATTGCAGGAGAGAAATAATCATAGGTTTAATCAATTTATGAGATATGTAAGTTGAAATAAAAATCACCATGGCAACAGGTGACCACCAGTTTAAAAGTGGCATGAGTATCAAGGAGATGACTAACAGCTTTCTGATTGAACTCAAAACCCACTTGTCAGAATTGAACACATTCTTGGGACTGGAAAGGTGGCTCAGGGGTTAAGCCTCTGCCTTGCAGGCAGAAGGTCCTGAATTCGGATCTTAGACCCCATGTATAGACGCCAGGCGGAAGGAGGGGCAGCCTGCGTTTCTGGTCCTGGTAGGGCGGAGGTGGAGGCGGTCCATGGCGGTTCCCGAGTTCGCCCGTGGTTCTACACACTCACACACACACACACACACACACACACACACATACACACACATGCACAGACACAATTGAATAAATAATAAAAAAATAAAGAATTGAACACATTCTTGTTACTGTAAATTAGAACGAGAACCTAAAAAAGAGTTCATAGACTATAGTGGAACTCAAGAGAGATAAGTACATACAGTGGAAACCTTGGAGACTAAAGCTGGATGAGTGAAAGAAAATGCCCCTATCAGTGGGGTGGCCCGAAGAAAGGCAACTTGGTATACCACGAGAGGCCTGAACACCTACAAGAGTAGACAAGCAGACAGGCAAGAGGGCGGGAGGGAGTGGAATGGATTAATCAAGGGAAGGAAGGGAAATGGGAGGAAAGGAGGATAGAGGGCAACTTGGATAAGTACTCAAATATGCTTGTAAAACTAGAAAAATAAAATAACTTTTTTTAAAAAAATTGACCAGGGCTGGAGAGGTGGCTCAGGGGTTAAGCCTCGCCTTGCAGGCAGAGGGTCCTGAGTTCGGATCCCAGATCCCACGTATAGACGCCAGGCGGAAGCGGGGGCGGCCTGCGCTTCTGGTCCTGGTAGGGCGGAGCCTGTGAATCCCGGGGCAGAAGGAGGTGGAGGCGTCCATGGCGGTTCGCGAATTCGCCCGTGGTTCTACATATACACAGACACACACACACACACAGACAGCACACGCACGCACGCACACATACACATGCACATGCGCACAGTTGAATAAATAATAATAATAATAATAATTTTTAAAAAATTGACCAGACCAAATGGGCAGATGTAGCAAGTTCTTTTTCAGCCCCATGCCCCTCATGGATTCCGTGCCCCTCATGGATTCTGTGCCCTTCATGGATTCCATGCCTGGAGTCCATGAGTTCTCCGGGGCCCTTGCTCCTCCTGGAATTCCACGTCTGAAGTCTGCAAGTTCCATTCCTTCTCTCCTCTAATAAACTTTACCTTAATCCTCTAAAAATGTTTTACAGGTAAATTTACATCACCCTATGTCTATTTACTATTAATAGGTTACTTGCTGGTCTTTGGCAAGGAGAATGTTCATAGAAACAGAAAAGCAATCACCTTTCCCTTTGCAAGCAGTTGTTTTCCCTAAGATTTTGATTCCTGCAGGCGTTGCAGTCTTTTTTATCTTTGCACATGTTTTCTTGCTTATTAGTCTGCACATCTAGAACATCTTATCTCAATGGCACAAGCTATTCTGTTCAAGGGTGAGCACACAATAAGGATGCAAAAATGCTTAACAAGTTATTTTTTGTGTGTGTGAAGAACTCTTAACAAACTGAAACATTTTAAAACTCCAAACTTGAGTTCAAAGCACAAGCAACAATTTGAAAGCAAGGTTTGGCATAATTTCCTTAGCTATCATGACGTCAGGCAAAAGAAAAAGACCTTCCAGGCCTTGAGGCACGTGCCGGTATCTGTGGCAGGAACAAGAGTCACGCGCTCAGGAGGTTGTGAGGTTGGAGCAGCTGGGGATGGATAGTCTTTGATGTCTGCTCGGGGCTCTTGGGCTTCCGTGCTCATGACACAGACTCTTATTTCTGTTCAGCTTACTCTGGGCTGTTCTTTCTTTCTCTAACCAGCTGATGCATTCAGCTGTCCTTGCTTGTGCCACAGCTTGCCACGCGTGTCCTAAAATCAAGATGAACTTCACGTCCCAAGTTCTCACTTTACCATGTCTCAAGTGGAACACGTGGATGCCAGGGCTCTGTTTTCTGAGTTGTTTCTCTTGCTCTAAAGCAACTTCTCCATGGTCTCTTGCCTTCAAGCATAACTCCAGTGCCACTTGCCACAAAAGCCTTCCTGCCTATCCCTGCTTCCACTTCTTTCCCTGGCAGAATGAATGAATCCTAAGATCCATATATCACTGTTCATTCCTCGCTTGGCCCTGTTGGTTGCATTTTTGTCTGGGCGATTAAATCCTTTTGGACCGTATATGATCATTGGGTGATATTTGGGTCTCAAGTGTTTTTCTCAACAAGTAGAAAAAAATGGCTATTGAAACAGTGGTAAAATACTTTAAATAGGACAGCTAAAGTTAGAACAGACTCATATCTAACACGGAATGAAAATTGTCAGTGAAGAAAGCCTATTTAGTTTCCCCTTCAGCATACTAAATAATGGATGTTGTCAGTTGGGGGTTGTCTGTAGATCTTGTAAATTTGATAAGCAACAGATATTTGAGTGGGAGTTGGTTCCTTGAGATAAATATTACAGTCAGTTATTAGGTCTCATTCTTTAAGTGTGTAATTTTATCCTCAATGTCCAGGGCAAAAAAAGATTGCAAACACATCACTTGGAAGGATTAAAGAAGTATAATTGTTTGCTAATTTGGACATACCTTGCCCCAAAGCGTAATTGATATTGAAGTCTCACAACCAAGAATCTGCTTGGAAATAATTAGTGGTTGCCAAGGGTACTTCATAGAATTTCATTTGCTTTCATAAACTCTTTTTAACTTTTTGTAATGACTCGTGACAGGTATTCAGTTCATTTGTTCTTGAGTTCTTGGGGGCTGTAACTAATCACCTGCCCCTAGGTCTGTGTGGGGGCTTCAGAGAAAGGAAGCATCTCATGCTGGTGGCTTCTAGAAAAGCGAATTTAGAGCTATTTGTGGTTTCAGCTGACTTGGCCAAACAACTGAATTATGACTCCCATTTTTTACCTGGCAGTACTTCTTCCCATGTCTGCATGGTCTCCCTGGGTGCAGTAGGCCTACAGGTATGCGTTCATTGCTAGATGATTGAATTATGACTCCCTTTGCTTTCCCAGGAGTCCTTAAGTTCATTTCCACTTCCGAATTGTCTCTTCTGGGTGCAGTAGGCCTGTAGGTAAGTATTCATGGCTTCCGACTTTCCAGTTGTAGCAGTCACCAGGGATACATACCTTGGTTATTAAATAGTAGCTCTGCTGTTGGGCTTGCATTTGAAAACTTGCACATTCAGCCTAGCATGCCTGTTCTCTAAGGCTTCTGCATCTTTACTCCATTTATATACTTATTGCAAAAATACATATATAAATTAAATAGAACTGTACTTAATGGTTCATGCTGAGATTCATTTTTCAAAAGAATGGATAAAGTAATTTTTCTTATTTTTTCCTTCCCTTCCTCTTTCCCTCCCTCCATGCCTCCCTCCCTCCCTTTCTTCCTTTCTTTCTCTCATAGGCAAGTATTAAGCTCTCAGATGCTCTGATTCTATGGTTCTAGGTGATCCTTTAATAACAAGTAGTATTAAGGGTGCGATTCCTGAGGAGTAGCGCATGGATATCTGGCGTGCCTGGAGCTCAGTATGTGTATAGTTTGTGCTGTTGAGTGGAGCTGGAGTTTGAGAAGACAGATGCAACCACTCTAGTGGGGACTGGAGAGGTGGGATATGGGGGGAGGCTGTGTCAGGGTTATTCTCTTAGAGTTTTGTCTGCATGTCCATGCCTGCATTCCAACAGTTTCTGTGCACTATAAAGCATGGTATCTTTTGTCTTAGCAACTTATTTTCACATCTGATGATTTTCATTTTGATTAGTTTTTCATTTTGATTAGTAGATAGCAAGAATTAGGTTTATTCTATTTTAGAATATGGCTTGAAAGAAATATTCTTGAAACATCTAAGTAGATAATAGGTATGATTAAAAAAAAATCAAAGATTTGAGTGCTGTAGCCATGGTTTGGGACGCGTGCAAGCATTGCCTGTAATGTAATGCTTCTCTAAACTGTATCTATTATTTGAACTGGCCTCATCCTAAGCATATTGTCTGGATAAAATAGTGTTGCAGCATGCAACTTGGGAACCTGGCTCCTTATTTTCTTGCTGGTCTGACTGTGAGCTGGTTGCTTCATGTCTGTGTGTCTTGTTTCTCTCATACAAAATGAAGAAAATGATGTTTTTCTTGGGAGTTTATGAAGATTTGGTGAGGGAAAAAAAACCCAGTAAAACAGCACCTAGTATGAATGTTCTTAAAATGTTAATTATTATATATGCTAATACTCATGACATATTTAATCATTTGAATTTTAAAAATTGCTTTTATCTCATCCCGTTAGAGTCCACTGTGTTAGCAGAGATCCTTCTGTGAGCTGCTCTGTTCTTCCCACTGAGTTTCATGCTTCATTGGGTACCAGGTTCTTGCCTACACTATCCCGGACTGAGGCCATCAGGGACTCCCTCTTCATTTTAGCCAGCTGTGACTATTACACTCCACCATTACCGGGCTGCATGGCTTCCTCCCATGGGCTTTGTTTTAACCTTTGACACCAGGGAACAACTCTCAGCGCCCTTTTTCTAGCACATCCCGAGACATAATTGAAGGACACTAACTGCCTTCTCCTTTTCATTCCTAGGCAGTTTTAGCAGTTCCCTCTTCACAGGCCACAACCTGCCTGACTTCTCACAGAAGGAAACCCTGGGAGAAGAGATCTGTCTAGGGGCTTGTGGGAAATTTGGCCATTCTCAGTTAGTACGGAGACTCCGTGAGCATCTGGAGCCTGGATGCACTTGCAGAAACAAGGTCCACAGAGCCAGGCTTCCCAGCAACTGCCAGTCATGGGGACAGAGGCTCGGAAAACCCTTTGTGTCTGCGAAAGTGAACTTTTTGCTGCCTTCTTCTTCTTTTTTAATCATCACATTTCAAACACATATATCCCATCTGTGAAAGGAATTGCCACCTGTGTAAAAAGGCACATGGAATTGGAAGGCATTTGAAGAACAATTAGAGGGCAGTTTTTTATATAATAAGCTGTGACTAAGAAAATAGGAAGATGACAAGAAAAGTGTTCTGAAGAAGGGCCAAAATAAAATTAACAAACTAAAAGTAATTGCTCAGAATCTGGCAATTATTCGTCTGGGCCTACTAGTGCTAAATAAAGTTACCGTCTTCCTCACAGGGGAGGTCATTACAACATCAATCAGTTATCTTTGAAAGCTCTGTTCAGGGGCTCACCCTCACATGTCTTCTTTCAGTGCCATGTGTATTAGTATTCCTTACTAAATCTGCTTCCTGTGGGCCATTGAGAGCAGACACTCCCAGTAAATAAAGAACAGCTGTGGTGACAGAGAATGGTGATGAATGAGCTACAGGTAGCCAGACGAGCAAGTGTATGGGAGAGAGCTGAGTCAGGAACGTCAGAACTCCCCAGGGAAAAGGCGCATCGGACATCAGAGTCCGCAACTGGATCTCTAACACCTGACAGGAACGCTTGGACTTCCTCCAGCAGTGATTCACCAGGCCAAGTCATATCAACCCCTTTCAGTCACAGTATGTTGTCTACAAAACAGCAATGAAATTTTCATTTGCTACCTCCTGCAACCCAATGCCTTCCAACAGCCACCCCACTGATGACCACCGCAGAATCTCTGGTCTCTAGATCTTCCCCTAGGCTTCTCAGCTCACTGATCCACCAAACTCAACAAATAGTTCAAAGTCAAGAACCAGTGCCAGAGGTCGGTGAGATGACTCAGCGAGCACTTGCTGCACTTGAGTTTGACCCCCCAGAGCCCATATAAAAGCAGAAGGACACAACTGATTCCACAAAGTTGTCCTTGGTCTCCATACGTGTGCAGAGACATGTGCACATACATATATATGTCATATACCACACACACACACACACACACACACACACACACACGAAGAAAGCACTACCAGCTCTTCACCAAGATCCACCTAACCTTAAGACTGGAAAGCGCGATAGCAGTAATTCTTCACTTGAGGAACTAATGCAGCTCTGGTCTCTATGGATCATATATTTGAGGGCATTCTTTCCATTTCTGTACACTTTATCTCCCCTAATTTACCAGAAAGCTCCTGGAGAGCAAGAAACATCCTACATGTACTTCTGCCAACTCAAAAATGTTCCATGATGATTTGCACCCAGGCAATGCCCACCTCCCCTTGGAATTCTCACACTTTATCCAGTATTGAGCCCATACTCTTTCCTGCTTACTCCAAAGAACATGAAGTTTTTTGTTGTTCTTTTTGCTTATTTGTTTTTTGAGACAAGTGTTTCGTGCTGTATCCCAGACTGTCCTCGACATCGTGGTATTTGTGCGTTAAGCTCCTGAGCACACAGCCACACCCAGTTGAGCATGCAGTCCTACCTGGTACTTCTTTCATAACTCATATGCAATTCATCAGAAAGGCCAGTGGGCTCAGCATAGAGGCATCATCAGATCATGATGAACATGATCCCCTCCTCTCCGCCTTCCATGCTCGCTACCCAGCAGAGTTGCTACTGAGGTTTGAGTGTAAAATGCCCCCAAAAAACTCAAAGGGATTGCCCAGCCAGCCCAGGGAGGTTGTAGGGTGGCCTTTAGAACTGCTGCAGTGGGATTAGTTACTTTTCTTACTGCTGTGAATAAAATAATTGAAGGAAGAAATTGGTCCCCAGATGGGGGACTGTTTCGGTAGGCTGCGGAAGCTTGAAGAGATGGAGCCTTGTTGGGGGATGGACTGTGGAGGTATGATGTGAACAAGTAGTCTCATGCTTCTGCTCCCTGACCTGCCAACTATTCCCACCACCGTGACCTCCCCATGGCAGACTGACACTTCCAAACTGTGAGCTAAAACAAATCCTTCTTGCCTTGAATTTCTTCCTTCAATTATTTCATCACAGCAGTAAGAAAACTAATCCCACTGAAGCAGTTCTAAAGGCCACCCTACAACCTCCCTGGGCTGGCTGGGCAATCCCTTTGTCTCCTCTGCCCTCCAATGATCCTTGCGAAATGAAGTCAGACAGCAGCACTCCTCTGTGCAGAGCCCAGTGACCGTACCCATCCCCCATCCCATGCAGTAATATAATGATGGCCAGCAAGGCCCTTCCTGATACCCCCACCGCAATCCTTTGACTTCACTCCCCACACCAGTGACTACTCCAGATGTGCTCACCTCTGTTGTTCCATGCGGACTCCCATCCTGACATGGGAACCATTTCCCTAGCAGATATGCATGTTTCCTTCCATTCCAGTTTTGGGGAGCCACCCACCAAGGTGTTCTCTCCATGATTTCATCCAGAATAACCTACTCCACACATCCCACTCTTCTCTTAAGAAGGCTTTCTCATTACCTTTATCCCCCATTTTAAATACATTTACTCATGGTATCTCTTTTGTCCACTAGCTGTATCCTTCTCAGTTCCTAACATTGCCTAGGGACCATGTTGACTGGATGTAAATAAAAACTAAAGCTGTTTATCTTCTCTCTGAAGTACACTCCTTCATAGTCTTTCAAAATTGATACACGCAGGCACGTGCAAAAACACATCCTGGTTATAAACCAAGGCTATCCAGAGACAAAGATGAAGACATGATCCTTTTTATTGCTGTACTATAATCTGCACTAGGAATGCACCACAGTTATTTTAACCATTCATTCATCACCGGACATCTGCATGAGGTCCCCTCATTTTTGTTTTCTGAATAAAGCTGGTAAGAACATTTGTGCACAGGATATGTGCTAATTTAAGTTTTCATTTTCTAGAATAAATATACAGCACTGCAAATGCTGAGTCACATGGTAAACACATATTTAGTATTTTAGGGGACAGAAAAATTGTATTCTAGAGCAGCTTTACTATTTTACAATCTAAGCAGAAACACATCAATGACCCAGACCCAGACCCAGAATTTGGTAGCTTCAACCATTTTTACTTTAGTCATTCTAATAAATATGCAGTAATTTCTCATTGTGATTTTAATGTACATTTTCCTGATGGCTAAAAATTTCCACACATAATAAAAGGGAAATACATGTTCAGAAAAACGAAATCTAGAATAAAATACTCAGAGTGCTATTTCTGATTTTTGTTGAGTTTCTGTCTTCTCTCAGGATAGCTGACTTTCTTCGCTTGATCTCAGGACCTATCACCCCAGTTACTGTCAGTACTAATATCCCGTTTCTTGTCCCCTCACTTTCCTGATTGGGATAGTCCAATGGCCGATCCACCCCTACTTTTTTGTTTCCTCCTACCTAGCTGTTGGATGCTGTTCCTGAAAATCATGTAATCATGGCAATCAAGCTTAGCTGTTTGTCCAATTTCAATGGGGCACTTGATACTGAAAGGATATGCTTCCACCCCATTATAGAGAGTGCTCTCTCTCATCAAGTTTCAACCTCTGGTAGATCAACAAGGGACTCTACCATTTGATGAAAATCACTGCAGACTCTCTTGAAGCACACAGAACAATCTATCCTGTCCAACAGAAATTCAGCACTGTCAAATTTGCAGCAATGATGTTTCATGAATGTTTTCTAACAAGCATAGTTTTCCGGTCGAGTTTGCAATGTCAATGTTTCCTATCACCCATATATGAAATAATGGTCCAGGAAAAGTCTCCTGGCAACTAAGGAAACACACCTTGTTAGAAGTAAAATGGATAGATGGTCCAAGGGATCAGATGGAGGAAGGAGGAGGCAGTGGGAGAGGAGGAGAATGGGGGGAAAGTATGGGGCAAGAGGAGGAGAATGCAATGGGGATGACAGAGGAGAGGGGAAGAGGATAGGGGTACCTATTGAGCTTGTATGATTAGGAAAAAAATTAAATGTGGGGGAGAAAAAAACAAGTAAAATTGGAATGCAATGTCCAGACCCCTTCTGCCATCAACAATCTGCCTTGACATACAGGTTCTAAAATATGAACTTCCTAGTTAGACTAACAACACAAGGGAACATAAACATGAGGAAAGGAGGCCAGGAGCACTAATATAGTCTGTTTGGTTGCTATACAATACTGAAAGTTGCAGGCCCTATAAAAAGGAGATTTGTGCAATTCACAGTTTGGGAAAGTTGAAAGTCTAAACAGCATGATGCCAGATCTGAGACTAACCATCTCATAGTCCACATGGTGAGTGTCATAGTTAGGCACTGGTGTCAACCTGACAGTTGAGGGTTTGAGCTCTGGGCACATTTGTGGAGAATGAGTGGTTGAGTGAGGCCCAGAGCAAACCTATAGGAGATTGTCTGGCTGATGGGGAAGACCCAGGTGGGTGGGATTAGACCCAGGAACAAAGAGCTGGTTGAGAGCATAAGCATCCTTCTGTATACTTGGCCAGACATGCTGCTCTGGCAAGTAAGGGTCGTCCCTCACTCAGCCATTACCTAGAGATGGTGTGGCCAGTTCTCTTGGCCCTGGTGTTGGTGCATGCTCTCCTGTCAAGCTGGAACAAACTATAACCATAGTGGGTGGCCTTAGAGTAGGGTTCATGCAAAAGGGAAAGACCACAACACATTATAAGAAGCCATAAGACGAGGAGATAGTTTAGGTCTTACTCTGTTTAACAACTGACTCTCATTAGAGACTCCCAAGTCAAAGCCGACTGAACCCCCATGAAAACTACCTTAATCTCTTCAAGAGTGAGTGACCCGTGGACTTAATTACCTTTAACTCATGATGTACAATCCCTACATCACCATAATGAGGATCAAGCTTTCAATGGGAAACAAACTACAGTTAAACCAATACTAATTAAGATACTACTGCTGGTATCTCAGTGCTGTGTGTTTCACAGAGAAAATCACGACACTATCCATAGGGCACTAGTATTAGGAACTTCCCCTGGTTCCACAATAAGCCACAGAAAAGTCCACCTGCTTCAACTTTTTTATCCACCAACCAACACATTAATACATTATCTTTTAAACAAAAAAAGCTCAATGCTTGATACAATCCCAGACCATTAAGCTAAAGGCCACCAAAAAGCAAACTAGTTTTTTGGATCCACTAAATAAAGCTTTTCAGAGCCACATTATCCAAATGACCAATCTTGCTCTATACTAGCTCTGTACTCAGTAGGTCAACAGCTTCAATTACTTAGGAACATGTTTGAATGTGGTAAAAAGGGGAAATCAGCACCTCTCAGACCTAAGCTGCTTAAAAGACAAGTAGGATGGTACAGAATCGGTGAGGGAAACTATTATTTGCATGCAAAATGTGTTTTCAATAAACTGACAATGGCATTGGCAATGGAATTTAATTACAGTTCATGACATGAAGAAAGACAGCACACACAGCCACATTACTGTGGGTCAGCAGGAAAGCTCCTCAGAATCTTCTTACCAAAGCAGTAGCATCACTACATTAGTTATAGGATTTATAATAATCTCACAGTACATTTGCCTTTTTAACTGAACAAGTGTCAATAGGCAATGTGAGCTTTATCATCACAGTAGCATAACGTTCAGTTACACTTTCACTTTTTCATGAGTTACAAATACTGGATCACATTTGCTTTCTTAGCTTTACTAGGAATGAGTCCTTATATCTTTAACTTGTTTAATTATAAATTATTCTTAATAATCCCATCTACTATATCAACAAACTACTTAAAGAAGTGATTAAATTACATTTAAAGGTAAGACAGTAATGAGCAAAGTAAATGCTTATCTCCCAGAAAAGCAATGATAGAACTTGAGATATTAAAGCATTAGATAAAAGAGCAAATTAATTTACTTTATTGGCAGCTTACAATGTACTGGTACTGAAGACACTGCAAAGGGAATATTATTGGTCATCTATCCAATGTGTGCTCCTGGCCAATCAACTCTAACTATGTCCAGGTATTTGGTCCTCCACTGCATCTCCCTCAAGAGAAAGTGGTCCTGCCTGTGAATCCAAGGACAGTACATTTCCATCATCAGAGATGGATTAGGAATAATCCAATTTAGGACAAAGATCTACAAGGATTTACAAATTTTCGAGGAGACCTTTGCAAATTATCTTTCTCAACAACCTTCTTAGACCTTCCTCTAGAATGAGTGATATGGATTAAGTCACAAGTATCATCACTATCTTTAGGATAAGACAGCTTGAATATATATAAGGAGGGTGGAGCCAGGATGGTCACATGTGCACAGAGCTGGAGACACTAGACGATGTCATATGAACTTTGTCCTGCCTTACTGTATTCACATTTACATATGTGAATAAATGTCATTAATTTACCAATCTTAACAGGATGTTCTATAAAAACATATGAAGGCAAGCTTTGGAGATCACAAATGTTCTCGTACTTCAGAACATAGGGTGAACATAGACATAGATCCAATATTTGATATGAGGGCATTCGGATGATGTCTAATATTTCCAGCTAAACTTGGTATTCCCAGCATGGTTAGATGGCTCTACCTCACTGGGTAGCCCCTCATGGCCAACCAAAAGTCAATGAAGAACTCAGCTCATATACTGACCAACATGTAAAATAAACTGCCAAGATAATAAAAGGCAGAGATGAAAGCAGAAGTACAAGATAAATCCCAAAAACAATCATGTTTCTTCTACACACCAAAATAGCTAAATACTAGCAACTCAGAACAGTTGGGATACAATAGCCACATGAGTAGATTCCATTCTAGGATTCTCACACACATACAAGTATCACCAGTTTTTAAATTAAAAAAGATGAAAGATTTTAGTAGGTAAAATAAGTCAAGTTACAAGTCCATAACATACAGTAGTATGTCCACAAAATAATTGCTAAGAAAACTGTAAATTCTTTTAATAAAAATAACTTCTCCTTACTTAATGTTAATGAACAGAAAATTTTTTATTCAAAAATATAGTTTTTACCTTACTCCAAAGTATCTAATGTTCATCAGCTGACAAATCACAGAATTTCACTGGGTAATTTTGTCCCTGGAAAGAAGATAAATCCATGTCAGCCCAAGTTATATCTACTTATAGGTTTTTCTCCCTTCTATAGCAACCCAATATACATTAATTTTGAAAAATAAAATAAATATTGAGGTTGGGCAGAAAGCTTAGACCATGAAGTACTTGTCAAACAGGCATGAAGACCTGAGTTTAGTCCTCGGAACCCACATAAAAATGTCAGATGTTGTAATGTGTGCTTAACAGGGGAAGCAGAGACAGGTAGGTCCCCTGGGGCTCACTGACCACTCACTGAGCCAGACTAGCCTACTGGGTGAGCTCTAGATCTGTGAGAGATCCTGTCCAAGAAAACAAACAAAATGTATAGCTCCTGAGGAACAACACCCAAGGTTACCCTCTGATCTCCACATGTATATACATTCAAACACATGCACATACATGTACACATACACACAATAAAAAATTAAGTATATACACACTAAAATAATTATATTATATTAACAATAAGCAAATATTTAATAAATACACATACAGAGATACAACTGTGCCTAGTAATAGGAACACAAATATGACATTACAGAACCCTTCATGATTCCGCTTTAGTTTGGAACAACATCAAATCTTTCTTTAAAAATGTATCATAAATATCAAGTAAAATCACTAGAGTAGTTTACAACATTGGATAAGGGAGCTTTTTTGACACAACATGAAAATATTTGTGAAATGACAACATATGAGATTAGTTGCTATTGAACCTTTTACCTCAATACTAGCATTTTTCCTTTTAGTGTCTTCCATCCACTAATTTCTGTTTAATAGCTGGATGCAGCAATGCAGAGCAAATTGTTTTCAAATTAAAATTACATATACCACTTCCATGTAGTGGTACTATTAGAGGTGGGAAGTCCTTGGTCATTGGGGCATCCTCTTGAAGGACGTGTGACCCTGATCTATTCCTTTCTTTGTGATCTCTGCCCATGAAGTGAGTGGTTTTGTCCTGCCATAATCTCCTGAAACATGCTACCTTGTCAATGGACCAAAGCAGACACGATCAAATGATCACAGACTAGAACCTCCAAAACAATGTCAGAATAAACCTTGTTTCTTTATGAGTTTATTATTCTAGGTATTTTACTACATTGTTAAAATATGGTAAAAATATCAGCAGAGGAATAGTCTGGGAGGTTGTTAGATGAGGATAACTGGGACCAAGTCAAACTCTTACATGAATCCACTTAAACTAATCATAGTAAATTATAAACAAATATCAATTACATGGTAGCCAGCCCCTGAATGCTCCAAATGATTCATGATTCTTTACATTCTTGCCTCACACACTTCCGTCCCACCTGAACAACTTAGCAAAACTCCATCTCAAAGTTCAAAAACATAAACAATGAGAAGAAGGCTGGAGGTATGGCAATGTCAGAGCATTTGCCCAGCTAATGTAAAACCTTGGGTTCAATCCCAGCACCACAAAAATATATGAATAAGAGGATTGCCAAAGTGGTTTCTGTGTCCAAAAAAGCATGTATAAAATAAAGGGATGCACTCCTTTGATTTTTCTTTACCATTTAATTTTGAATGTGTGTGTGTGTGTGTGTGTGTGTGTGTGTGTGTGTGTGTGTGTATGCTGATAACTGCAGAGGTGAGCATGGATGTGTGTGTGAACTGGTAACTGCAGAAATGTGGAGGATGTGCAGAGGCCAGAGGACAATCTTGCATGTTGTTCCTCCTCTGGCACTGTCCACCTTGGTTTCTGAGACACTGGCCTAGAGCTATCCGGCAAGCCCCAGGGATCCTTCTGTCGCCACCTCCCCAGATCTGGGATTATAAGAGTGTGTCTTCAAACCTGGCACTTTTATATGGGATTGAATCAGGTCTCCTAACCACATGGCACACACTTTACACGCTGTGCTATTTTCTTAACTCTCTTGCTGTTGCAGTTAGCCCACATGGTTGCTGATAAATGACCATCAAACGGCTTAAGGGAACAAGGGGTTTACTGATAGTCCAGTTACAGTCTGTCTAGCTTGACAGGAGAACATGTACCAACACCAGGCCGAGAGAACCATCCCTACATAATGGCTGAGAGAGGGACAATCCTTACTTGCCAGACTAGCATGTCTGGCCAAGTATACACAAGGATGCCAACTCTGTCAACCAGATTATTGTATTTTATTTCAGAGCCTAGTCCCACCCACCACTCTGGGCTTTCCCCATCAGCCAAACAAATCTCCTACAGGTTTGCTCTGACTCAACCACTAATTCTCTACAAACGTACCTAGAGCTCAAACCCTGAACTGTCAAGTTGACACCTGTGCCTAACTATGACACTTGCTTTACTGCTTATTTTTTGTTGTTGTTGTTGTTGTAGTCTTTTTTTTTTATTATTTCAGCTCATACAAACTTACTGGTGTACTGCTTATTTTTAACAAGTGTTAAAATTACTAAAAGGAAAACTTTTTTAATGGTCACTAATTTAAAAATGAATCAGTGTAGAGCTGGAGAGATAGTTCAATGTATAAAACACTTGCTCACAAAACTGGCTGCCTAGTTTAATCTCTGGAAGCTCACATGATAGAAGTAAAAAGTGGCCTCTAACATCTACCTATGAACCATGACATGTGTGCATCTTCTCTTTCCTCTCTCTCTCTAAAGTAAAATATTTTTAAATGAACAAGTCAAAGTCTATCAACTATAAATTTACTTTTTCTCTTTTCTTTTTCATGTGTATGTGGGGAGAATGCATGTATATATGCTTGTTCACATGTATGGGGACACATTGTGCATATAGGTGAACTGTCTTTCACAAGCTCAGGCACTCAGATTCTTTCACTACCATCCCACCCTCTTCTATGTACCAACTACCACTAAAATACATAGCCATGGCTTAAAACTTTCTTAGGTTCATGCTCCTGCAGAGACTTAGGAATTATTCATGTAACTTAACCATCAGGTATAGTATTGCATTTTGATTTATTCAAGAGCCTATCACTGTTCTTTAAAACTTTCCCTAAATTATTAAACTCATTTTACAATTTCAATTAGCCTTCATATGAATGATTCAACATATTGTAAGGAAGATGTAGCAGCTTTGACGTTGCAAGCATGGGGACATACACCGAAGGACATTCTTTAATGGCATCACACAAGACAAGGTCAGTCAAGTTCTCAGGAAAGAGCAAAGCCCAGACTGGGGAGATGACTCAGGAATTAAAGCTTTTGCTTCATAAGCAGAAGGACCCGAGTTCAAATACCCAGATCCCATGAAAAAAATGCTGGACTGACATGGCAAAAGCCTGTAATTCCAGCCCTGGAAGATAGGATCTGGGAAACCCCAGAGCAAAACAGTAAGGAGAGAGAGTAATTTCTGATGTGACCTTTGGGTCTCCATAGGCACACATAGTCAAGTGCCCTCTGCTATACATACCTGCATACACATGTTCACACACACACACACACACACACACACACACACACACGCAGAGGTACATTCACCCACACGTAATGTATACACAAACACAGATACTTACGCACATCAATAAAAAATAAATTACAATAAAATAAAAAAGCAAAGCCCAAACTAAGATTACAATAAGTTAAAATGAAAGAACATAATCTAAGAAAAGTATTACATAGATAAATATTAATAAAGCCATTTTATATGCTATACATCTTATCTAACACTATCTTTAAAGTCAGATCATTGCATAAAAAGTGCTTATAAAGCACCTATATATTACCTGTAAGTCAGTTCAAAATAACTTCTGAAATCTGGGTCACAAATCAAGACTCAACCTAATCTGCCTGAGAAGGGCAGATGCCTTAGGTTGAACAATAAAAGGCAAAGAGACCATGTGCCAAGGAGCATGAGGCAGCCTCCATCAAGGTCACATGCCAAGGAGCATGTGGCATCTCCTGCCTGCTGCCAGCGTGCTGCATCCTGCATGTGCCTAGAAGCATTTGCTCTTACCTAGTACTTGAAGTCCAGGTAAATGATGCTCCAACCATTTGAGTTTCACCAGAGGGAGAAAAGAGACATGACTTAACCTTAGGTAAGCGAAGGTTAACCTGACGTTTAAACTCGACAAGGTCAAATATCCAACTAGTGCAGCACACAGCAGCAGTCGCTATGGTAAGAGACACGTGGTAAGAGACACGGCCTGCGGTGCACACATGTGCTCTGACACATTCAATAATTAGCAAACATCCATCTATCCACCTAGGAGGTCCTAAAGAGTTTCCTTATGAAAATGATGGATGCCCCCCAGCCGTGTGAACTTGGCCTTGCAAACATGAGTGGGGAGCCCTAAAAACTGACTGCTCACCTTTGAAATGGAGAAGAAATCTAAACTCTGCACAACAAACAGTTCCCCCTGGGAACTGGCTCAGCTGGCTTATTTCTAGTTTTGTTCTCAAAGGTGCACCAAGGAAATCACAAGAGATGGGAAATTACACAGACCTACAACCAGCATGCTGAGCTTGCCACCCTTGTGGGCTAGTCCTCAGAATGTCACCAAGGGGAAAACGCCACAGTATGCTCCTAGTGTCAGTATTCCTTCTTGGCCGACTCAATCAAGGGTACTGCTTGTAGTGGACACCCCAGACAGACCATGATCACTGCATGGCATGGGACTGTCCATCAGCCCCAATCCTGAATATTCCATAACGTGAGCTGTATTTCCATCCCACTAACGTGCACAGCCCATGATGGACACCCAGGGTTCAAGAGAATCTGTGTGACTCGGCTTGGTCTCTCACCAAGACCCTAGCAAAAGCCTCATGAAGTCGTGCGTAGCGGCAGCTGACCACCGTATGGCAGATGGCCAACTCCACGTGGTGACTTCATATTTTCTGTTTACCTCGTGGCTCTAATCTGATGCTGACACACTAGTAAAGGCCTTTCCCAAGAGAAAGGAGAAAGAGCCAGAACCAGGAAGAAAATGAAAGCAAGTCCATGTTCACACTTACAAAGCAACGTTCTGCAAGTCTGCAACCTGTCTGTGGGCACTAAAAAAGCAATGCCACCACTGCCTGGCAAAACCCTCCAGTGTCTCTCCTTCGGCCTCAAGCCCTCACTTCCCAGCCTTCCTTTGAGTAGTTACCATCATGAGGTTGTTAATTCATGGTCCTTTGTTATTTTAAATCTCTGCATTTTAGCATACAGTTCATCAACTGTGTAATATTTGAAGTTTATCGGATAGTGAAAAATCAAAGAGAGGGCTTTCTGAAATTGGATTTTGCTCCACAGTTTACTATGATGTTCTTATCAAAGATTGAGCACCAGAGTCCCTGAATTCTTTGCAGGTTTCCAAAAAGGTATAGCAAGAGAAGCTTTATTCTAAGAATCTGGGCCAATGATCCTTTAAAAATATCCTTTGAAAGTCATAAACTATCAGTTGAGCTCTAATAAAACTTTCTCTCCCCCATGTCCTGATTGTCCCAGGGATATACAGGACAGGGTGCGCTAATATCTAACATTTTTACGTACTAGAATTATGACAACAAATGTCATTATTGAGTCGCCTTTATTTGTCTCATTCTAAAAAACATGGCTAAGGCAATTATAGAGTTGTTATAAATACTCCATCAGCTCATACAGACAAGAAACTCACAAAATACCCCAAGCTCTCAAGATTTGACTCAAAATATGCCACTGAACCTATAGAATAGTCTGCTCCCTCCAATTCCTGTCCTCCTACACACACCCTGCAAGCACTGGATTTATTTTTAGAAGTTCTTTTAAAGAGAAAGGAACACCTTTCCCAGGTCTCATTCTGTACTGAAGACCTCTGCTGGGCTGGTGGCTGCCACTCTCGGATGGCTTTGTTTTGCTCATAGGACAGCACTGAAGGGGTGCCTATGCCATTCAGTGTTTTCATGGAACACTCCTGCCAGGCAGTTTGACTTTCAATAACTCAGAGGACAGAGTCAAATGGAAATAACCCCACAGAACATAGAGCTCTGGTTCCATTAGAGCCTGAAAGCCCCTGACGTAGCAATGGCTCAACTAAGAATTTCCTGCACAGTAGTACCAAGTATTCAGTAGCAACCAAATTTAAATTCTGAATTTTTTTCTTTTCCAAGGGATAGAACTAGGCATCTACTATGTTTTTGGGATACCCAAAGTCACCCAATGATCATGAGAACCCTTCACAGTACACTATCTGTACAGCTAGGATGCTCTAATTTGTTGCATTTTCAATTTAGGAAATTCTCAATGTATGATGCATTAGCTGGGCAGAATCTCATCATAAATCAAGGCAAATTTATATTCTGAAATGGAATAATAAACCAAGTGGCTGTCCTTCCTCGATGGAAAAAAAGCAACAGAAACTTCAAAAGTTCTGTTTAGAGATAGCGATTAGCTGAGCTAAGATGCTCAGAGTCCAGTTTGGGGCCATTGGTAGCCACAACAGGCAATGACAAGACGGCCAGCTGGAGTGGAAGTGAACAGCACTGTCTTTAAGCCTGCCTGAGCGGGACTGCGTGGTTTCACCAGTACCTCAGTCTCCTCCTCACCAACTGGGCTGACCGGCTTACTGCTCCTTCGTTCAAGGCATCAGGAAAGAAACACAAGAGCGGCCATGAAAACCATGTGGAAAAAATGAACCCGCTGTCTCAGAAACATGAGCAACCTTCCCGCAGCCCCGTGTCTCCATCGGTGAAGTGTGCACACATCCAGCCTCTCGGCCTCTTGGTTCCACCCCGTGTCCCAGGGAGGGTAACAGAGCAGAATCCTAGTGATTTACTGTAGCTGCTCCTGCCTCCACCTGCCCAGTGAGCCAGAACATCAGATTTCAATGGCCTCAGGTGCCATCCACGTGCATGGAAATCCCCCATCCAGACACTCTGGGTTAACATGAAATCAGACCCACCTTGCCTTCCTCATGAACAGAGTAGTAAGCAACCCCACTTGCCCTTTACTCTCCATGGGCCTTGTAACACACCCACCAAGGTCATGGCTACTCTATGAATTCATGGTAGCTTCACATTTCCAAGGGACTTGTGTATGTTGTGGGGGAAAAACATAGGAAAATGGAAATTCAGAAACAAAATGATAGCAGATAGCCTGGGCTGTATTAGGATTCTGAATCCCAGGGAAGGCATCCAACTCAGGGTTGACAAGTAGTTCTGCATTCAATCATCCTGTCTTCAGAAGAACTTAAAATGGCTTGTGACACCTGTGAAAAGTATTCTCTTGCTGAAATTCTCTTTTCCTCTCTGGAAAGCCCATACCAGACCCTCTATAGAAAGACAGGTGCACAAAGCTTTCTATGCACACACTCCATTAATACTTTGTCTTTCATGCCCAAAGCCATAGTTCCTCAGTTTTAATCTAGGAGAATGCTTACAAGGCAGAGTGAGTGTGGTCTGTGAATGACAGTGTGAGGTCTACGTATTGGCTCAGTGTGGGAGTCGCTGAGTGATTTAATAATTTATGTCAATCTTAATAGTTTTCCCGTGGACTAGGTATGTCCCTCAAATCAACAAGAAACTATTATTAAGAAGGGAGGAAGCACTGTGGATGACCTAAAAGGTTTGGCTCAGGAAAGGGATGGGTCTTTTGAATAAGGGATGCTCTACATGTGTGGGAGACGAAGCAGGCTGGAGACTTCTAAGAGCCCAGGAAGACCACCGCCCAGAAGACACGAGGAAGCAGGAAGAAGCAGAAGAGGTGTTTTTGCCTTCCAGGAGGTTGGGCTCTGCAAAGCATCTTTGGATAAGGACAAATCAGGGCCCCCAAACCCCTCTTTCGCATTAAGAGGATTTTTAGGGAGAGAGTAGGTGGCACATGAGGAACTGCCATGTGCTCACATCCTCTGTAATTTCTTCCTTTTCATCACCTTTAGCAGAGTAATGGAAATATTTAAGTTTTGAAGTTTAAAATTATAAAACAAATGCCAAAATTTTAATACATGTGGGACACAGAAAGAAAAGAATCACTCAAAAACTAGCACTCTACTGGGAAATATCTATTGTTATGTATTTTTCTTTTTCTTACTTGTTTAACCAAAGTCATTTGTATACAAAATTAAAATTCCTAATTTTCAGCTATTAGCCTATCAGTTTCTTTTCTATGTTACCCTAATTTTACTTCCAGTGCCTGGAGAATTCAGCCAGGGGATGTATCCCAGTCTCCAAGCATTTAAAATGCTTCTAACTTTCCAGTGTTATAAAGAAACTCACAGTCAACAACTGTGTCCAGAAGGCTTTCTTTTCTGTGCTAGTTTCACAGTATTTCTGATGAACTCCTACTGTAATGTCCTCTCTCCTACATTAAAGATGGAAACATAAAAGAGCTGTCTTTCCCAGATACTTCTGGGGAACTGGATATCCATAAGCAAGAAGACTCCAGCAAAAATGTAATGGAAGGAAACTATGGGACTTCCCTGGGAACCTGCAGGGACAGTCATGACTGTCTTTTCCAGCCTCAGCACTCCAAGAGGAGGCTGGATATAGAAGACACTTGCCATCTCAGTTTCTTCTACATACCCAGTAACTATTGACACATGCCTACCCTGTACCTGACACTGTGCTATTTGGGCATTAAACACTGAACCAAGAAACTCCTGCATTTGACTTATAAAGACCACTCTCGAAGATAACATTTGGGCCTTAATAAAACCACCACTTTCTTATTGTTGGCTGCTGCCAAGCATTCTGTTTCTTAGCACCGGTGTATAAATTCACCTCACGCCAATTCTCAAAGGAGCCCTCAACTACAGCTAAGGCTCTTTAAAATAAAAAAAAGCAGTCTGTGAAAAGCTGCATGCCAGGCTGGGGTATGCTCAGAGGGGCATCACTTGCTTAGCACATACCAAAGCCAAGAGCTTGCTCTCTGGCACCATAAAATGATAAATACAAAAAATGAAGGGCCAGTGAGATGACTTCTCAGGTAAAAAGCCCTTGTCTAGCAACCTGAGTTTGATCCCCAGAATCCACATGGTAGAAAGAAGTGCCACCTGCAGGCTGTCCTCTGACCCACACACATGTCGTGGCACATACACACACACCCACAGACAGAGGGAAAGAGAGTAAATAGATGCAATTTTTTTAAAAAAATGAATAAGAGACCACACACCTACACAAAGCCACCAAGTGACAGAATTGTACCCACGCCAAGCTGATTTGACCCCACCTTCTCAACTACAAGTAAAACAATAATTGTGCTCTCCGAGAACACTCGCCGCAGGAATGGCCCCTAGAGACTCTCTAACACAGAGCTCTGTCCTCCTTGGCCTGGTACCTGAGGCCCCCACCAACAAGGTTGATAAGATTCCCTTGTGGACTGATTTCTTGAGGAAAGTAGCATTTCTTAACTGATGGAACTAGCAAGGGCTGTCTCCTACAGATAATGTTCTGTTCTCAGGCCCAGGTATGGCCACCCTGCACAGGTCCACAAGGCCCAACAAAGAGAATTCAAGATGTTTGCAAAAGCAAAAGTCATTTGATAGGAAATGTACCAGGAACTGGGAATCTGTAGCTTTTCCCAAGTGAACACTATTTGGTACGATCCTCTTTGGCAAAGCTGGGCAGAGACAGAGGCTATAGAATCACAAGGAAATGGTCATGCTTTGCAGTAGGTTGTATTCCTAAGCTGTGTTCATGAGCAAGCCAGGTGTATTCAACACACTCCCTGTTACATTCTACATTACAAGAGCTTAATCAGAAAGTAACCTCATTGTAGGAGAGGGGCATCTGAACAGACTCAGTAAGTTTCTCTGAAAGTACACACACAAAGAATCTGCAAGATGCATGCTGAATAAACTCCAAACACCAGCTTTAGAGCTGTGGGGAGCAGCTTTAGGTTAGTGTGGGCTACACATGGCAATGCTTTCTCTCCATAGAGATGAAAGTAAGACAGCCCAGCCCTGATGTCTTTCACTCTCAAGGTAAATGTTGAGTGTCTCTAAGTGGTTTCCCAAGAAGAGTCTGAAAATGTCAAGACCTAGGTCACCACCCAGACTGTGGGTGGCACTGCCTCCTTCTCTCCTCCAGGATGGTGGAGCTTCTTCCTCCTGGGTTCTCTGCTCCCCTCATTTCACAGGCTGTACTCTTGGAATGAAAACATCAGACAGAAGTCAAGCATAGTGGCACATACCTATAATTCCACAACTCCGGAGGCTGAAGCGGACTGCATAGGGAGACCCTGACTCAGGAGAGGTGACCCGGAGGTGGGAGGAAGAGGAAAGATGAAATATTTGAATGACTACCAGGAATGCTGACTCCTTTCTTCTCTAACAATTGAACCTGACTTGCATGTTTTCAGAGAAAATCTACACAGTTGCCTGGAAAGAAAACATCAGCAGAATTTGTTTTGAGAGGAGGCCCTCAATAAAATCCATAATTTTGATTGTATCTGCACAGAGTACTCTTCTTGCAGACGACAGAACATGATGCAGCGATAAAAGCAAATATCAAACTTCCTTGTGGCAGATTATCTCCCACTCTGTCTAACTGCCCAAAATTAAATGTAATTCGAGGACCTTCCTTCTAACTCTACTCCCCAGGAGGCCCTTCAGGGGACCTCTGATGCCTGCTTCACCACTTTCATGACATCATCACATGTGGTGGCTTTCTCCAGGCGGTAGATCAGAGCCACAACAGACACAGTGGGAGTAGGAAGGCAGAAGGCCATGCCGGTGAGCTTCCCGTTCAGCTCTGGAATGACCTCACCCACAGCCTTGGCAGTGCCAGTGGACACAGGGATAATGCTCTGGGCAGCCCCACGGCTGACATGCCAGAGTTTCCCAGAGGGGCCGTACACTGCCTTCTGGGATGCGGTGATGGCATGGAAAGTGGTCCTGAGCCCCTTCATGATGCCAAAGTCGTCATGGATGACCAGGGGAGCTAAGCAGCTGGTGGTCAGGACATGGCTGACGATCTTGAGTGAGTTGTCACACTTATGGTTCACACCCATCACGAACATTTGGCATCAGCAGGAGGAGCAGAGATGCCCGTTCTACAGACAGCCACATTTTTTGTGCTGTGCCAGCTGCATCCCTGAGACACCATGGTGAAAGTCGAAGTGAACAGATTTGGCTGTATTGGATGTCTGGTCACCAGGGCTGCCTTCAATTCTGGCAAAGTAGACATTGTGCCTGTCAGTGATCCATTCGTTGAACTCAACCACATGGTCTACATGTTCTAGTATGATTCCACCTGCGGCAAGTTCAATGGTACAGTCAAAGCTGAGAATGGGAAGCTTGTCATCAATGGGAAGGTCACCTCCATCTTCCAGAAGCGAGACCCCGCCAACATCAAATGGGGAACGGGGTGATGCTGGTGCCAAAGGTATATTGTGGCATCTACTGGTGTCTTCACTACCATGGAGAAGGCTGGAACCCAATTTTTGGATTTGTGAAAAGATGAGTGATGACTTGGAAAGTCAACTTCCTATGTGTAAGGCCTGCAGTTGTCTCCCAGAGCTGTAACTTTCACAGCTTTCCTTGGCCTCCAATCCCACACTCAGAGTGGCCCTTTAAAACAGCTGTAACTGCTCCCGTAAATGAACATTAAGTGTGTCTCAGACATTCATGCCAAGAGCAACCCTCCAGCCCCAGAAGGTAAGGAATGATCAGGCCCCTGGAGGAATATCAGCAGCTCCTGCCAATGTCTAAGGTGATCACCTGCACCAGTCTTTCAATGGAGTACCTGAAAACTTGTGTTCGGCAGACAAAATGACAAGGTCCAGTTTAAGCTCTGCCTCCTCTTGGCTGCGTATATTTACATGACTCTCAGCTTCCCATCCGTGGCAGTCAGTTTTAAGTGTACACTTGCCAATCGAGAACTAAGCCTTCGACATACCTGTGAGGCATTACTTCATTAAGCCAAGCCTTTGGGCAAGCCAACACAAGATTATCTAACTGATGTGGGAAGACAGAGCTCATAGTGGGTGGGACCATTCCCAGAGTAGGTGGAGAGAAGGTGGCAGACTGGCAAGCTGGCAAGTATGTCCCTCTCTGAGCTCTTCTTATGGATAATGTGAGGCCAGTTCCTTCATCTCCCCATGCTGGTCTAACTCTCTTGTCATGGTGGACTATAACATGACAACGTGAGCGTGAATAAACCCTTTGTTCCCCAAATGGTTTGGGTCATGGATTCATCACAGAACTTTTGTTTTCGAGCCAATTTAAGCTCTGTCTCCCTTTGCTGTGTGTCTCTAGACAAGCTATTTACATCAGTCTCTGCTTCTCATCAACATAATGTCCTCAACCTCTCCATCCTGATAAAGTCAAAGTGAGAATTAAGCAAGGTAAAGAACCTAAGCGATCAGTAAGATCCCTGGCCCAGTTAGCAAACTGAAAATAACAAAGGTCTCTTTCTTGGGGTTTGGGATATACAGATGTATTTCAAGCTCCACTTTTATGCAATTTAATATGAACCGAAATTCAGGACACATTTGTAATTTAAAATTCTAGCAAACAAGAATGTGCTAAATAGCATTCTCTTTAGAACAAAGTTCTTATTTAGATTATTTTCCATTTAATTGGTTATAAGTTATATTCTGTGATAGTATAATGAAATTCCTAAGTATGGGAAGTCTTTTAAAGAAAGGAATTTTCTTTACTAAACGTTCAGGAGATTAAGGGTGATGGCTTTGCTGGTGGTCCTTCGATGTACAGGGCATCAAGTGACAAGAAACAAAGAACTTGTGGTTTCTTTCTCCCCCTCCCTCTCTCATCTAGTAAAGTTACAAATGTTCACTCCTTGAAGACTCTACAAAATATCCATCTCTAATCCTAATCACTTCCCATGGCCCCTACTTCTAAACACCACAGGTCAAGTGTCCACCCACATAATACAACGGTGATTAAATTCCAACATATGGATCCTTGGGAAACAGCCAATCCATGGCCAAACCACAGCAATTGACTAGCGGTAAATGCCCATTCAAGTATGTGAACAAGTTTGTCCAAGAGATTTCCCCCAGCTAAGTGGCTGAGCTCCAAAGTCAAGCAAGCAGATGCACACAACCGCAAGCGTCAGCACTGCTGCGGCTGCCACTGGCAAAACAAGGACAGCACTGCTGCTCTGTCCACCATCGTCCAGCTCTTCCAGCAGCTCACCAGGCCCCTGAGATGCCAGGACCAGCCAGCTGCGAGCTGTAGCCTCAGGCCATGCAAGGCTGAGTGTGCATTCCACCCAGTGCCTATAGGCGCTCTGGACCACAGGAGACCGGAATGCAGGCAGCATCCATTTGCTCCAAGGACTCTCAGTGTCTAATTGTACAATGTGCCTGTTTTGCAAGGCAGCGATCTTCAGAATGCAGCTCATGAGGTCTCTTTAAGCGTACTAATTTAAAGGAATCAGTTTGCAGGACTTGTCTTCTATTTGCATTTTTCCCAGAATTGTTCTGCCTAGAAGCCTCTTTCCTCCTCACAAATGCCAATCTTCCGTGACTTAAAAAGAAGCAATTCCCTCTTTCATCCTGAATCTTTCTGCAGCACAATGGTGTGGGCGTAAAAATCTTCCAGTGGCTAGCTTACAATGCACATGCTGGTAAACCAATAAGGACTGGTCTATCTCTCCAGCAGAACAGGTCCAGGGAAACTAGAATGCACCTTGTTGGGCACATAGGGAATGAGTACGGGGAATACACAGATGGCAGAAGAGCCGAGAAACCAACAGAATCTCCAGATAGCACCGACATGAGCCGTGGCTAGAAGCAAGCACAGTCCTGAGTAAGAGAATGGAAGCCTAGGACAAGGCCAGCATCCCCACTACTAGAGGACCCTGCTGTTGCAGACCATGCCACCAACTTCAGGGACAGAGGGAAGACACACTGTGGCCTCTATTCTCTAGCCTGTCACTGAAAGTCAGGCATTGTCTGGATTCCACTGATGACACTAGAAAGGCGACCCAATAAGCTTTATTTATTTATTATTTAAGAGACTGAGAAGGCATACACATGCCACATGTGCAGGTCAGAGGACAACTTACAGCAGGTTTTCACAGATCAAACTCAGTTCACCAGATTTGCACATAGGCATCTTTACCCACTCACTGTCTCTGGTTTAGTTTTAAACTACTATCCATGTTTACAACAGCCCACAGATTACTTTGCAAAGTTTCACACGTGGGATGAAACTTCACACAGTAACTCGGACCTACACATGCTTTATGGTGCTTGCTTTGGAAACACCTAAGCAAAACCTTTGAAAACCTATGTTGACAAATGCCAGGATGAAAGAAGTTACCTCTTCACATATTTACAAGACGAACAGAGATGGTGTTGCAGTTCACCTGCATGGTTGCTGATAAATGATCATCAAACAGCTTAAGGGAACAAGGGGTTTATTTCCTTACAACAGTCCAGTTACAGTTCTCAGTCCAGCTTGACAAGAGAACATGCACCAACATCAGGGCCAAGGGAAATAACCACACCATCACCACATAACAGCTGAGAGACAGACGATCCTTACTTGCCAGACCAGCATGTCTGGCCAAGTGAACAGAAGGACGGCGACTTCCTCAACCAGCTCTCAGTATTTTATTTTTCTGTTCAGGGCCTAGTCCAACCCACTACGGACTGGGCCTTCCCCATTAGCTAGACAATCTCTTGCAGGTTTTCTCTGGGCTTAACGTAACCATTAATTCTCTGCAAATGTGCCCAGAGTTCAAACCCTGAAAAGTCAAGTTGACACCTGTGCCTAACTATGACAGATGGGCTGGAGGTTCTGAGGCTGCTACACGCTCAACCCTCAACTCTCACCGTCTGTTTTACAGATGTGGAAATGAGGGTCAGAAAGCTGCCTAAAATCAAGTTTGTAACAATGGAGCTGGAGTTCCTAGCCAGCCCCGTTTATTTCCACAGTGTGTTAGGGAAGATTTCTTCCTTAGATTCAGATGCGCGAGGGCAGCACATCAGATAAATCCAGAGTAGTACTTCCCGATGTAATGTGCACATGAGCCACTGGGTCTCTTGCTAAGCTTTAGATCTCAATTTGGAGGCCGGGTAAGACCTAAATTTTGCATTTGAAAAAGCTTCCCAAGTGACACATCCTTTTGAACAGCAAGACCTCTGAGCTGTGGACTCTAGCCTTCTTGATCGTACACTCCTAAGTGTGCGTGCTATGAGCATGCATCCCTGGAAAGTGTATGTTCACTAACATAGTCCACATTTTCATCAAAATACCTGATGTAAACAATTCAAGGAAGGAAGTATTGTTTTGGTGTATGACTTCTAAGGTTTCAGTGCACAGAGTTCCGTTGCTGCTGAGCCCATGGAGAAGAAGAGCAGCGCAGAGCCTTCCCAGAGCCTTCATTCCCAGGTGTGAGACAGCCAAGTGACAGCACAGTGATGGTGCTCTCAAGAAAAGGACTCAGCGAAGGCAGAGGCCCACCAGATGGCGTGGTCAGGAAGGGCTCCCACAGGGAAGGTCTGTTAAGCAGGAGGCATGTTCTCCAGCTTTCTGTCCCCATAATACAATACTAAGCAGTTGACTTACATACAGAGAAGTTTTCTTTGGGCTCGTGCTTTCAGATGTTCTAGTCCACGACCAAGCGGCTCTAGTGCTTCGGAGCTCTGTAAGGTGGCGCATCAGGCAAGCAGGGTGGGGAGGGAGGAAGAGAACATAAGCAAAGCTGCTTACCTCATTCCCAGAAAGCAAAGAGAAAGCAGCACTACAATTACCTCCACGGCCAAGCCCAGTGACCTATGGAACTCCTGTAAGGCCCCTCCTCCAAAAGAGCCACTGCACTTCCCCAATAATGTCGTCTGGATGGCCAAGCACTTAACACCTGTACCTTGGAGGAAGGAATATCTATCCAACCACTCCAAAGAGAAGGCAGTAAAGGCACTGGACACATGGACTCGCTGCAGGAGGGCTGCTAGCAAGTGAAGACCTGAGACAGGATGATGGTAGCTCGAATTACAGCAAGGTCACTGGTGCTTTGGAGCAAGGAGGAAAAAAAGACGAACAGGAGAGTTGGTGACATATGTAATAGAAAACAAGTGTTAGCAAGACAGTGACGTTATCAGCTTTAAGGCTTTTGTGGGCTGTAGTGTGCAGAACATACACTGGAGGAGCAAAGGTGGAAACAAGATACAACCATCATGCCACCTACTCAGGGAGCAATGCCAACATCCCAGAAGACACGCCAGGCCCTTCTTCAGGTGCCCCCAACCCTCCACTCCCCTCCCAACACACACAGACACACACACATACACACACACACACACACACACACACACACGCATACTCCACTCAGGCCAGAGCTGATAACTGAGGGCTCCTTACATGCAGGACCTGCCTTTTGAAATATACTCATTTCTCTATCAAATTCTTTTATTAAGTTGGAATGTCTTCAGGCAATACCTGACAACTACACATGTTTAAGGCCTTTGGTCAGAACCTTTTTCACCACTGATAATGACTGCTGATCATTCCTTTTCACCTATGACTCTCAGGAAGTCAAAAAGCACATCATCATTGCCTCTGAATCCAGGACATTTGCATATTACCCAATACATAGTAGTCACTTGTGTATGTCGGGTATTGGGCCTGTGAGTGCGCGCACGTGCTGCACTAGTTTTTAAAGAAATGTTCTGATTCCTTTTCTCCATATATTAGTGTGACAGTTGCTTCAGCTATCAGTTAGACCCTTCAGAGGTGGGCCTGCAAGAAGTCTTTGAAAAGCCTGCGGGAGGTTTTCTTAATTGTATAACTGATGTAAGAAGACACAGCCCATAGTGGGTTGTACTATTTCCTGGACGGGGGGATAACATGAAGAGAGCTGGCTCTGTAATTGACAACCTGGCAAGCAGCATTGCTTCTTGCCCCCTGCTCTTGCAGTGGATACGGTGTGTCCAGCTAACTTAGCTCCTGATACCAGCAACTCTTCTGCCACTGCGAACCTGAAGCCATAAGCTGGAATTTAAAAATCACTTTGTCCCCTAAATTATTTGGGCTGGAAATTTTCTTTTACAGTATGGAATATGAAGCTAATATGACAATTTGGGGCCAGAGAAATGGTGTGTTGGTGTCCAACTAAGACAATAAGTAAGACCGAACCTTTGAGTATTCCTGGTCATTTAAGATGAATTCCATTAAGCTGAATGGCCAAGTGAATATGCTTACACAACAGCATTTACAAACATGTTTTAGCGTCTTTTAGAATCAGTAGTCCTGTATTTATGTTATGCAAATATTAACAGATTCCTTATTTCTCATGGGTCCACTCCAGATTATCTCTTATTATCTTCCTCTGCTACTTACCCCAACCCAAGTAAAAGCTATACCATTAACACACAGAACACAGTACAGCACAGAAACAGCTGGCAGAGACACCTCACAGCCTTAGGAAACAAACAAGCTTTGGGCAAGAAGAAGTCTCCATCTTTTCCAGAATGCAATTTAACTTACAAATAATGATGATGTTCCTTTCCTCCTTGGCATTTGGGAGATATATTCTCAGCTGCACATACAAAAAAAAGGGAAATTGTCATCTAAAAAAAGATAAATAAATGAAACCATGATAAATAGGCAAATGAACATTCTGAATGCAAAAATCAAGGTTAGTGTTCTCTATCCAATGGTCTCATAGGAATGGCAAACAAGTCAGTGTAATAAGGGGCAGGTATGATGGCAAAAATTTTACACCCAGCATGAGGTTTTATTTTTAATATCTCTGTCTGAATTCTTGTTGTAATATGAATCAACTGTCTAAAGACTGGTCTCTAGGATGGAGCAAAGACATCCTTAAGAAATGCACAGTGAATGGAAGTTCTCTGTAGCAAAATGAAGCTTCATTTTTACAAGTCCCTTCTCCCTTCCACTGTTTCCCACTTCAATGTTAAGCATGCCCTCTGGGCAATTTATGTTTTTAATATTGCTGTTGTAAATAGAGCTGATCAAAAACTACTGCTTCTGGGAACACTAGACAATATTGCAAAGTTATGAGCTGGACCTGGGGACAAGGTCCCTGGTGAGCCTGGCAGAATGCTTAGCCCAGCGGGCCTTGCTCAGGCAGTTAGGGGAGCCCAGCTTTCCTTGAGCCTGATGTTTCCAGAATATAGCAATAGGCATATGCACTTTCTAAATCATCCTTGGACCTTGGATAATCAAAACCTCAGATTTGGCTCTACCTTCATCCAAACACTGGGTAGAATCCATGCATGGCAAACTTCATTATAGCTCAGGTTAGTTAGCATGACACCTGGGGTTTTGACTGTCCCTACATCTGAAGTTTACTGAGAAAGGTGCTGTCAGATCTGTCACTCTCACCTTAAGGCAGCAATCAGGGTGCTGTTCAGAGACCCCCATTCAATGGAGACCTTCTAGAAAGAAGGGAGATAACTCTCCTATCCTTACTGACTTTCCAGGGACCAGAAAAAGGTGTACCTGGGCCAATGAGATGGTTCAGTAGGCAGAGGTGTCTCTGCGCAAAGCCAACAACCTGAATTTGATCCCCAGAGCTCCCATGGTGAAGGACAAAACTGACAAATTGGCTTCTAGTCTCTCTCTCTCTCTCTCTCTCTCTCTCTCTCTCTGTGTGTGTGTGTGTGTGTGTGTGTGTGTGTGCATGTGTGTGCATGTGTGTGTGTGTGTGTGTGTGTGTGTGTGTGTGTGCCTCTTCAGTAAGTTAATAAAATATTTTCTAATAAAGTTACATTTGTTTAGGCAAAGGCTCTCCCACTGAGTTACACTTGAGACTCCCACACGTCAGATCTTCGTGGAGTTCTATCTGCTCCTTGCTCCTAAGCTCCACACCCAGTTATACAGGATACTAATAGTTGCACTGGTAAGATGGGCAATAGAACAAACTACAACTAACTGGCAGTTGTTTCCTGAATTTGAAGTAGAGAAAATTAAGAACTTGGATTATAAAGGGTTTCTGATGCAGAAATCTTTGAGAAGGGATGCATAAAAGATGTAGGTCTATAGCTGCATCTTGCAAAAGAATATTCCAAGGCAGAGAAGGCAGGAAAAGTAGTCTAGAAAGGAGGCGGAGGCAGTACAAGGCGCATGGAGAGAAGCAACAGGGAAAACTGGCTGGAGTGAAGGGTGTACACAGGAGCAGCTGTCCACAGACGGATGGATGGTATCGAAGGAGCCCCACACTGGGCCGTCTGTGTAACATCAGCCTTGATGCTGGGCTTCCATTTCCTCTAAGGACTCTGTACTGGCTGTTGCTTCTCCTGTTACAGGTTTGTGTTGAGTCTGCTTTTCCATACAGCTGTTCGCTCATAGTTATTCCTCTGTGGCTCCGTACTGAGTGGGCTTCGTGAGAGTCAGCCACATTTTTGTCTGTTCAGCTTTCTGAACAAGCTGATACTAGAGTCAACTGCTGCACTTTCTAGCATCTCCCTTTCACAGAGCAGGTGTCTTATTTTTTAGTGACCTAACACTTGCTTTGAATCTTGGACATGACTTTCAGAAGAAATCTTGGCAGTTTCTTCTATGTAATGAACTGGAAAGAGCATGAGAAGAGTATTCAGAAAATAAACAAAATGCTCCCACTCTCAAGAACATACAGAGTGAGGCATCTGTGTATTCCCATGACAAATGTATGTGAACAGTGGACTATGCTATGGACTATGCTACAATGTCTATGCCAAATACATTAATAAAGTTCCCCAAAATGTGCTAAGCAATAATTGGAAAAAGTTATCTTAGGGATTAAATAATAAGAACAAAATTGTTATAAGGATAAAAACTCCATAGCAAATAATTAGATAGTAGATAGGTAGATAGATAGATAGATAGATAGATAGATAGATAGATAGATAGATAGATAGATAGATAGGAGGCCGAGAGAAAAATCACAAGAATGCCTTCACCTTGCCCTCCAATCCTTCCAATCCTTTACATTCCAAGTATTGTGATGGTTAATATTGCCAATTTGTGAACCCCCATCTCTGTGTCTTCCACTGACACTTACTAAACCTTTCTTCTGAAGTTGTGTACACAGGGGGTTATTCCATTAGCTCCTACACTGCTAGAAAGCACAAGCTATATTTTATTTCATTTTATGTTCTCCACATCTAGGAGATGTGTTTGACCCACAGTACATAAACCACATGCACTCTGTAACAGCTATAAATCTGGCCCTATGCCAAATTGTAAGCATAATTAAAACATGAGATTTTTTTCTCATGATTTTTTTTGTTAAATGCACAATTCTTGAACGTAAACTCTTCAATTAACAATGCCGTGTCACAATGATAAAAAGGGGCTAAGGAGATGACTCAGTTGGTAAAGTGCCTGCTGTGTAAGTATAAAGATCTGAGTTCAATCCTCAGAATCCGTGTAAAAGCTGGGTGTGCCAGTGCACCATGCACATCTGTAACCCCAGGGTTCAGTGGATAGTGGACAACCCTAGGACATCTAGCCCAACCGAAATGTTGAGATCCAAATTCAGTGAGAGACCCTGTGTCGAAAAATTGGATGGAACTGGATGGCTCAGGAGTTAAAGCCTTTGCCTTGCAAGCAAAAGTAACGGAGTTGAGATCTCCAGATCTCATGTAAAAATTCTGGGTAGAGATAGCAACGGCCTACACTTATGGTCCTGGAAGACAGAGCCTGGGAAACTGCAGAGCAAAACAATAAGGAGGATGAGCAATCCAGAGTGATTCCCCAAATTATCCTTGGTTTTCCACCGGCACATAACACTCAAGTGCCCTGTGATGTACACACATAAATAAATAAATAAATAAATAAATAAATAAATAAATAAATAAATAAATAAATAAATAGATGAGGATCAGTCAAGGAAAATACCTTACACTGACCTTTGGCCTCAACATTCGCATGCATGCACACACGCAGGCACATACATACACATGATAACACACATGCACACACACACAAGTGTTTGTCATTTCCTAGATGCAAGACAAAAGAATTACTAGACCCCTCAAGTTTTGTTGTCTAAAGAGACCCAAGAGGTCACAGTTATCATAGGCCTGTGATACCCACCTGGGTTTTAGAGGAGTTTTTATTAGCTACAAAGACAAAGAACAGGAACACAAAAATGAAGGACTTTGAGTTAATTTTACAGTGAAGGGGTTTGTGTAATTAAGATGTGCTTCTAAAGAGCATGTTGATTTAATTTACATTGGCTTGGATAGCACAGTACATTCCCCTGGGGTAGTGTTGCATTATATGGTCTGTATGCTTTGCAACCAAGTTTCTTCCAGATACCCTGGCGGCGGCAGCAGGTAAACTCAGACAGTGCCAACTGTGACAGAGATCTTTGTTGCCTAACATATCCTGGTTGCTTAGGCAAGGGTTGTAGACAAAGGCTACATAAATAAGGGGAGTCATCTATATACAAATACCACATGAAAACAATTAATTAGTTAATTAATTAAATGGTAGCTATCATGATGCTTATCCTGAGGTAGACATCTGAAAAGGAAATGAGAGATGATAGCAGGAAACACGGATACAATATGAAGGGCGTGATGGTCCTGTCTTCCTAAGGAGGAATCCAGAGGGGAACATAGGGAGGACTGAGGCCTTCAGAACTTGGAAGCCCGGCTAAGTGCCAGTCTGTGTCTTGGTGAGCAGGTCTGGCCACTCTAGATGTTCCACACCACTGAAGGACATCAGTTTCCTCACTGAAGACTGGCATGCTCATAAATAACCACAGCACTGGTCAAAAGAGGAACCGCCCAGGAGGTACAATGAGTTCTCTGCTGCAGCTGGCACGAACTGGTGTCACTGATGAGTATTTCTGTTACAGCTGTCCTTCAGAAAGAGAAGAAGCCTTGATTTTCTTTTTCTGTTAAGATCTACTAGTTTGGTTAAGTGTGCATTTGATTCAAAAAAGTGAAAGATGTTTTGTTTTCTGAATACACTGTAAGAACTGCTTCTACATGAAGTAGAAAAACTGTGAGTTCCTCTGGCAAGAGATCTCTTAAAAATCCACCGTAAGTAGTATGTTATTTGCACATTTGTAATTGTGCAGAGAGCTGGTGTATCCAGATCCTTCTCCCCAATGAGAAAAGAAAAAAACTAGATGTAAAATACTAAAAAGACACATATGACTTCTACCTCAGTAGACTCAAGATAGTTTCCCTACATTCTGGTGGATATGAACTGCTGCAGTAAACTGAAAAGCATCTTAGAGTTCATAATGAACCAAGTGATCCCCATCGAATTCTTTCATGTGCTTTCATTATTAGAGAACATTACTATTTGTTTAAATTAAACTCTGAAGACAAGACAGCCCTGAATTATTAGACCTTGAAAGCTTAGTACATGTCCCCCTTGGTTGGTCAAATGGTTTTCATATTTAAGACACTAGCTCACTAGCAAGCTAGTTCAAACGCACTCAGTAATTATGCAAACACCTAAGCACGTTCTGCAATGCCAGATCATAACTAGGAGCTCTAGTACCTACAGGAATCTGTTCTGAACAGTTTATAGAAGCTTTTAAACATGGCTTCATTGGGGAAGGAAAAGCATCATTTATTTTACCTCAGGAACAGTTATCTCCATGGGCACTTTCCTATGTTACCTCTGTGAATCCTGACAGACCTACAAGCCAGGTGCCATTCCATTTGAAGGTAAAGAAAGTAAAATATAAGTAAAGTCATACTCTGCACAATGTTAGAAGTAAAACAACTCAGAGCATCACCAAATTTTATGCTGTCCTTCCACTGAGCTACTACAAAGCCATCCTGGCTCTTGGGACGTTATATGTCATGAATGATGGGGAGAGGAAGAGGGGTTGCTTCTCTTTGGTTAAATGCCTTGACCTCTCAATTCTTCCATTCACTGCTGAAAGAGGGAACTGTAAATTCTCCTGGCCCTTCCAATGGACGTGAATAAAAATAATCTGTTTCTCAGCTGCTTCATTCATCCTACATTTACTGAGCACCCATTACATGTCAAACATCCATTAGTTTAAGTGCCGGGAAAAGAGCAATGAATAAACAGAATCTGTGCCCTCAAGAAGTCTGCATTCCCATGACAAACAGAGTCACTGTGCTCCCCAAATCACCCTGAGATCATGACTTCTGAAAAAAAAATTCTACATGCTGAAGATGAAAGTCAGTGGTAAAATACTTTCCTGGTATGCACAAAGTCCTGAGTTCAATTCCCTATACTGAACAAACAAAACAAAACCACTTTTTATGTCTGGGTACCTGAAAGCCATACTCCCTTATTAGCATGTGAACATGAAACACAGGAAGTGGGGGAGGAAGAAAGGGGACATTTGAAAAATCAGGACACTAAGCAAAACGATTAACTGATGGGTTAGGTAAATTTGATGAAGAATTAAATCACAAAATCCTTTGAAAATAAAAGAGATCACAAGCCATTTTTTTAAATAATCATTTGGTTCATTCTTCGATAGTTGGACAGAACCAAGCGAGCCCTTCAAAAGCAGAAATATGCACAGATCACCAGATGCCTGGACAAAACCCCACATTCTGCCCCCAGGAAACCACTGCCAAGCACAGATGTCAACTTGGGCTCTCGGTGCTTCTAAAAGACAGAAAAATCCATACTGTGCTAAAAACATGTGAGTGGTGTTTTTAAAACAGTGTGGATTTTTAGGGGTACCTATTACGTTTGTATAAGCAGAAAAATAAATAAATTAAAAAAAAATATGAGTAGAAGCAGTGACTTGTACCGGGCAAATGATAACCCATTCATTTTAGTCCCCATGATGTGTGTGGTCATTCTAAATAGGACAAGACCCTTTGACATCACAAGCATTTCGGGGATCCCGCCAAGGCTCCCACTGTAATTCATCACTAAAGGGACAAATGCTCACGTACCACATAGGTTCCTGTTACCTGCTGCTGCTGGCAGAGTAGAACCCATTTTGTCTGCCTACTGGCATGCTTACCCATTTAATTACCAAAAAGGCACAGTCGTGTGTGTGCCCCAGTGACCTACTTTAATAAAATCTGGCCGCACATCAAACAGAACACAGGCTTAACTCCTCACTCCAGAAGCTACATAGTAGTAGTACACAGTCAAGGGCAGCGCTGGGGAAAACTACGGTGTGTGTCCACCTTTTACCAAGAAACCACGCGGGTGCTGCTGTGGTTGCTATCATCCTAACAGTACTGCCTACCTGACAGTTACCAAATCCAATTTTCTTTCCCCATCAACAACCACTTCCTAATATTCCAAGTTCTGTGTCTATGGATTTAAATGTTCAAATGTGTCTAGTCTTTTCCTGTTTTTCAACCTAAGGAAAATATGCATCAGAAAAGGTGGCCCCACCCTCAGTCAATGCACCCTAAAACCCCAGAACACCTATCTGACTCACTCCTGAGAGTCATTCTAAAGTAGAAAGCAAGACACGCACGCCTGGATTTTTTTTTCTCTTACTCCAAATAGGAAGACTTACCAGTCCTGTTTAACATTTAGATATTTCAACATTGTGGGACCTTCTTCGGTAGAGAAAAAAATAAATAAAAAAAAACCTCCGTGAGCACTAAAAACACACTATAACCAATGATTGCCTCCCACCTCATTTCATGGAGAGCGTTGATTTCCAGGATTCCCTTGGTCTTGCTCCACTGATGTCCCTAATGATGGCATTGCTCAATTTTAAAGCAGTTCTGAGGGGGGCCAGACAGGATGCTCTAAAATGCACAGGACTGGGGAAATGAAAAAGACCTGGAAGGGGTGACTTGTCAAGGGTCCAAGGAGGCAGAAAGCCTCATAGTCTGTTCCTGTGCAGGCCCCAAGTCCCCTCCCTCCACTCAGGGTACCACAGAACCTGCCCATAGGTGTTGTGAGAACAAAGGAGATGAAGCATGTTCTGGGCGCAGCACAGCTCTGAAGCAAAGCACGCTCCTTTACCCTGGAGATACTCAGACTTCTGTTCCATTGGGAACGTACTGTGCAGATGACTCTATACACCTAGCAGTCCCCACCACACAACAGCCCACTCACTTCCCTTTTTGAAAAGCTACTCCTGCTTAAACCTCTCTTCCTGCCAAGGATGAACATCTTGATTCAATCATCAGACAAGATCTCTTCTTAGAAATAATCAGCACAATTATTTGGACCACACAGTGAATAGAGACACCAGATCATCATCAAATCCATCACTCTGTTTCATTTTAACATCCATTAAGCTGATGTTTGCACAAAATCCCCCAGCATTTTCCAAAAGCAAATTATCATTCTCCCCACTGAAAAGTAAGGAAAAATGGAACCCAGAATTATTAGTTTAATATCACAGGTGCTGAACATCAGCTCCAAAATGAGTTGTATTGTAACTCTTTACACAGTACTCGAAAGACAAAGAAAAGATTAGACATAATAAGCACACAATGAACCAAGAGCTGAGCAGTTACTGAGAGGTGATTCACATAAGCTTTCCTGATCCTGTTCTTTCTTTTCTGTCTGTCCTCTCCACTCACAAAAATAATCAGAATTATCTTTTCTTCCAAATTTAAATTATTTGTATGTTGGGAGGAAGAAGGGGCTTATGATGCAAACAACGCCAGAGTCTTCCACCCCAAATCCATGAATCCACACTACCTTTCTGGACTTCTGCATTGGCCGGGAGGACATGAGGTGTAACAGGAGTAGCCTCAACATCCATGGAAATGATGGATACTCTAGGATCTGCATGGTCACGCTTGAGGCAAGGTGACAAAGATGGGCTGGACAAGCTGTCTAGGAGAACCCTTGAGCATCTTTGAGAGATTCTGCCCTCAGTGCCTTAGGAAGCCAAAGCTGTTTCTTGGGCCATGTGTTTTTGTATCTATCTTGACTTTTTTTCCATCTGCCCTTTCCTTTCTTCTTTTGAGTCTCCGGCACCATATCAGCTGCTGCCAGCCCTCCACCACAGCCCCAGTTGCTACCACCTCCTCCCAGTCAGCTGCCACGACCCCATTCAACCTTCCAGCTCCGTCACACTGCAGGATGACTTCTCCATGGAGATCTCTTGCCTATTTGTCTCAATAACTTTGTAACAATCAATTGTATCCTCCACCTGCTGTCCTGTGTCTGGCCCCAAAGCATTGCTGCCCCCCTTTCCCCCCCATGTCTGTTAATCAGTACCTACCAAACACACATCAACTGACACAAAGCTTTTAATTTCATCAAAAGATTAATTACAGAAATTTGTGAGTAAGAAGAGCTGTTTGCTATAAATACGCCTAACATTTCCAAAACAACTTTGCCTACGACGTGATTTTTAAAGCAGCTTTTGAAAACAAAGACATCACACAGGTGTCTGTCTATGCAACAAGCTCACTTGAAGAAAAAGGGGGTTGAGCATACACACCTGATAGCACTAAACCCCAGAAATCAGTCAGAAACTTGGCTTAGTATACACTTGGGGTATTTCTTCACTACTTTTACCCCCCAAAATCTTAGTCTACCCATCTTGGGTCCCAAAACTGTTAAGTTCCTTTCAAACTGCCTAAGTTTATTATAAAGTCATATCCCACACTCATATTACCATCCAGTGTCCTACAACCAAAACCTAATAAAAAAAAACTCCCTTTTTGGTCTACCATGAGTTGAGTCCCCACAACAGTGTGCTCAGGTGTGCACCATGTAAAGGCGCCATACTGAACAGACACTAGTCTCAATTACTTTTAAAAACTGCTTTCATTTTTCCTAAAACTTGGATATATTAATGATGAGTAAATTTATGATTTCCACTCTAATTTCCTAGCATATGGCAATGCAGTATCTTGTTTTAACAATCAGCAGCTTAATAGTTTTCCATCAGATAGAAATAAAATGTCATATGAAATGGACACTTGTCTGATTTGCAAAGTGCCTCCTTGACGCAGTTCAGAAAACCTCCTCAGATGTTTTAAACTCTCTGCAGTCATTCACTGATGCGCTGCCCTTGGCTGGATGGACTCTGTTTACAAAGCGTTGACCAAGTCCCCAAATTTGGCCTTGGGCTCTCTTTGGGGTTTTAGGTTTCCTCTCTGTCTGTCTGTCTGTCTGTTCAGAAACATGCGTCTCGTGATTCAGCCCTGCCTGGCCTGCACCTCACTCTATGGAACAGCTAGCCTGAAGCGCCTCTGCCTCCAAAGTGCTGGGATCACAGGCATAGCATCTTCTGCTCCAGTAGCCACAGTCAACAAACACATCCTCTACTCAACCTGCACAGGGCTGCCGCCTCTCGCCCTACTTCTGTCAACTGATGTGACGACACTAACAAAATAACCTTTTGTGGCAGTAGAAGATTAATTACCACTGAGAAAGAGATGCCTATTACTGACACGCTCCACACATTTAAAATCATTAACAAAACATGACACTTGAACTTGAGTCTCAGTTGGCTCTAAATATGTTCTTTGCATTTTCAAAAAGGACAAAATGAAATCATCTTTCATGTGAAAATTCATTTTCAGTGACTTATTTCATTAATATCACTTACAAAAAAAAATAACAGCCGCTGTTTACTGTGAGCACACAGGAAGTGGGAGGCACTTTCAAGGCAACGGAGAAGGGAACGATCAATTAAGGGGAAGAGCATGTGAACTCACCCTGACCCCAAACACGCTTTACTGGCACTGGTGACAATCCAGACTAGCAGACAATCCAGCTGTGGAGGCCTGCAAGAGAAAAGAACACAGGAGAGAGTTAGAAAAGCACAAACGGTAACTTCATTATGCTTCTCCTCAAATCAGTTTTGTGATCCTTGACTCTACACAGAAGCTAGAAACTCCTGATTGGAGTCATTTCATGAACCCACCATTTCCCACTGGCCATGTCTGGGATTTTGGAAGTAATCTTATTCTTAGAATAATCCTCAATTATTATGATTATATAGATTACATGATTAACTGCATTTTTTTCTATCTCAATCCCTCCAGTACTGATGATTTGATAGCTCGTTTGCTTAAATATGTCAAAGAAATGAAGTATCTGAAGCACTTACCACATAGCCCTTGTTAGAAGGAGGACTGACTGATACATAAATAATCATAATCATGTCCACTTTGTAGATCTTGATTGTCTTAAACCATACCAAATTTGTATTCTGCCATGTTTATTTTCTTTTTGTTCAGGAGAAATTAAGAAACAATGGAACTATGAATGACACCATAATATTAAAAGCCTTTCTTTTCATCCAGTCCCAACCAATTGCCACTATCTTTTAAGCTTCCTCCTTGCAATGTAAGAGACTTTTCCAAGAGCAAAACTGTGCAAAAGATCAAATGTGAACTGCAAGACAGAGAAGTACTGATCTCTATGAAGAACTGGATCTAGAATCCATAACAGAGCAAGTGACAGGCAGACACAGGGAGCAGCTAGAAGAAGGGATGCGACAAGAAGGGAACCACAGAAAGAGCCAGCCACTCATCCAGCACTGTCCTGTGGGTAATCTACTCATACACCACATTGAGGAAATTGAGCAGATTCAAGGTCACGTTCAGCTAGAACGACAGGAATGCTTGCTTCTGTCTGACAGTACATGAATAACCATCTACCTGAGACCTACTGCAATTCCCACCCCAGCGCAATCAACACAATTCATAGCCCGCACAGCACTGCTAGAACGTGAAGTCAGCAGAAGAGAAGCCTTGTGAGTCCCCAGGTGCCAAAAATGTACATGTTTCACCAAAAGTGTGTTCTCCCAAGAAGGAATAGGAAAGGATTTAAACAAGCCCCTTCCCACCAGACCATTAACTTAGCAGCCTGCCAGACATCCTTTGGTTTTATTTTGCTTTGTTTAGCTTGGCTTTGTGTGTGTGAAACAGCATTCACCTGCAAAATAAACTTCACTGACCTCTTTTGAGTGCCATCTACCTATGTTTTCAGTCTATATTTTCTAAGTCAGTGATGTAAGCCTAAGATGCAAGGCCAAAATACAATGCCAAAATCGACATTCAGACTATACAGTAAACAAGTCTAAGTTGAGAAGCTAAGGAAACCTGTTATTTAGATCCAATGAGTCTAAAAGAATGTAAGACCATTAAAAGACATGCAAAGTGAAAGTAGCATTCAGAGCGACAGCAGCTTTGCCCTGAGGGTTGATGTCATCTACTCTGAACCACTGCAAGGTTGAAAGTAGGAGCCCCAACGGCTGCACCAGCTGAGGGACAGCGCTAATATAATCAGGGAAAGGAAAGCCATGATGATTATTCATTGTACTTACTCTGCATATTGCTGATAAACTCAAGACTCATGCTAGACTTTGGGGTTGGAAATGCCTATTAAGCTTGTATGATTGGGGGAAAAAAAGACCCAACAACTTAAGGGGGAACAAGGGATTTTATTCTTGGTTACAACTAGGCAGGAGATGCATTGATCACCTGGAACCAGACCAGCCTAATCTCTCCCCATCCTAAAGCTCAGGGAAACTTGCGGAAGAGGGTGCGGCAAGATTTTAAGAGCCTACTTTTTCCGCCCGGGACGCACACGGTCCAGGGAGGACACACGGCTCCTCAGATGACATCCAATACCAATAAGGATGGAGCCAAGGGCAGTACAGGAACAGCAAAGTTGAAAAAAACAAGTCATAATTCAGAACATCAGAGACCCTACATTAATCACCTCTAACCAGACCAGCCAAATCTCTCCCCATCCTAAAGCTCAAGGAAATTTGTGAAAGAGGGGGTGGTAAGATTATAAGAGAGCTGATATCAATACCAGGGACAGAGGGAACTGGGCACACCCAATCTATAGGACTGCTGAAAGGGACAATCCTCACTTGCCAGACCAGCATGTCTGACCAAGTGTACCAAAGGATGTCAACTTCTTTAATCAACTCCCCCATCTCATCCACCTGCCCAGGGAAGATCAACTAGATCTTCCCTATCAATTAAACAATCTCCTTCAGACTTGCTGAGGACTTAACTCAACTACTAAATTCTTTGTAAGTGTGCCCAAGAGCTCAAACTTTCAATTGTCAAGTTGATACCTGTAACTATGACAATATTATTTCCATCATTACTATTATTACTGCTGTGGCCACACAAAGCTACTACAAACATATCAGTTCTGAATTAATAAACCATTTGGAACTGCACAGCCTAGGTGGAGAGACAGAGGTGATTTTATATTAATAAAGAGATAGGGGCAGGGGAGTTTTCTCAGTAAAGTGTTTACCATACAAACATGAGGGTATGAATTAATTCAATCACCAGTACCCATATAAAAACCCAGATGTCTGAGGAGGTGGAGACAGGAGAATCCCTTTGGGCTCACTGGCCAACCAGCCCAAAGGAATCAATCAGTTTTTGATCTCCAGGATCCAGTGAGAGATTCTGTCTCAAAAAACATGATAGACAGAAGCTCCTGAGGAGCTTACACACACAGTCATGCATACATGACCACCATACACACATACACATGCATGCAGAACAGAGTTCAACATGCTGTAGTAAAGCAAGAGCACAAACCCGACCTCCTGGCTTCTTTCTAGGAGCTCTTCCACAACCGCCGTCTAATCTAGTCTAACCTCCCTTGTAGATGCCTTCACCAATCAGCCCTCGGCTCCAGCTCAGTCACATCCCTTCCTCAGCCACCCACTCACATCCTGCTCCAAGTGAATCAAGCTCCTAAGTATATCCTGGGCAACACTCTTCTCTCCTTCCTTCTCCTGAAATGCCCTGCCCTTCATCTTCCTCCTTTTCTAAGCTGCAGCTCAAGCGCATCTTCATGGGGACGATTTCATGAGGCGCCACACCTTCCTGGGAGACTAGTCAGAGTTCATGCTGGGTGGGGAATGAAAGGGAAGAGGAGCTATCCACTGACATACCATCTATGTTTCAGCAGGTATGAAACTGTCAGAGAATAAAAAAATATATTTAATAATAAAAAAGAAACCTTGCCCAGCTCTGCCAGATCTGAGCAAGACTGGCCCTTCTTTCCACTAGGTTTTGTAGCAACGCAGATTAACAAAATAGCACTGTGCCTCCCTCCAGCATTTATAATCACCACAGAAACAGACTGTACAACTTTTTGAGAACAAATGTCAGTTAAATGCTTTAAGAATAAACAAATGTAGTGTTAGAGACAAAAACAGAATTTCAATCTGCAGTCAACTTGAAACCAGAACACCATGCTGCATTTCTAAAAGCCTTAACATGACTTCTGTAAGTCACATTATCACCTGCCCAGCTGTCACTTACCCAACGTGGCTACTGAGCACTTGAAATGCAACTTAGCCACCACGAGATGCCTGCTAAATGTAAAACACAAGATTTTAAAGAGTCAATGATGGGGAAAAGGCACAACATTTCCACAGAAGAAAATGTTCATACTGTAGATACATAAGATTAAATGAAACATACTGTAATTAATTATGTTCACTGTTTACTCATCTGTGCAGATACCCGAAAGCGTGAAACTATCTAAGAGACTGTCTTTCTCTTCCATGATAATATCTGTTAATGTGATGCTAAGCATAATGCAACCTTTTCTGATAGTAGAACGCCATGGAGATGCCCCTCCGTGTGGCAGGACACAGAGCTGGACCCCACTCTGAGAGGATGGAATACTACGAACACATGGGACCATGTCTCCGCTGTAACCGCTGGCACTGCCCATGGATACCGAGGTAAAACACTTGTTTCAGGCTCAAAAATGAAGGTGAATCAAAACAACTTAGGTGCTGTAGCTTGGAAGTGCTTTATCCTCGTTTGTTAAAGTCTTGGTCCTGGGTGGGACAAAGTCGGGACACTGACACTGAGGTGGTGGAACCTTCAAAAGCTGAGGTCCGATGAAAGCTTGTGAAAGTAGTTAGGAGCCTGAGGGCACTACTGTCACAGAGGCGAAAACAGTTCTCATGGGGCTCTTGTTCATGCGAGAGAAGTGAGGTTGTCCGTTCCCATTCACTAGCTTCCTGTCTCTCTCACAACTCAAGGGTCCTGCAGGCATCTCACCTTTCTGATGCATCTGGTGGGAGGCCCTCATCAGAGCCAACTTTACCTGACCACCCAACCTTGAACTTCCAGCCTCCTAAACTGAAGATAAATAAGTCTCTTTGCCTGCAAGGGGGTCCACCTCTTCGACAGTGAGACACAAAGTCACCTGCAAAGTTCATACTCCAGAAACATGCAATCAAGCTACAAAAAAAAAAAAATCTCAGTGTTTTAAGTAAGAGTATGATGTGGGTTGGCTGCACTGTGTTGGCTGCACAAGGCCTATCGGTCATGCTTTGGAAACACCGGTTTAAGTATCTACCCGAAATATTTTCTTACATGACAGAAAATTGGCTAATACACCCTGATCAAGACAAAGTGTCAGACAATTTAATGATATGCAATTTACACATCATAAAATTCACCAGCTGAGGGGTTACTGTTGCTGGGGGTATGGTTTGAGAAGGGGTCTTGCCATGTTGACTAGGATCAGAGGTCCAAGTGATTAAGTCCACCTCTTTTTTCTAAGTAGCTACGGCCATGCGACATGCCTGGGAAATTTATCATTTAAATGGATATAAATCAACATTTTTTATATTACAGAGTAGTAAAACAATCACCACTAGTAAATCCCAGGATATTTTTATCATCCCCACAAGAAGCTATTAACAAACACTCCACAATTCTTCCTGTGCCCAGCTGCTGACAACTACTCATCTACTTTATGTCTATGAATTTTCATATTCTGAATATTTCATATAAATGGAGCCCTGAAAACATGGTCTTCTGTATCTGGCTTCTTTTACTTAGAAAAATATTTTCAAAGGCCAGCCACATTGTGCCATGAATCCAGGATTTGTCACTGTTTGAAATGTGATTTGTCCCTCGCAGATTCATGTGTTTGAATCTTTCGTGGTTTGAGAAGGTCATGGAGCCCTCTAGGGGGTGGAGCCTCGCTGGAGAAACACAGTTACAGGGGGTGGGCCTGGAGATTGATTAGCCCCACCCTACTCTAGGAGAGGTCTGCTCTGGCAGCTGGTAGGTTTGCAGCTCTGTCTCATGAGGGATGTGACTTAGCCCACCTCCAGTTTCTGCCACCAGCCATGCCTTTTCCACCATATTGGACTGTATCTCCCTTCTGGAACTGTATGCTGAATAAATGTTTCTCCTTTCAGTTGTATTTGAGTGTTGTCTCAGAGCAACAGAGAAGAGTAACTGCTACAGAACTTTATCTTTTATAGAACTGAATAATATTCTATGGTATGAGAATGCCACATTTTATTAATCGGTTGATGGACAAGTGGAACACTTTCAGTTCTAGTTACTATATGCACATTTGTGTGAGTTTTTATGTGGATGTAAGTTTTCAGTTCTTTTGGATGTTTACTTAAGAGCTGACCATATTAAAACTCTGTAAGTAACCATCAACTGTTTCTAAGTGGCTACACTATTTCACAGTATCAATGGTAATTCTTTAAGGTTCCCATATCTACACACCCTCGCCAACACATTTTTGTCTGTCTTTTCTATCAGTGCCACCTCAGTGAGAATGTCCTAATGACTGTGAGTTAGATATGCATTCCCTGCATGACTAACGTTGACTGACCCTCCATATGCTTACTATTTGTATATCTTCTCCAAAGCAATGCAGACTGAAATGATTTACCCAACTGTTGACTAATCTCTTTACCTTTATCACCTATATTATTAACCTGTGGTCATTCTTTATATATTCCAGATAGAAATTTCTTATCAGAGATGTGATATGTAAAACTCTTTCAATCTTTCATAATACCTTCTGAAGGAAAAGATTTATTGTTTCTATGAAGCCAAATTTATTTTTGTCTTCTCTGTATTCAGTGTCAGAATCTAATCTACTCCAAAATTATGAAATTTACTCTTACGCTTTCTTCACCCTTAATTTATGTCAAAAAGCTGTTTAGAGAGGTGTTTTTCCTTTGTTTTTGAAGTACCAGGGATTGAACTCAAGGTGTCATACATGCTAGGTACTACATTCAGTGTGTGTGTGTGTGTGTGTGTGTGTGTGTGTGTGTGTGTGTGTGTTGACACCTGCTTTCAACACTCCAGCCAGCAATGTCAGCTCTGCCTTACCTTTTCTTCCCATTTGAGGAGGGCATCACGGCAGGTAGTCAAGCACAGAAACCTTTTAGAGCCTAAGGATTATGCCAAAGCATTTTAAAGCCTCTTATGCCTAGCCTTTCCCAGTTTTGCTTTTGAAGTGTTTGCATCAAACTCCTGTTAACCCTGACCAACGTCATAACCTCGCACAGCTGTGATGCAAGTTGTCAGCTATACCTGACAGCTGTTCCTACCAAGTTCTAGGCGGGTTAAAGAAAATAAGTTTTATCAAAATGAAGCTTTTCAGAGAACTTTCAGAAAGATTGCACAAGGACAATTTTCTGAGAGCAGATCTTTTGAAGGGTTCTAAATTTGCGCTGCCCCCTTAAATGGTCTAAGTTACTAGTTTTCAAAGCTACCATAGAGCTAGGTGGAAGGAAAATAGGAAAACGGTAAGTTAACAGGATTGCTGCCACGGCAAATAAAATAATCAGAATTCAGATCCCCAGATATCATATAAAATCCCAGGTAACAGTGGTAGCCCACCTGCAATTCCAGGTCTGAAAGGCAGGAATCCCCAGAGCTAGTTAATGAGACCCCAGAGTGGTAAGCTCTGGATTTGACAGAGAGACACAGCCTAAGGAAGTTAGGTGCAAGAGTGCTCAAAGATGATTCCTGACATACACATCAAGTGCCTAACATGTGTGCGCACATACACACATACACCTACACAGGTGTGAACACGTAGACACACATGCATGCACAATACACAACACATACATGAACACGAGACAATTTTTAAAAAGATAAGCTTAAATTCCATAAAGTTCACAAATTGTACTAATATTCAGTTCAATCCCCCAGAATCGGTATAAGTTTTCAGTAAATTCAGAAATTCAGTTTGTTGTGACAATTTTTGCCAATTCCTCATTGCTGCTGTGTAGTAAAGGAATTTCATTTCAGAATTCTGTCTACTCTGTGACAGATGCATTTCTGAAATAAATATTGTACAGACCACAATTAAACCAAAAAATTCAATGATGAACAAAAGATCAAAATTTTAGTGACAAGGGTCACTAGTGCTGCCTTCTCCCTACAGCCCAGCTCCATGTGATACCATCTTAACACTTTAATATGTGTCACAACATAGATTTGCACTTTAATTTTGGTTTTTGTAATTGCATAAAATATTATTTGTATTACTGACTGACCTTTTCCTAGTGTGGACCTTGGGAAAAAGTGCTTTTTAGACCCCATTTCTGCTTTTCCTTTCTAATTCTCCAAAATGAGATTTTCATCCTAACTCATATTCATAGTCCCTTATAGTACATCACAGTACCACTGTTATTGTCAAAATCATACTCCTAAAATCTGGTAGAAGTTTTTTGTGATGAAGTGGGGGGGGTAGAAATATAAACGTAACCTAGTTATATTTAAAAACAACTTTGTAAACCTAGCACAGGTAAATTATCTAGCCCAATGTAAAATTCACTATTAGCTATTAGTTAAATTAATACATTGTGGAGTTTTTTTTTCTCAGTAGCACTTGGTGAAGTAGTTAGAAAACTAAATGTAACCTTGACTTATCTATCACACCAACTTCCTGGACCACCACACAATACTACCAGAAAACATGTTCTGTTTTAGAAACATCAATTTCAACTAAAATTATTCTGCTGCTTGATTTTGGTTTTCAAACTTACTGCCCATGAAAATAAACTGATTTTATACAAGAATGAAGAATAACAATGCTTTGGTCTTAGCATACAGCAACATTCCAACCAGTTGAGACAATTACTGGTGCGCATGGAAAGATTAGCTGCATCAAGGAACAATTTTGAGTGAGGAATTTCAAACAGTTTTATACAAAGACAAGTAATTCTGGATGATTTGAGATTGCTTCTCCTGTACTGTCATTTAGTAGAGACCATGTTCATTCCATGTTTTCATATTAGTGCTCTGCAGCAGCTGTTTAGTAAACTGTGGAGACTGAGCTTCCCTGTTATGTGTTCATTACTTGCTCCTATTGTTTTATTTATTATTTATTTATTATTTATTAGTATTTATTTATTAATTCCTGCAATCCATGGGTCTATGTTCCCTGCTGTCTCCACTGTGCATCTGAGGAGCATTTAAAATCATTCTATTAACATTACCCTGTTTATTAGTCTATTTCTGGACAAATGGATTCGATTTATTACGGATCTTTACAGAAGCTAATGCAGAATTTGGAGCCAAACTTCCAAAAGTCACCATCAGCCTGTCACTGATACCGACTTAGCCATCACCACATACACTACCGGCTCCTTACCATACCCACTAGGTACACACACTTGTTTGGGAATCTAACCTGCTCTTTGAGGGGATCTGCAGATCACACCAGATATAGGAGTAATAAGAAGTATTAAGGGTCGCACAGCCTATGTTGTCCAGGACAAGGGACATCTATTGACCTGAAAGACCGTAATCAATCTTACAAAAAAAAGTAAAAACCTGACTTTCAGTGGATGAAGATTAAGCTGATTAGCTCACCTGATAACAATACATAAAGAGACTAAAATGATGTTTTATTTAGTCTATTCATTCAACTAATCACTTATTTACTGCTTCTTTAGCAGATGTTATTTCTTAAAACTTAAAAAAATACAAGAGAAACAACTTCAGAAAGGTTAAAGTGGGTAAAAGTTTGCCAAGTGCCTAGTGGCACAACAGCATCTAAATAGAGTACATTATAAATTTGTATCTCGTGTTATGCAGGCAAATCAGTTGCAAGAGCCCATTCACAAAAACCACAAGAAAGTATCAGAAAGACAGGAATCACTTGAAATCCTGCAAAACCCAAGAAGTTTACAAAGAGACCACAAGAAGGAACGGCAGGCACAGAGAGAAATGAGCGCAACACACAGCCTGTGTGCTCATCGGGCAGTCTGAGCTGCTCCATGCCACCAGAGGATAGAAGAGCTCTCCACAGTGGAAGCATGCACCCCTCCCCTTGCTCTCTGGAGACCCCTGCAATGGCCCAGGCTGAACTTCTGAGACCCTGACAGACCCTTGGTTACACCATTTCCCAGCCACCAAATGACCTAAGGCCCCTGGAGCCGCTCACTGACAGTCACAAGGGAGGGGGGCCCGTACTGTTAGGAAGCAAACTGACATTCATTCATCAGGCCGCTTGTATGAGAATCCTCCGGTGCTGCCCCTGGTCCGGGCTCCCTGAAGTCCTCACACATGCCAGCTGCTCTCTGATCAGACCCTCCAATGGCTGCTCCCTAGAGGGTTACTACCACCATATGGCTCACTCTGCCATCAGCTTTGGGACTCTGCTCAACATCCACTCAATAAGCTTTTCCTGACCTGCTGGAAACAGCAATCTCAACCCCAACATCTTTCTTTCCCATCTGGCTCTTGTTCTCCAAAGTATCTTTCCACCTGATCTAGTATGTATTTTACGTAAGATCATCTGAGTCCTTCTACTATACTGTTAATTTCTCTGTCACAGTGTTGTTTAGTTGGCTAGTATATGTGGTATACAGAGACTGTGGTGTGTGTGTGTGTGTGTGTGTGTGTGTGTGTGTGTGTGGTGTCGTATCACGTGGTGTATGTTGTATGCATGTGGGATATGTTATGCATGTGATATATGCTTGCATGGGGCATATAATGTGAGTGGGGCGTACACTGTAAACAAGGTGTTTGCTGTGGTCTGGGTATATATTCTGTGCACTGGATATACAGTCTGTGTGTGGTGCATATTGTGTGTGTGGTGTATGTAGTGCATGTAGCATATGTGTAGTGCGTGCAAATATGTGGCTGAATAGATCCATACTTACACATGTAGAGACCCCAAGAGACCCTGAGCAGGACATAGGACATCTTCTATTGCTATATGCTGCTTTAAGATAGGGTCTCACTGAACCAGGGACTCAGTTCGATGTTTGGACTAGGTTGGCTGGCTGGCAAGCTTTCAGGAGCTGCCTGTTTCAATGCTTAGATTATAAAATATGCAGCCATGCATTCTCTATGGGTGCTGGGATCTGAACTCAGGGAGGGATTGTTGGTATTTTTTCTACTTTTAAAAACACATTGAATACTCATCCCAGCTTCCCTTCCTCTCCCTCCCATGCCCTCCCTTCTCTTCACCATTCCCTTCCCCTCATTCCCACCCTTCTGCCTGAATGCTTCTATGGACCCCACCCAGGATTCACTCTAGCTTGTCTACTCCCGTGGGGGCTCAGGCCTCTGTGGTATATCAAGTTACATATCGGTCTCCCCCACTGCTATGTGCATTTCACTTCACTCATGCAGCTTTAGACCCAAAGGTTTCCACTGTGAGTTCCCATTCTATGGGTATAATAACAGCTGCCTACAGAACAGCTTGATGTACTGTCTTCCTATCTATAGGTTTATTCACTATCTTCCCTATTGATCTATTTCCTTCCCTTTTGTTAGGTTCTTGTTCTAGTTTACAGTAACAGCGATATGTACCATTGTGATAAGTGGGTCTTGAATCCAATCAGAAAGGGTTGGTTGTCTCCTTGGTACTCATGCATTCAAGTACTGACACACTGAGCCATCTCTCGAGACCCAGGGCACAGTTTTTATCTCTTCTGTTTACTATTCCATTCCTAATGCCTAGGGCAGTGCCTAGTAAATGCAAGCATTCCAAAATTATTTGTTGGATGGTGCTTTTAAAAAGTAGCAGCTATTAAGGACAATAAAGGTAGATTTTTAACTGCTACTAGAAGAAAGAATCTTCAATGCAGAACTGAGCTGAACTCCATCCTACGGAGGTGATTAGGTTTTTCAAAGGGAGAATCAGGAAACCTGTGGGTCCAACAGGATCAAGGAAGCAAAAAAGCACAAAAGAAGGTGAAAGTCAAAGGCCATGTGATTCTGAGTCTACAGAACGTCACTGCCGAGGTTCTAGCCTCCCTCCCATTCTGTGGACAGGGCCCTGTGCTTCCTGGTGAGCACATTGGCAAAGGATCTCATCAGATCCTTGAGAAAGAAGCACTCCTGAGTAGTAGCACTCCTGCTCATCACCAGGCTTTATGACGTCACGTTTTCCCTGTCATTTTCTAAACAGACTCTCTAGGAAAAGAGAACCAAGCTGAATTCTTTGCTTTTCCAAGCAGGAGCTCACTGGGGGGCTGAGTCATTCCAGAGATGTGTCTTAGGCTGCTAAAGCCTTAGTCTGAGCATTTTCAAGGTCCATAGTTGAGGATTCAAGAATAAAATCATTTTGTACTAAAAGCACAATCTCCAATGACCGAAGTCAAGGCCTAGTCCAGAAAAGGGCTTATAAGGGGCATGGATAAGTTACTGAGTAGAAATACCTTTGTAAATAAGTGGACGATGGGTGATAATGGTGTAACGATGGGCAGGTACATGAGGTCAGGTGCACAGGAATGAGACAAAGGATCTAAAGACATTCAAATTCAGGTATAAAGTAGAAATCTCCTCGATTCTTTCCACAACTCTCTCCACGTATCATTTGAAGCTATCATTCGCTCACAAAACTGCTAATCACGACACTCTGCAAGGTCTTCTACTCCTGCCCGACCTGCTTTGTCTCTTGAGGAATGTTTTCCAGGGCTGAGATTATTCACCAATTTTAAATTCCTGCTTGGGACAGATGCTAATGAATTGGTACCAGAGCTCTCTGTTCCCATTAAAATTTTATTAATCAAGCATCCTTTCATGGTTTTTCTCTTCCCCCTGCCTCCCCTTCGATTTGGCAGCCACCCTTGAGATATGGAAGTTTCAACCTATTTTCTTCCTATTTCCCCCCCAGCTTTGCTTCTCCATCTCCAGATCACACTAAGCTCCAAAGAGAAGTGCTCTTCCTGCGGGTTCACAGGACAGGAAGGTGGTTCTCTAGGAAATCATATGATTTCAAGAGCTCTGCATGGCCCTCAGACAGAGCAACCTGCACTTTCCAAGCCGGTCTTCTTACCTTTTCAGAAGAAAACAAAAATGAAGAAAAACCTATTCTGTACATTAGCATTTAAACCTAACTTAGAAGTGGAGGCAGAGTCAAAATTCATAGAACCTCAGTTTTCTATAATGGAGGGCAGAAGCATCCTCCCTATTCAAGAAGATCCAAAACTACATGTACAAACTTAGATATGGCATGAATGCATGGCTAGGGCCTCTCCTAAAGGTCCCCAAAAGAAGCCAGGGTGAGGGACCTGAAGCTTTACATTCATTAGTTTCCTAGCATCTGTGCCTCTCCAAGAAATAAAAAGGATTGTAGTGATTTCTACTGCAGCATTCAGATCTCAAGAAAATCACGAAGTGTAACAGTCTTCTATTACATCAATCCTCCAGACGCTATTCTTATCTCCCTTTCACAAGCCACCCGTCCCTGCTGTTCTCTCTAATTTGGCAGCAGCAATTCATTACAAACTCTGTGTGTGTGTGTGTGTGTGTGTGTGTGTGTGTGTGTGTGTGCATCCTTCCCAATTTTTAGCTTTAACAGCTTAGTTCTGAGCCGATTATATAATAAACAAAAGAGGGAGTTTAGTGGAGTACCCAAAGCACAGTTACAGTTCTTACATAAGCATCACGAACCTCCGAACCTCCGTAAAACCTGCACCCAGGTATGCAAAAGTAAAATTACATAAGGCTCCAGCCAGCATTCTTTCTGACCTTAAAAACAATGAAAGATCTTCTGTGCTTAATGGACAAGTTCACACTCTACTAACATAATAAAGTTTCAGTTTGGTAGGAAAAATAACCCTTAAAGAAACTAGATTACTTTTATCATGCAAACCCAAAGAAACACTAACATTTCCATGACTCCCTCTAGACAATACACTGTACCCATTAGCACTCTCCTAAGTATCCACCATGGAATTAAGGGTCCTTGATAAACATCGACTATTCTTTGCAGGGAAAATAAGCAAGAAAATTATTAGATAAAATACAAAGGTGCTGCAGGCTAAAATTCTTCAGTACATCTCCTTTCCAACACCAAGCCACTCTTCCTATATTTTTACACACCTTTGTCTGACTTACCTTAAGCCACACCTTAACCCTAGAGGACAAACTGACAAATCAAATGAAGCAATATTCTCCAATGGGTCTCACCCCTGACAACGGAGGAGAATCGCCAGAAATAAACATAACACGTGCCAAAACATCACCCCAAACCAATTAGAACAGAGTATGAGGTGGGTAAAGAGAGGACTACACAGCAGTTTATCTGATGCTTTCTACGCTTGGCTTCACACTTAAAATATAACTATGAAAATGAACCGTGCTTTGGGAGTGTTGGAGAGAGGAGAGACAAGACAGATCTTTAATAACTGACCACTCATCACCGTTCAAATACCCCGGTAACAAAATAAAATTACCTAAACGTCTAAAAGTCATAAAGGATATCTGCGAGGCCAAGTTATTTAGTCACCTCCAGGATGAGTCAAATAATTCGCACCAATTTTCACTACAGACTTCATAAGGTGTTTCTGTGTTTTTAATACTTGAAATTCTACCTAATGAATTTATTAAGGAGGCTGTAGTGTCTTACAAACGATATCTCAAGGCACTTCACACTTATCTTCAAGAAAGTTTGGGCTACAGCAGAAAAGCGTGGCTCTGACTCCTGTGCTGCTCCACTCATAACTTTACCGACGAGCAAATATTTTAAGGCTCTTATATAACAGAGCGTACAGACGCCTCTGGCCTGCAGCCAAGTGCACTTCTCTCCGTGTTTGTGTTTAAAATAGAATGGTAGTAACATCACCCGTGTGCCTGCAATGCCTTCTTATGCACAGGCTCAGAATAAAAAAAAAAAAAAAAAATGGATGTAGCCAGCCGTTTCGCTGCTGTGCCATTCTAAAGCGCCAAGGAAATAGCACATTCGCACTAAATTAAGACAGAGACACAGACCAAATTATCCAAAACCGGGGGCGGGGGGGGGGGAGGCTTGCTTCAGCTAACCTGCCATCGCCTCCTCCTCCTCCGGAACAGGGTGTTCCACCTGGCAGCCCGCGAAGGTGCCAAGTGCGCTGCGACGTCTCCACCCCGGCGGGGCTGTGGCATGCGGGAGCCCGCACCGCTCTGCGCCCGCCCAACTCTGCACCTGTCCAGCGGGGCCGCGGGGCGGGACCCGACACCCCTAGACGCGCTCACCTGGGCCGGCCGCGCCGAGGAACGGGCGCCGAAGACCACCGCTGCCCGGAGGCTCATCCCGGACCGGCTCCCCCGCAGCTGGAGTTGCAGCGCTCTGCACGCCGCGCTGCCCGTCCCCCGCACGGGGGGCCACAAACTTGCCGGAGAGCGGACGGAGGTGGCACGGAGGACGCGCGCGGGGCGCCCCGGCCAACCCCGCCGCCCCCGCCCGCAGCGCCCGGCTCCGCGCCCCGCACTCACCTCGCGCAGGCACCGCCCAGGTCGCCGCCCCCGGCTTGGGGCGCAGGGACCGCGGGGGGCCACGGACGCGACGCCCGGGCGCTGCCCCGCTCGGCCGCCGCGGCGACGACTCCTCCGGACCCCCAGCCGGACAAAGAGAAGCTGCGGGGGGCGACGGCCGAGCCAGCGGAGCCTCGCAGCGCGCCTCGCCCTGCCGGGAGCCGTCCGCGGTGTTGGCGGCCGGGCGGCAAGCGGACCCGCGCGGTCGAGGAAGCGGGGCGGCCGCGGCGCGCACCCCCTCCCGGCTGCCGGGCGACGCGCACTCCGAGCCCGGGGCGCCTCCTCCCGGCCCGCGCCCCGCGCCAGCGACCGCTGCCGCCGCCGAAGAGCTGAGCGCCCTCTGTCGGCCGCTCGCGTGGGCGCTGGGCGCGGACCGGTGCCCTCTGCTCACAGGGGTCCTGGAGCCTGGAGTCTGCAGACCACCAGGAAGGGAAGGAGCAAAGGGAGAGACCGCGGGGGCGGGAGGTCTGAGGGCACAGAACTAGCAGCGCCCAACGCGGGCAGCAGGAAGAATTGGGGTCCAGCGTGAAGAACCTGGAAGGGATGCGGGTTCCAGATTCGGGAGACCCAAGGGGCACTTTCTCTACGCAGACTGACTTCTCTTGATAAATGTATTAGTGTGTGTGTGTGTGTGTGTTCCTGCCTCATAACTGTTCAGGATAGAATCCTCAGCGCATCTGGAAAGCTTGAATAGGCCAGGGAGACCCAGAGCTTCTGCAGCCTATGGAGTAGAGGCTGTGTTGGTAAATGCAAGCCCTGGTGTTTGCGCTGTGCAGGTTGAGCTCTGTCTTGTCTTTTCTTGTTTTGTCTACTTTTTTTTCTCTTCTTCTATCTTCTCTTCTGGACAAAGAATGATGTATTCACTTATTTTTATTCCGTGACAGTTTCATACGTGTATACAATTGAAGCTCATTTTCATGCCTTATTACCCGATCCCATCCCCTTCCTCCCAATGAAGCCCTCTTCCCAACCAGTCTCCTTCCTGCTTTCGTGTGTGTGCGTGCGTGCATACGTGTATCCGTGTGTCTGTGTGTCCCCCAAAGTGTAAGGGTTGCCTGCATTAGCATGTGCCTGGGCACTAGGCAACTGTGTAAACTGGCTGCATCTCTGAGGAAAGAGGTTCTCCTTCTCACAGCCAGTATCTACCATCAGCCCTCATGAGTCCCTCAGCCAGGGATGGGACCCCATGAGCTTTAGCCCCCTTCCTTGATGAAATGTTGGCAGGACAGATCCTGTGTGGGTCCTATGAATATTGATTCAGCTGCAGTGAGGCCATGGGTGCAACATCTCTGTAATGTCCAGAACACGGGGTTTGGCAACACTTCCTTTCACCCCACTTTCCCTACTCCGTTCTTACATTCTTACTGTCCTTTCTCCTTTGATATTCCCTTAGCTAGAGAAGAGGGTGGTATAACAAAGCTAAGCACTGCACAGTCACTTATTCTCTGCACTTTGGCCAGTTGTTATTCTCTGTATTAAGCACCATGGTTTGCAAAAAAAGAAGCTAATCAGACTAAGATTTCGAACTGCATTGATTTGTGGGTATAAGATCAGTTTGGTGGGAGTGGGTATAAAGAAGCCAGTTTGAGGGCTGAAATTTCTCATTGGTTGAAGTCCTTGCCTGGCAAAGGAAGGGACCTGAGTTCAGATCTCCACGTAAAAATGCCAGGCAGCCTGTAATTCTAGTCCTGGAAGGTGGAGTCTGGGAGTTCCCAGAGCAAGCTGACTAACCAATCTACCCTTAGTGGCTTGCCCTGAGTTTAGAGACTCAGCGCTGCAGCATTAAGGAGGAAAAGCGATCAAGAATGATTCCAGATGTCACTCTTAGGCCTCCGCAGGTATACATACTCAAGTGCACTCATTTATATACACTCACACATACGTACACCCACCCACATGAAAATATAAATATATTAAAGAAAAAAGGCAACTAGTTTGATTTCATGTTTATGTAGCAAAACAATAGTAGCTCGTTCTCCTCTAGAGTCCACAACTTCCCTCTCTATGAGTTCCCAGCCCAGTTTACAGTACCAGGGATGACTTCCTCCTGAGGAACGGGCCTTGTTTCTCCTCAGAGAATGTTTGGTTATCCCTATCACGTTCACTAAGATTGTATCAAGGGCACCTCTTGGTTGTTACTGTAGCTCACTGGAGTCACAGCTAGGTGAGTTGAAAACAGCAGGCTGAATAGCACCTTCTGGTACTGCAAAGGCCAGCCAGCAGGGAGGAAGCTCCCTGCTTAGTTCCAGCTTAATTTCTCCTTGTCCTGCAACCAAAGTGCGAGAGGCCTTCAGCAATAGAGTCTTACTATCAGGTCCTGGTGGATAACCAAGAGCAATGGAAAGAAACTTCTTTCATTCCTGGAAAGGGAGTGAGCACACTACTATAGAAGCATTTTTTTTATTTTTCTAGTTTTACAAGCATATTGAGCACTTATCCCTGATTTCCTCCATCCCCTCCTTCCTCCCATCCTTTCCCTTTCCTTCATCAATCCATCCCATTCCTTTCTTCCCTCCTGCCTGTCTGCTTCTATGGGTCCCAGAGTTCCCTCTGGCTTGTCTACTCTTGTGGGGGTTCAGGACTCTTGTGGCATGCCAAGTTGTCCCTCCTTGGGTCACCCCACTGATTGGGGCATTTCCTTTCACTCATCCAGCTTTAGTCTCCAAGATTTCCACTGCATGTTCTTATCTCTCTTGAATTCCTCACTAGTCTATGGGGGCATGTTAGTATGTCAGTCATACAGGTCTGGCAAGGACAATTCTCACTGCAGTGAGTTCCTAGATGCAGCAGTCCTGCCTTGAATGGATCTCCCCATCTTTATGCTCTTACCATCTTAATGCACCTCTTCCTCGAGGTTCCTTAAGCCTTAGGATGGGGAGATATTAGGTTGGCTTATTTCTGGGTAAGCATTTCTGGTTCACTGGTACTCTGCACTATGGCTGGCCACTTCAATGCTCTTCTACTGCCAAGCAATTTAATTTTTTTAAGTTTTGGCATTTATTTATCTTGAGAGAGTGTTTGTGAGGAAGGGGGACTATGTGGTGAAGAGAAACCATGAAAGGACACTTTCTCACGAGACTGTCTTTTTAAATTCTTCTACATGACCTCCCTTTTTTCCTCTGGGAGAATCTAGGGCACATTTTCTGGCTTTTTCTGTCACTTCCAGGTGTTAACAAACAAACTTGGTGTTATTACAAAGTCCAGTTCAATCCAAATCAACTTTTAACGTTCTTTCCTTTAAGCCTTTCTCAATCCCCCCTTATGGCCCACCAGCTCCCAGCCTGACCCAAGCTCAGAAGGAACAAGTCGGGCTTGGCAAGTGGCTTAATAGGTACTTCAGTTTGCCTGCATGATGCTGATAAATTCAGGACCAAAACACATTAGGGAGGAACAAGGGATTTTATTCTTGTGGGGGTTCAGGACTCTTGTGGCATGCCAAGTTGTCTCTCCTCAGGTCACCCCTGAGGGTGATTGTCCAGCCACATTTCTTAGTGCAGCATGGCGGGATAACTCATACCAACACTAGAGCCTCAGGAAAATGACCATACCATATCCATGGCTGAGAGAAGGACAATCGTCTCTTGCCAGATCAGCATGTCTCACCAAGTATAAGAAAGATACCAGCTTTCTTAACCAGTTCCCTCCGATATATTCGCCTGCCCAGTGACTAGTCTCACCCACTATGGCTGGGCCTTCCCCAGCAACTAGACAATCTCCTGCAGGTTTGCTCTAGGCTTATATTTCTCCACAACTATATTTCTCCACAACTGTGCCGAGTTCAAGCCTTCAGATTTTAAGTTAATACCTGTACCTAACTATGACAATGCTCACTAGTACACATGCTTATAGATATGCTACAAAAAAGGGGGGCTGGGATCATATCCTGTGTCCTTATCTTTCCTTTTTGGTGTCCTGTACTTACTCTGTGGAACTTGGAGCTTCCAAGGAGGGTGGGGCAAGGTCCTGACCCTGCAGCTCCCACCTCAGACACCCTCTATGGTCCACTTCCACTTCCTGCGGGGAAATGTGTCCTAAGAAGCCGACCAGTAGCCTCCCACCATGTCTCAGCTGACCTTCAGGTTTCACTCATCATTGTGCATCCGATTCCAAAGGTGCAGCTCAGCCCGGCCTCCTCCTTGAAGCTTCTGAGGTTCACGCATTTCCCCTCACCCCAGGGGACACATGCAGACTCTTTGCAGAGTTGTGCAGCAGCATGCCTTCCTCAGAAGGACCCTTCCTTGCATCCCTTCCCCCACTCCGCCGCCCGGGACTGCGCGCGCCGTCCAGGTCACAGCCAGCCAGGCCTCAACGCACACCTAGGTAAGCTCCAGCCCTACCCCCACCCACCGCCAGAACCCCAGGCAGCCCAAAGGGACCCAGCTCCTCCCGCCATCCTTCCGGAGCCGGGCAGGGCATGGGAGGAGGAACACCCCCTCTGCACCCTGGGCCCCGCCCCAGCTACCCCCAGGTTAAATAGCGCTCCGCGCCTGCGCCCCATCCTCCCTTCCCCCACTCCGCCGCCTGGGACTGCACGCACGGTCCCAGCCGGGCCTCAACGCGCACCTAAGTAAGCTCCGTCCCAACCCACCCCCAGAACCCCAGATCAAATAATTCAGTTTAGTGAAAAACGCACACAAATTGAAAGATCTTAAGAGTTAAAACGACAATGCCAAAGTCAAAATGCAAATACATGAGAAACAACACTCAAGTAAACAAATCTCCCACTGAAGGAATTAATCCTATAATGTTAGACTCCAAATAGAACAAACCCACGGAAAATGGCCATGAAAGCCTGACCCAGGATAACGATGTTCAAAATATGATCATTACCATGTTCAATACTATGAAAGAGGAGATCCGGGAGGAAATAAATAATCGAATCAATCGCTTTGAAGAGGAACACAACAGACACTTGGAGGAGTTCAGAAAAAAAACAGTGCAAGAAACAAAAACTGGCATAGAGCAGTTAAAACAGACCCAAGCAGAGTTTAAAACTGAGCTAAAAGGCAAGTTATCTTCAACCCAGAACTCCACAGAGAGTCTTATGAGCAGAACTAACGAAGCAGAAAACAGAATTTCAGACCTTGAAGATAAAGTGGGAGTACTAACCAGCTCAATGGAAGAGGTTGTTAAAGCCAAAAAGATACTTGAGAGAAATATCCAGGAGATATGGGACACCCTGAACAAGCCTAACATGCGTATTCATGGAATTCCAGAGCAAGAATCTCAAAATACCACCCCTGAGGAAATTTTTCAAACGATCATCAAGGAAAACTTTCCTCATCTAAAAAAAGAGAGACCCATACATATACAAGAGGCATTCTGCACCCCAAACAGATATGACCAAAACAGAAGCTCGCCACGGCAAATAATAGTTAAAACACTCCACATTCAAGATAAAGAACTGGTGCTGAGAGCTTCAAGGGAGAAAAAACAAGTCACTTTTAAAGGTAAACCTATTAAAATAACAAATGACTTCTCAGTCGAAACAGTAAAAGCAAGAAGAGCTTGGAGAGACATACTTCAAGTATTGAATGAGCAAAAATGTCAACCCAGGCTGATTTACCCTGCAAAACTATCCATCATGATCGAGGGAGAAAGAAAAATCTTCCAGCACAAAGACAACTTGAAGGGATACATGTCCACCAAACCAGGCCTTCAAAAAATGCTAGAAATGATACTCAAGCGTGAAGAAAAAAACAGGCATACCCAGGAGAACAGAAGGCAAATATAACACCATTAACAGTGAAGCAATATACTTATAAAAACCACTAAACATAATAAATGTCTGGAATTAAAAAGTTTCTCCATTATAACACTAAATGTTAATGGACTTAATTCACCCATCAAGAGACACACATTACAATCTTGAATTAAAAACCACAATCCATTAATCTGCTGCCTGCAGGAAACCCATCTCACCACAAAAGATAGGCATGCCCTAAAAATAAAAGGCTGGTCAACAATTCTACAAGCTAATGGAAACAGAAAACAGGCAGGGGTAGCCATTATGCTATCAGACAAAGTGGATTTCAAACCAAAGAAAATTATAAGAGACACGGATGGATACTACATTTTAGTCACAGATACAATTCACCAGGAAGACTTCACAATACTGAACATATATGCACCCAATACGGGCCCCTCCACATTCATTAAGAAAACCCTACAGCGTCTAAAGCAAGAAATCAACCCCCAAACGATAATTCTTGGGGACTTCAACACCGCCCTCTCAACATGGGATAGATCAACAGGTCAAAAGCTTAACAGAGACACTTTGGAATTTAATCAAACCCTTAAAGTAATGGACCTTACAGATCTCTATCAAACTTTTCACCCACACACCAAAGAATACACATTTTTCTCAGCAGCACATGGAACTTTTTCCAAAATAGATCACATATTGGGACACAAAACGAATCTACACATATACAAAAAAGTTGAAATTCTAACCTGTGCCTTATCAGACCACCACGGCCTAAAGCTGGACATCCACAACACATCAAACAAGAGAAAATACACTAACTCCTGGAAACTTAACAATATGATGCTGAATGAGAACTGGATTGAGGAAGAAATTAAAAAGGAAATTCAAGATTTCCTGAAAGCAGATGATAATGAAAATACAACTTACCAAAATCTCTGGGACACAATGAAAGCTGTTCTAAGAGGTAACATCATAGCTCTTAATGCCTACATCAAAAAAATGGAAACATCAGAAATAAACAACTTAACAATGCAGCTTAAAGCTTTAGAGAAACTGATCTGATCCCAAAAGTAGTAGAAGAGAGGAGATTAGCAAAATAAGGGGAGAAATATCTGAAATCAAGATTAAGAAAACGATAGAAAAAATCAACCAGTCAAAAAGCTGGTTCTTTGAAAAAATCAATAAGATTGATACACCCCTAGCTAAATTAACCAAAAGCAAGAGAAAGAAAACCCAAATTAACAAAATTAGAAATGAACATGGAGTAATCACTACTGATACCCAAGAAATCCAGAGAATTATAACATCATATTTCAAAAACTTATACTCTGTGAAGTTTGACAACACAAAAGAGATGGATGAATTTTTAAGTAAACACAACTTACCTAAATCGAATCAGGAAGTGGCGAATTATTTAAATAGTCGTATAACATATAAGGAAATTAAGGAAGTAATCTCGAATCGTCCCACCAAAAAATGTCCTGGATCAGATGGATTCAGCACAGAGTTCTACCAGACATTTAAGGAGTTAATAACACCAATACTCCTTAAACTGTTCCATCAAATAGCAAAGGAAAGAACACTACCAAATTCCTTCTATGAAGCTAATGTCGTTTTAATCCCAAAACCTAATAAAGATTCACTTAAAAAAGAAAACTATAGGCTGATCTCTCTGATGAACACAGACACAAAGATTCTCAAGAAAGTCTTAGCAAATCTGATTCAAAAATATATTAAAAAGATCATTCACGGGGACCAAGTAGGCTTCATCCTCGGCACACAAGGTTGGTTCAACATACACAAATCAATAAATGTAATTCATCATGTAAACCAGTCCAAAGTCCAAGACCACATGATACTCTCAATAGATGCAGAAAAAGCTTTTGACAAGATCCAACAGCCTTTTATGATCAAAACGCTAGAGACAGTAGGAATGGAAGGAACCTTTATCAATATAATAAAAGCTATATACAACAAGCCCACAGCAAGGATTATGCTCAATGGGGAACAATTGGAAGCATTCCCACTTCGATCAGGAACTAGACAAGGCTGTCCACTCTCACCACTTCTATTCAATATTGTACTTGAAGTCTTAGCTGAAGCCATAAGACAAGAAAGGGACATAAGAGGGATTCAAATCGGCAAGGAAGAAGTCAAGCTATCCCTATTTGCAGATGACATGATTTTATACCTGAGTGGCCTCAAAAACTCCACCAGGAAGCTCCTGGAACTAATTGAGAAGTTCAGCAGAGTGTCAGGATACAAAATAAATGTGCAAAAATCAGAGGCCTTCCTATATGCCCACGATGAAAGAAGTGAAAAAGCATTGAGAGAAACAATCCCATTTACTATAGCCCCTAAAAAAATGAAATATCTTGGTATAAACCTAAGGAGGTAAAAGACCTTTACAATGAAAACTTTAAAACCCTATAGAAAGAAATAGCAGAAGACACCAGAAGGTGGAAAGACCTCCCATGTTCCTGGATTGGCAGAATCAACATCGTTTGACCATCCTACCAAAGGCAATATACAAATTCAATGCTATACCAATTAAAATCCCAAAGCAATTCTTCAAAGAAGTTGACCAAACAATCTCAAAATTCATATGGAGGCACAAAAGACCCAGGATAGCAAAGACAATCCTGAGTAACAAAAACACTGCTGGAGGTATCACCATACCAAACCTTAGTCTATACTACAAATCCATAGTTGTAAAAACAGCCTGGTACTGGCTCCAAAATAGACACACAGATCAATGGATAAGGATTGAAGACCCAGATATAAGCCCACAAAATTACAGCCATTTGGTCTTTGACAAAGGGGCCCAAAGAATCCAATGGAAAAAGAACAGCATCTTCAACAAATGGTGCTGGCAAAACTGGATCTCCACATGCAGAAGATTAAAGCTGGACCCGTACTTGTCACCATGTACAAGACTTAATTCCAAATGGATCAAGGACCTTGATATAAGGCCAGAGACTATAAAAACCATAGTTGAAAGGATAGGGAACTCCCTCGAGCTGATTGGGCTAGGCCAACACTTCCTAAACAGACATCCAATGGCACAGTCACTGCTACCAACTCTCAACAGTTGGGATCTTGTGAAATTAAAGAGCTTTTGTTCAGATAAAGAGATTGTCACCTGAGCTCAAAGGCAACCCACAGAATGGGAGAAAATCTTCACGAACCACATATCTGATAGAGCTCTACTGTCCAGAGTGCACAAGGAACTTAGAAAACTAAACACCAAGGAAACCAATGGCCCAATTAAAAAATGGGCCCTGGAACTTAAAAGAAACTTTACCAGGGATGAAATTAAAATGTCTAACAAATATCTTAAAAAATGCTCCACTTCTTTAGCCATCAGGAAATGCAAATCAAAACTTCCCTGAGATACCATCTCACCCCGGTCAGGATGGCAAAAATCCACAATACAAACAACAACAAATGCTGGAGAGGATGTGGAGAGAGAGGAACTCTCCTACATTGCTGGTGGGAGTGCAGGCTCATACAGCCACTCTGGCGAGCCGTCTGGAGATTCTTAAAGAAATTAAAGATTGAAATGCCATATGACCCTGCGATTCCACTTTTGGGAATAACCCCCCATACAGCAAAGGTTCACCTCGATAGCACAAGCACGACCATGTTCATAGCAGCACTGTTTACGATAGCAAAGTCATGGAATCAGCCTAAATGTCCAACAGTTGACGAGTGGATAAGGAAACTGTGGTACATCTATACAATGGAGTACTACTCAGCCATCAAAAATGATGAATTACTGGAATTTGCCAGGAAATGGATGTCATTAGAAACAATTATATTGAGTGAAGTATCCCAAACCCAGAAAATTAAGTGCCGTATGTACTCCCTAATAGGTGGTGCCTAATACCAAACCCACCCAGCCCACCTTGAGACACTCATAGGTAAATCTATGTATTACCTCCAGTAATTGCAAGGATTATGAACAGGAGGGATGGGGTTGGAGGGCCACACCAGAAACAAGGAGAGAAGTGACCATGTTACAGTAGGGAAAATAGGCCTCCATCAAGGACTGCAAGTAAGTAATGTGACACCTGGTTAAGTTCACAAACGTTCGTTCCTGATCATTTACAACTAAGAGAACGGGAGGGCATATAGTCTGGCAGATAAAAAGTAACCATTTTGCAAATGGGTGATTGACCCCTCCCTCACTGAGGTTTCCATCTTTTATTACATCTATCCTTGAATGTGCTCTTATAATAAGACTCCAGTTTAACAGCTTTTTGTCTCTAGCCAGGGGGCGACATACAGTGCCCAGCAGGATGGAGTGAAGGGCATTGCAGGAACAGCAAAACTGCAAAAGAAAATCAACAAACCACAATCCAGAACTTCAGAGACTCTATATCAATCACCTAGAACTAGGCCAGACTAATCTCTCCCCATCCTGAAGCTCAGGGAAATTTGCGGAAGAGGGGGCAGTAAGAGTGTAAGAGCAAAAGGATGGGAGGAGCAATGATTTGTAAGATACTCCACACAAGTTAGGGCTGAAGCAATCATAATTGGACTTTCCATGCCCTGCACAATGTCCAACACACTATTGACCTCACAAAGTCTAGCATCTGCTAAAGGCACCAAGATCCTTGGAGGCAAGGGATTGGTAGCCACAGTAGTGTTCCTATGCTTAAGGGGAACACGGGAAAGGGTTCAGAGAAATGCCACTGGGTCCTTGTACGTCATCAGAGAGGAGGGCCCAGAGGAGAGTCAGGGATGCACATTAAAGGAGTCTCTGGGAATTGGGACGGGAGGCACTGGGGGATGGGGAGGGAGGGGTGAGGGGAGGGGTGAGGGAAGGGGGAGCAGGACGTTCGGGGGGAGGAGGAGGGAGAGTGGGAACCGGTCTACCTATTAAGTTTGTATGAGCAGAAATAATAATAATAATAATAATAATAAAAAAGAAGGACCCTTCCTTGCCTTGACAACCCTCTGTCATTCTCTCTACTGCTGTCTCTCTTGGTCACTCTATCCTGCCCTTTGGGCTGAGATGGCAGAATCCTCACCCCATTAGTCCAACAAAACATGCCAATACCTTTGTTTCAGGATGTCTCTATGTCAGCGTGAAGGTGATGCATCAAGATTTAGGAATGTAGCTGACAGTGTCTCACAGTGGCATCTTGGGGTGCATCACCAAGGCCACACGTCGCACTATTCTCAGTCCACTGCTGAGCATGATGAGAACACTAGAGCCTACCATTTATGTCACATGCAGGTATCTTTAAGCCAGGGACTTGTGCCACCCTCCCAGGTGTCTCTCAGGACTGTTGGCATCAAGCGCTCTTTCTTCTCATCACCTCTTTCCTCTGCTCCCTCACTAGCTCATACCTATATTGCAGCCTAAAGGCTGTCTTTGCCAGCAAACCACACCCCAATCCTACATGAGGGTGTATAGGTGTTTGTTTTTCCAATGCTATCCTTTGATGTTCTACTTAGATATAGGTAACAACAATTGAGGACTGAACTCTGGGCACATCTGTGAAAATTAATTGAAGAATCCTGAACAAGCCTGCAAGAGACAGTCTAATTGATGTGGGAAAACCTAGTCTACAGTGGGTAGGACCGTTCCTTATCAGGTGGATGAGATGGAGGGAGTCGGTTCAGTACTTTGACATTCCTCAGCATACTTTGGACAGCCTTGGAGTCTGGAAAGTGAAGTTTGTCTTTCCGTCAATAGTTCCTATGGATATGGTGTGGCCTTGGCTTCTGACCTCTTTTGCCAAGTTGAACTAGGAACCGTAACTAAGAATAGCAAGAAAGAATAAACCTTCTTGTTCGCCTAAGCCATTTGTTTGTGAATTTATCAATTTATTGGCAACAGGCAGGCAAATTGAACAAGTATCTTTGAGGAATTGGTTCCAGGACCCCTGCAGATACCAAAATGTGAGGGTGCAGTAGTTCCTCATATTATATGGCACGGAATTTGCATAGAGCCACTGCACATTCTCCCATAGGTTTTCATTCATCTCTGGGTGACTTACCATGCCTAATGCACAGTGCACTTGCTCTGTAAACAGTTGCTATGCTGCATTACTTAAAAATGATGGTGTGCTCATCTTTTATCACGACCAAAATGCATGATAAGAATAACTTAAGGGAAGAAAGATTTGCTTTACTTATGATTTCAAAGGTTCGCTCCATCATGGGGGAAGAACATGGCAGAACAGCTGGTCTCGCATCATGGTGGCCTAACAAAGAGAATGCCACAACTCTGCTGCTTTTCTTCTTTATCCCCTTTTATTCTGTTTGTGACCCTATACCATGGGTTAGTGTCCCCCACACATTCAGGACCAATGTTATTCCCTGGATTAGTCATCTCTGGAGATGCCCTCCTAGATACACCCAGATATGTGCCTCCCCAATCTCTCAAGTTCACAAATGTCCCAGCACACCAGGTTGCCATATTGCTGATCCTCACACAGCAGGGCAAGTGTCCCTCCCTCAGACAGTCATCTCTGGAGATGCCCTCATAGATACACACATAGAGTGCATCTCCAGTCTCCCGGATGATTCTGAATTCTCAAGGAATCTCCGCACACATTCAACACAGGAGCAGTAGTCAGTCTGTTGAGACCTGCAGACATGGACAGAAAAGGACTTTTTTTCCTGTTTGTTTGTTTGTTTGCCTAATCCTCCCCTCCCCCAAGGGGGGATGGCAGAGCCTTGAGGCTCAAGGTGAATGGTCACCACCAGATCCTGGGAATCAGGTGAGAGGCAAGCAGTGGACGAGTTGCCACAGATTCAAATCCATCAAGCATGTTTGGGCTTATATAGGGTCGGGCTCCAATCAGGTGTTGCCATCCCTCCTCCTGGAGACAGCCACCAGTCATTTAACTGTTTATTAGGTGTCCATTGCAGGGTCAGGTTAGATGGCTGCTTCCCATTGGTTATTCAGTCCCTCCACCTGCATGGTCCTCTGTTGGGACATGTCTGGGGCATGTCTGTACATGCCCAGGCTTGTCCACAACTAGAAGCCTGGGTTAAGGCCTCCCTGAATTGGTAGTGCCACACCTACCTGGGAATCTGCTTCTCAGAAGTCCCAAACTAGCAGTAGTTATTGCATTCAGCATCTAATCCAAGATAAATATCATCTTAACACTTGGTCACTGTGGAATTAGAAAATGTAAAGAACATCAGAATGTTCTCATGGGCTAAGGTTGGACAGAGTAATAGAATCAGCAGATATCTCTGTGAAGCTTACTCCCAACCACCAAAGCAGAACTTGGCAGGAGTTGCAACAAAAAGGTTATTTTGGAAGGTGATCCCAGGAAGCACGGTAAATCACAAAAAGCTCTACTGTCAATGCCATGGGCACCTTACAGAAAGTTCTTTCAGAATATTACTTGAAAGTCACGAGGCTGAGCATACCCTTGATCCTATTCTGATGAATGGAATTCCTTTGGGTCTTTAAGTCCCAAAATGTTCCAGGGCTTTAGAAAACTAGACAGCTCCATGGCCACATCTTAGCACTGAGATGGTCAGCTTGAGTCCAGTTCAGTAGGTGCATGCATCAGTGCTTGACAGTAGCCAAGCTGTGGTACGGAGCATCAAAGGTGTGCTTTAGTGGCTGAGTATCTATTTATCAGGTGTAAGGCCCTGGGTTCCATCCCCAGCATGGGTAGGTGAGGAGTCTCTCATCCTGGGGGCAACCTTGGGAATATCAGGTTTTATCAGCACATGGATTAGCCACAGGCATATCCCATGTATTGAGTGTGTTTGGTTTATGGTTGGGGGGGTAGGAATGTATGTATCTGAGTGTTCAGACATGTGTGGAGGCCAGAGAACAATGTCAGATGTTTTCTTTGGTTATATTCCAATGTATTTTTTTAGGTAGGGTCTCCCACTGAATAGGAGGTCATTGGTTAGGCTAAACTGAATGACCACTGAGCTCCAGGATTCTACCTGCCCCCACTTCCCTATCAATGGAGCAACAAATGTGTGTCATCATGTCCAGCCTCACTTCCCTATTAATGGAATAACAAATGTATGCCATCATCCCAGATTTTCACATAGGATTCTGGTGATCGAAATTCAAGTCCTCATGTTTCCAAGCACTTAACTGGCTGACCAATCCCCCTAACTATCAATACCTCACCCCACCCCAGCCAGGTTTTGTTTCTACACGAAGTACTCTCAAATATCAATAAATTATAACTTTTTAAAAATATTTTATTTGTATAAAAAAGGAGAAAGAGAAAGAGTGGGAGGGAGAGAAGAGGGGAGAGAAAGGGAAGAGAGGGAGAGGAAGAGAGAGAGAGAGAGAGAGAGAAAGAACACATGCATGCTATGGTATACAGGTAGAGGTCAGAGGACAGTTTTCTTTCCGCTATGTGGCTTCTAAGGCTTGAATTCAAGGAGCCAGGTTTGCAGATAGGCACATTGCTGAGCTATCTCACTGGTCTCAAATTATAAGTTTTCTTAATTTACATTACAATTATCTCTTTGACCATGAATTTATTTTAGAAAATTCCCCCACTGAGTTATATCCCCCACCCCTTTCTTAAGATATCTTTTGGTGTTAATTTTTAATTTAAATCTGTTTGATACAGATTCTGTGGAATGCAGACTTGATCTGTGGCTTCTTCACAAGTGTTCCTGTTCTTAAGAATGGGTATTTATAATGTTGCATACAGGGAACTCTATTACAATGTTTTGGTAAGCTTTTTTTTGTTGTTTGGTCAGTGTTGCAGTCTGCCTGCATGGTTGCTGATAAATGATCATCAAATGGCTTAAGGGAACAAGGGATTTATTTTCTTACTATTACTGGTTACAGTTCATAATCCAGCTTGACGGGAGAGCACGCACCAACACCAGGGCCGAGGGAACTGGCCACATCATCACCACATAACGGCTGAGAGATGGACAATCCTTACTTGCCAGACCAGCATGTCTGGTCAAGTGAACAGAAGGATGCCAACTTCTCTCAACCAGCTCGATGTGATTTATTCCAGGGACTAATCCCACCCATCATAGGCTGAGCCTTCCCCATCAGCTAGACAATCTCCTGCAGGTTTGCTCTAGGCCTAACTCAACTACTAATTCTCTACAAATGTGCCCAGAGCTCAAACCCTCAACTGTCAAGTTGACACTTGTGCCTAACTATGACAGTCAGTAAGATTGTCTTTATGAAAAAAAAAAATCTTCATAGAAAATTGCTTTAACTTTTAGCAGCCTTTTCCTGAGCTCTTAAGAAGCTTGCCTTCTTTTAAGCTACCTGATCTTTCTTTTGGGCAAAGCACATTTTAGGATGGTCCTACTTCTTTTTCTTCGCCTCCTTCTTGGGCTTCTTCTCATAGACCGGGTTCTTTCTATAGCAGTGTGAGCTTTCTTATACATATCCATCATATCTGGAGTTACATTGTTCTTGATGTACTAAAAGAACTGTTTCTTATAAGCATCTTCATCTTCTTTCATCAGGTAATGCATATAATCTGCAACATCTTGACCCATGATGTGTTTCTGATGTACTTCTGCATTGAACTCCTTTCTTTCAGAATCATAACCAGGGAATCATTTGGTGCTGTGAGGGATAGACAAGCCACCATCCACAGCTCTTTTCACTGCCCCAAAAACTTTATTGCCAGTTGTAGTCTGGCAAGACCTACATCCAAGTAGGAAGTAAAGGCACCAGACTGACCATCGATGCTTTCCACATTGTGTTCATCTCCAGTCACCTCCACTTGGTCCTCATAGATCCATGTCACATCTATTGAGAAGCCTATGGGCCAGCAGCAGGCCATTTTCATAGGCTGCAGCATAATTTGTGAGGCCAACTGTCACACCGTACTTTGGTAGTTCATGTGCATATGCTGTACAGACTATTCTATCCCCTTCTATATGGGCATAAGCAATTGATAAATGATGTCTCTGTTGGTTACACAAGCTATCATCCTGTATTTGGGTGTGTCATACTTGTTTTTGTTCTGAATCACCAAACGTTTGTGAGCATAGTAGTCAGTTTTACCCTCTTGTCATCTTCTGAACTTCACTTGGTATCTCTTAAAGCAGACCTTATTCTTTACAACTTTAACAAACCCATATGTAATAGAGACCGGCAGTTAGCCTCGGCTTTGCACAGCCCTGCAGGCTCCAAGGCACTAAGGGGGGTTGGTAAACTTTTAAATTTATTCTAATATTTTGTCCCCATGAACTATGTCACTAAATAGCATTAAAGTCCATTGCAGGAAAAAGCTTCCTCTCTGCAAGAAAAATTGTTAATAAGGACAAACAGGCAACATAGAGAATGGGAAAAAAAATCATTGCTAGCTATGTATCTATCAGAAGACTACACAAAAACTATCATGGTATTATATGTGAGTTGTCCCCCCACAAGCTCATGTATTTGAATCTTTAGTTTGGGGAAATCTTGGCACCTTCAGGAGATGGAGCCTTGTTGGAAGAAGGTAATCACAGAGGGTGGGCCTTGAAGTTGGTTAGCCTTGCCACGCTTGAGTGAGCTCTCAGCCTCCATGATATTGGCAGTGATTTAGTCCACTTCCAACTTCTGCCAGCCAGTCATGTTTTTCCCATCATATTGGACTGTATCTCCCCTCTGGAGCCCTAAGCTGAATAAATCTTCCTTTCTTCCATTAAATTGCTTGACTTTGGGCCTCACTGTCACACAGCAACAGATAAGACTAACTGATACAGAATTTGGTACCAGAGAATTGGAATGTTACTATATAAGACTGACAATCCAGTGCTAAAAAGCAAAGTTGTTGTTCATGAAGTTGAGAGAAGTTGATACCCAGCAGTATGGCTATTGCTATGATGTGCCTAGTGTTCCTTTGGAACTGTTTGTTAGAAGAAATACAGAAAACTTCAGGACTTTGAACTGGGAAAGCCTTTGCTTCTTGGAGACAGGGCCAAAAGGGCCATTCTTGTGAGACCTTGGAAGAGAGTAATGTTATGAGAGTCGCAGGCAGTGGAAGCCCAACTTATGATGGTTCAGAGAGGAACAGAGACTGTCGGAAACTTGATGAGGGACAAATGGAGTGATTCATTGGCAGAGAGTTTGATTAAGCATTGCCTTCATCTTGTAAGCTTATCTTAAGTTAAATTTGGCAGAAGAAGTTTCAAGGCTAGGCAATTTTGGCACTCTTGTTCAGACTTATAAGGAAAAGGGACAAGAAAGAAGTAAAAACTGTGAGGTTTGATGATGAAAAATGCAATGGCAAGAGTTCCAAAAGCATCCTCAAAAAGCTAAAAATCAAACTACTATATGATTCAGCTCTACTACTATAAGCCACATTATTAAAGGACTCTATGTCTTACTACAGAGATACTCACACATCTATATTTGATGCAACTCTATTAATAATAGCAAGGAAATGGAATCAGTGTAGATGCCCATAAATGGATGATTGGATAATGAAAATGTGATACACAGTATTGAATGGTATTTAGCACTCAAGAAAAGTGAAAATAAACTAGAAAATACGTTGAATAAGGTATCCTAAACACAGAAAGATCAACACCACACGTTCTCAGCTACATGTGGTTGCTAGTATCAGATTTGTGTAGTTAGCTAAAAATACCTAAAATAACCAGAAAAGTACAACAAAGTGGAATGGGATAGCAAAAAGGATTTTATAGGAAGGGAGGCAGAAGAATACAGGTGTTACAGAGCTTAAAATGAGAATAATAGAAGATAACATCTTAAGGGAGATGAAGATAAAGGGCTTCAATGAATATGGATGTGCAAATATCTCTATAATAGGATATAGAGTCCTTTAATAGTGTGCCTAATATACTACTTTGATTTTTAGCTTTTTTATATTAGTATATACTATCATACATACTAAGGATATATGATAAGACTAGATATAAACCTTTTTCTATATTGTAAGTATATAAATACGCGTGGGTGTGTGCACACACACACATGGGAACAGAGATATCCCACACAGGGATACACAAAGAGAGAAGAAAAGGAGTAACAGAAACTACCCTGAGATGCTCTGCCTAGAAGCCATAGGTAATTAAACAAAAATGCACATCATTAGACATATAATATATCCTAATAAACTGTTTGTGAGAGTGGTCTTAGTATCCCCCCAGAAACAATATAGGCTTTTGTTGTTGCTCTCGGATGCCCACCAGAACCTAATAGCAAAACCCTATTGCTGAAGACACCAAACACGTAATTGCAGGACAGGGCTAAAATAAATTGAAATTGATCTGGAGGCTTCCTGTTTGCTGGCCAGCTTTAATGGTACCAGAAGGTAATAAGCAGACTGCTTGGGAAGAAGAACCAATAATGATCTTACACAGCTGTTGTGATAGTTTAGCCTGGGTGTCAACTTGACACACAGGGTATTAACTAAGCTGGGCTGAGACCACTCTGGAAAGGATCAACTGAGACTACTTGAAAGGATAGTACACGCCCTAGATCCTATCAGAACTCCAAAGCTCTCATAGGATCCTCCCAATACTACATCATATAAAAAGGAGCCACCAAGGAGAACGGACCCCTTCTTGCAGCTGTGCTAGGAATCGTTCTTCCTTCTGGCCACCCGGTTCCTTCAACCTTCCAAGACCCTAGGAGTTCTCCAGCCTTCAGCCATCATCTACTTGACTACCGAACTGAGCAGCTAGCTACTGGTAGTCATCGTTGGAACTACCTTGGCTACTGGAAGCCATCGTTGGACTACCTCGGCTGCTGACAGCCTTTGCTGGACTACCTCGACCATTTCTGTAAGCAATCCAATAAATTTCATATATACATATATATATATATATATATATTTATATATTCATTCTGTGAATTCCGTGACTCTAGAGAACCCTAACTAATACCACTGTGAATTTTTCAAGAAGTCCTCATTAGTACAACAGTGGCATAAATGTTATGGGGTAACCATCGGCTTACAGATTGGAATTAATGCCTGCTTTCCAGCAGGGAACATACCTGTCAATCAAGCCAAAAATTTATAGATGGTATTTCATAGGTCTGATGGTAGGACAAAATAACATTGTTTAGCTATAAGTTTATGATATCACACTGTTATCTAAACACTTATCACGTCACCTGTAGATTAGACCAGCTCTCAGTCCCCAAACCAAGAAGCTTCTTTTCACAATGGAAGATGTTAATTATGGAAATCTACAAGAGGCTAAAATACAAAGAATAAATTGCCATACGCTGTTTGGTTCTACATGGAACATCTAAACAATCCCCACCCAAGTTCTCAAGAAAACTTTATGAAGAAGGGGTGGTACAAAAGAAAGAGCCAGAGGGTACAGAAGGATGTGATCAAATAGTATCCTCTGGAAACAACAGGACTACCACACCTATGATCTTACTGCAGCTCTGTCTACTTCCACACATCCTGCACAAGGTTTACACCATAGTTCACGGCACAAGAGGAAAGACCTCATGTGGCATCACACTTCTCTGAGGAACAAATACAGGCATATGTTGGAAGAATGGGGGAAGGAGAGATACTTTCCGTCCATGTCATGCTCCAGCAAGTGCCCAAGCACATGCCAGCATAGATGACCAGATGTGGGTCACACATTCAAAAAGCAAGAGATTGAAATTGAAAGCAAGAGAAAGCCTGATTGGTGAAAAAGATTTTACATTGGGAGAAGAGATAAGATTGGGTAATAGAAGGTGAAAATGACTTAAATTCTTGCATTCATGTTTGAAATTCTAATTGAATAAAAAAATGTGGCCTACTGCATTTCCATTTGCTTGGTAGTTTTCCTTCAGACAGCTTTACGTGAACAATGGCTTTTCCTCAGCCTTGGGATGCCTGTCCACAATCTTCAGGCTTTTTTCTGGTGTGTGTGTGTGTTTGTAGAATTTTATTCATCTTGCTTGTAAACCCTGAATCTAAGAACTCTTGTCTTTCACCAATTTTGGAAAATTCTTTAATAGTATATTCCAATATTGATTTTTCCCCATTACACCTTTCTGGACTTCCAGAATTATTTGACTCTCTCATCTCTCTCTCTCTCTCTCTCTTTCTCTCTCTCTCTCTCTCTCTCCCTCTCTCTCTCTCTCTCCCCCCATCCATTTCACTAACCTTTCATAAATGGTATCTAATTGTCAGTTATTAGACTTTTCTTGACTTTCTCTTCAGTGCTTTTTCACTTCTCAAATTTTCTGTTTTTCTTTCTTCAAATCTCAGTCAATTCTTTTTCAAATATGCCAGTTCTTTTTTTAGTCTTTTATTTTTTATCTCATATTTTTATATGTTGTTCAGTAAGGCTATTGGAGATACTTTCGAAAATGTTTACATGAAAATGTTTATATTTCATTTGTCTGCTACCTTGAGATCCCCCAAGGTTCAGCAATAATTTCAGCTCTTCTTTATCAGCAGGACCAATATCTACTGCCAGAATAATAATGCCGTCCTTTTTCTGTCTGTTGGCATGGAACTTAAAGTGACCAAATCTGTGTCTTTCTGTGTGTCTTTCAAGAGAGAGGGGGAGAGAGAGAGAGAGTGAGAGAGAACTCACATATGCCTTTGAGCCTGGGAGACCAGAGAGGATACCAGGTGTCCTGTTGTAACCTTCTTTGCCTTGGTCCCTTGAGACAGGGTCTCTCATTAAACCCAGAACCCCAGTGATCCTCCTGTCTCCAGCCCACCATAGCACCGGGAATACAGGTACACACACACACACACACACACACACACACACACACACACACACAGTTTCTTATGTGGACTCTGGATATTTAAGCTCCACTGCCTCTGAAATCAAGCATTCTTTTCACTAAGCCATTTTCCCAGTTCTTCAATCTCTTGATAAATTCCTTAAACCACAAAAATCCAAGGTTTCAGAAGAAACACAAATTAGTAAATCTCCAGAAGTATCAGTGAGAGGGCCTGTGGCAGCTACTCTTCGGTAGCTGTGAGAAAACACTAATACTCAAGCCATTGGGGGGAGAAGGGCTGATTTATCTGGTTCTTTTCCAGAAGAGATATAGTCTATTCATGGCACAAAACCATAGCAGAAGGCAAGAGGCCAACTTCTAGCTTGCAGCTAGGGGGCAGAGAGAGCAAGGAAGACAGAGGAAGTAGGTCTGGGCTATCCAATATAAAGGCCCAACAGCGACATGCTTCCCCCAGCACTGGCTTCATCTCCTGAAGGTCTCATAACCTTCCCAAATGGCACCATGAGAGAGGACCACGTATTTGAACACATGAGCCTGTAGGGGGGATAATTCACATTCAAACCATGATAGGGCCCAATCAACTTCTGCCCTGTAGGTTTTGCACAAAAACAAGCTATTGAGCATATGCACCCATCAGAGAATACAACGTTTCATCAAACAATATAATAACTCCTTGCTATTTTGGGGCACTGTTCCCTGGACACAAATGAATATTAGAATATTTGAGTACTGAAATCATTCACTTAAATGACGTTATAGTAATACTTAGTTTGGAAGTGCATATGCTAAAATTGGAAAAATCTAGAAATTAATATAGCTCCCACACAAAGGTGATAGTTGCATCTAGTTATATCTTATCAATTTATTTATTATCTATTTATTATCTATCTATTAACTTTATATCTACTTATCTATCTATATCATATATCTATCTGTCCAGATTCAGTTTTGCACAGTGCTAAGAATCAAATCCAAGGTCCTTTGCATGCAAGGCAAGCATCCTACTATTTAGCCACCTCCCAGACCATTCCCTATTTGAAATAAAAATTAAAAATAGTATAGTATTTGCATATGGTTTATGTGTACTTATAAACTTTATAGATCATCTCTAAATTGTTCATAATGCTTAGTATAATATAAATACTGTATAAGGGGCTAGAGAGATGGCTCAGGAATAAAGACTTTGTCTGAATTCAGATCCCAGATGACTGGGAAGGAATCCAGCCAAACACCAACCCTGAAGGACTGCTTTTCAAAACCACTTACAGAGTTAAGTGTGCTAACCAGGTGCTAAACAACAAGCAGGAACTGATAAGGTGTGAGCAGAAGCTTGTGCTCAAGTGTCTGAGGGAGCAAGTGCTGCCATGTAGAATACAGTTGGAATACGGGGACACAGAGTAAACTAGTGTTAAAAGTGTCGCTAAGTTTGGTAAGTTGTTAGGTGTGAATACTCTTAGATCTTCCCAGGATCTTCTGAAGAATGTTTCATGGACTGTGTCTCTGAAGGTCCTTCTGAGAGGTGAAGGGGAAGATGTTCTTTGGAGTCCTTTAGATCAAGGGCAGTCCATACGTTTTTAACTTACCTACTATCCAAGGCGTAGAAGTGTGAAGTGAGAGGGTCTCGTAGATGACCTACGTTGGAATGCCAGAGATTCTTCAAATGGATGACATAGGAAATGGGTACACCAGGTGGAGTGAAAGTAAGGAAAGTCTGGTTTTAATTTATGAAGCCCGTCTCAGATTTCGGATGTTGGTTTCTACAGTAGTGCTGGTACAAAAGATGAGACAGAAAAACTTTGCAGTGATGGACAGGCAGGGACCAGTGCAGATGTTAGTAGGCTTCTTTACAGTATATATAAATATTTGAATGAACAGCTATTTTTCCCCTAGATTAAATAGTGTCTCCTCTAACCTCCATCAATATATCCAGAAGAATGACTATTAGTCACTGTATCTGTGTCTACAGTGCTGCCTTGACTACTTTGAGTTACCATGACCACAATAACTGACAAGAACAACTGGGGGAGGAAGATCTATTTTGCTCATAGTCTTGGAAGGTTCTAGTCTATTATAGTGGGGAAACTGAGATCATGAAATAGGAGTTTGAGGTGCTGGCCATTCATATCACTAGCAGACTATAAAGCAACGTGAAAGTGAGAAGGACCCCGGAGCTGGATGTAATCTTTGCCTCTAAAGCTGGAGAGATGGCTCAGCATCTCACAAACAAAAAGATATGAGTTTGACTCCCAGATGCCACATAAAAACACCACAAAGAAGTGACAGCAGCCTACACTTAAGCCCTGAAAGGAGGAGAGACAGAGAAAAGATAAGGAGGTAGAGCAATCCCAGGTTCCTGAATTCTTGAAGTTACTCTTGGGCCTCTATAGACACACACACATACTCAAGTGCCTTCTTCTACACACACCCACACACACATACACACACTCACATGAAAGAAAGAAAGAAAGAAAGAAAGAAAGAAAGAAAGAAAGAAAGAAAGAAAGAAAGAAAGAAAGAGAAAGAAGACAGAAGAAGAAGAAGAAGAAGAAGAAGAAGAAGAAGAAGAAGAAGAAGAAGAAGAAGAAGAAGAAGAAGAAGAAGAAAGAAAGAAGAGGAGGAGGAGGAGGAGGAGGAGGAGGAGAAGAAGACATGCTTCTATTGACCTATTTCCTCCAGCCAGGAGAAAGAGGCATCCCAGAGGCTCCATCACTCAGAATCACACTGCCAGCAGGAGATGAAGCACCCAAAACAGGAGCCTGTGCTATTATACTCATAGATTTGAAGAGCACTTAGCACTCGGCCTAGAAATCTTCTACAAGAGAGGTAGAGAACCTCAACACCCATACAGGATGCAGTCTAGGGCCGCAGAGGAGCAGTGAAGTGGACAGTGATGGCCATAATGCAGGGTGCTGATGACTCAGCAGGGCTCACCCAAAATCAGACTGATCCAATCTCCCCATCCTAAGGCTTATGTGAGCCTAACAAAAGAGGGAGTGGTGAGAATGTAAGAACCTAAAGATGGGCAGGTTCACTGTTGCAGTTCACCTGCATGGTTGCTGATAAATGACCATCAAATGGCTTAAAGGAACAAAGGGTTTATTGTCTCTTATGATTATCTGGTTACAGTTCTCAGTCCAGCTTGACAGGAGAGCTCTCGTCAACACCAAGGCTGAGGGAACTGGCCACATCATCTCTATGTAATAGCTGAGAGAGGGACAATCCTTACTTGCCAGGCCAGCATGTCTGGCCAAGTGTACAGAAGGATGCTGACTTCCTCAACAGACTCTCAGTATTTTATTCACCTGTTCAGGATCTAGTCCCACCACCATAGACTGGGCCTTCCCCACAGCTAGACAATCACTTGCAGGTTTGCTCTGGGATTAACTAATCTCTACAAATGTACTGGTTATTTAGCTCCAGTGAGCCCTGTCACACAGGGGAAAATAAAGTGTATTGCAACTTTATAGGGTAGAAATCAAACAGGCAGTAAATACAAAAAGGGTTTTATATTCTGTAAATTCCTTACAGATATAATTTATGGTTACTGTCAACATTGAAGTTTATTCTTAGTAACCTGGATTCTTAGAACACCCCACCTCCAGCTACAAACCCATATCTAGTCTTGAGCTTTTGATAAGAAAAACAAAATATATGCCATGTATGTTAAGAGAAGAGAGATGAGAATAAGCCAGATATGACAATAGTGTTCTTTTAAATAAAGCAGACATGTTCCAGTGATATATTTTGTTGTGTAGCATGCAGCCAGGGGCATGTGGGTGAATGAGCAGGAACCTTTTTGTGCACTATGATGATATCACAGTCCCAAAATGCAAAATGGTGCTATTGTTCTCAAAAGAAGTGTGGTAATTCCTCAAAACAGTAAAACTCTCATGTGAGCTAGAATTTCCATCCTGACCATACACATAAAAGAATGGAAAGCTGGGGCTCAGATATTTATACACAAATGTTGAGTACATCATTATTCATAATAACCAAGATGTGGACACAATCCAAGCAGCATGACTGAATGAATAAACAAACTTTGTTGTATGCTGTTAAAGTTGGTCTTCTGTTGCTATGATAAAAATACTCTGACTCAAGATGGTGAGATAGCTCATCAGGTAAGAGGCTTCTGCGTGCATACCTGGCAGCCTAATTCAATCCTAAGAGTCTCATTGCGAAAGGAGAGAACGAGCTTTCAAGAATTGTCCTCTGATCTCTCTCTCTCTCTCTCTCTTTCTCTCTCTCTCTCTTTCTCTTTCTCTCTCTCTCTCTCCCAAATAGAAAATATTTTTAAAAGTTCTAACCCAAGCATCTTAAGGGAAATGGTTTATTATTTTGGCTTGTGTTTCTAAAGAGGTCGAGCCAAGCATGATTATCATTACCCTACCTCATGCTACCAATTTTCTGTTTTAGTTTCCTTACACATTGTTACAATAAATACCTGACCCAAGAAACTTAAGGAAGAAGAAACTTTTTACAATTCCAAAGGGGATAGAGACCATCATGGCTGGAAAGGCATTCTTACAAGGCAGGGAAGGCAAGAAGAGAATAGAGAAAGAACAGGAAATAGGAACCAACTACCAAACCTCAAGGCCTACTCCAGTGACATACATTTCCTTCCTTGAAGGAAGGCGACTAGGCTAACTAAATCGATGGAGACAAATAGAATGATGGTTAACAGGCGCTTGGGTAGGATGCGAAGAGCTAGCAGTTTGCATTTGGAGGGTTGGGAGATTCTGCTTGCAAGACGAAAACTTTACTGGATGGACAGGACAATGAGCACACAGAAATGTGAAAGTGGTTAATGCTCTGAGTTGTTGAAAATGATTCCAAAGTACAAATGTGTGCGTATTATCAAACACTTCTTAAAATGTAACCAGTATTGAAACACCATAAAAAGGAAGTGGTAGTTCTCATCAGAGTGCCAACCTCACTTAGGTTCTAGGCCGAGTGATTCATGGCTTTCTGGGCTTCTTGTCCTGCACCTATGTAAGGTCCCATACAGCAGCAGAGCACTGTGCCCCCTGTTTCAAACATACTACCCTAATGATTCATGTAAGCCCTGGTCCCACAACAATTTTGGATCCCTGGGTCCCTCTGCTGTCAACCTCCTGGACCATTTTTTTTGATATTTTATTTATTTTTATTTATTTTTTCCACTCATACAAACTTGATAGGTACCCCATTCCCCTCCTACCTCCACCCCTCCCTGGATCCCCTTGTTCCCTCCCCCCTTTCCCCTTCCTTTCCCCCTCCTTTCCTTTCTTCCAGTGTCCCCCTCTCCCATTCCTGGAGCTCCTTTAGTGTGCATGTCAAACTTCCTCTGGGTCCTCCTTTCTGATGAGGTGTAAGGATTCAGTAGCACTGCCTAGAGCTCTTTCTTGTGTTCCCCTTTATATAGGAACATTATTGTGGCTGTTAATCCCTTGCCTCTAAGGATCATACTGCCTGTTATTCATGCTAGACTTTGGGGGTTCAATGATATTTTAGTCATTGTGCAGGTCATGCAAAGTCCTATTATGGCTATTTCAGCCCTAACTTGTGTGGAATATCTTGCATATCGTTGCCCCTCCCCATCTTTAGGCTCTTACAATCTTACTGCCCCCTCTTCCGCAAATTTTCCCGCGCTTTGGGATAGGGAGAGATTAGGTGGCCTGATTCCTAGTGATTAATGTAGGGTCTCTGATGTTCTGAATTATGGTTTGTTGGTTTTTTTTCCTTCCACTTTTGCTCTTTCTGTACTATTTTGACCAGCTCCTTCACCAAGATCAGGGAAAGCAAAGCCGAGTGACCACCACATTCCTTCAGGCTCTGACAATGTCACCTGGAGCTGCCCTGTCCTCTTACCAAGGCTCATTGCATGTTGGCCACAGCCATTAAATACTATCTACCCCTCCTCATTGCTGTGTAGATTCCATAGCTGGTTAGACTTCCACAGCTGGTGGGAGCTGCGGAGATGGTTTCATAGTTAAAGCCTTTGCCTTACAAACTAAAGGGCCTGACTTTGGATCTCCAAATTCCATGTAAAATTGTGGGGTATAAATGGTGGCAGAGCCTGGAACTTTCCAGAGCAAGTTGGCCAGCCAAAGCAGTCCTTGTGGAGTGCTCTGTGTATAACTAGAAATCCAGGCTCACATCAAAAAGGTGAAAGAACAACTGAGGATGATTCCAGCATTACTGTTGGCCTTCATAGGCAGAAGCCCTCAACTGCATTAATGCACACACACCTGCACATGTGTGTGCCACCTACATGCAAGACACAAACACACACAGACACACACGTGCACACGCACCCGCGCACATGTGCACACATACACGCACACGCACACGCATGCACACAATTCGCAAGCACCCCACACATACATCTGAAATCAAAACAAAATATCAAGCTGGCTGTGACTTGTCCTTGGTGCTAATATCTAAGAGTTTAGGATTTAGTGTTCTTGAAATTCGTTTGCAGGTGAAAGTACCACAGTTAATATCCTTGACACAGACCAAGCTGGATGATTTTTGTCGACTCTAACTCGTATTTCAAACTGCCCTGTCTTTGGGTTTCTGATGGCACAAAGCATGAGAAAAATGGGAAAAAATCATAATTTCTGTCCCTAGACCTAGGGAAATTCCCCTAAGCAATTATGTTTGCCACAGCTAGAATGTCAGTAAAAATTAAAATAGTTACAATTCTTTTATGTTCTTTGAATTTCAAATGCCCTTAAGACTATGGGATTAATTTAAGACTATAAGCAAAATCATATATGTAATATGACTCCAAGAATGTATTTTTTCTTGGATTCCTTTTGCCTATTTTATAGATTTATGGTTGAATAAACTTCAGTTTTATCAAGGAGGAGGTGGAGGCAGTCCATGGTGGTTCCCGAATTCATCCGTGGTTCTACACACACACACATACATACACACACGCACATACGCATACATGCACAATTGAATAAACAATAAATAATAATTTAAAAAATTTTAAACCAGTTTTATGTGTATGTGTAGATTATAGTAATCTATAACATAAAGGTCCTTTCAGAAAAAGCAAAGCTCTATCTCTTCTGTGCTTCTGTCTAAACTTCTAAAACTCGCAATACTCAAGATTTTCTACTATTTTTAAGGATTCAAATTTCTAACTTCCTAGTCACATAACCACTTGCCTCTTCCAGCAATTTCCAAATGTTTGGATCTCAGAGCCACAAGTCCTATATTTTTCTGTTGTAAAATAAGCAAATATTTTCAACTCTTTTCACTCTTTTTTTTTTAATTCTTTTTTTTTAATTTTTTTATTATTATTCATTCAATTGTACGTGTGTGTGTATGCATGTGCATGCGCATGTGTGTATGTGTGTGTGTAGAACCACGGACGAATCGGGAACCACCATGGACGCCTCCACCTCCTTCTGCCCCGGGATTCACAGGCTCCGCCCTACCAGGACCAGAAGCGCAGGCCGCCCCCGCTTCCGCCTGGCGTCTATACGTGGGATCTGGGATTTGAACTCAGGACCTTCTGCCTGCAAGGCAGAGGCTTAACCCCTGAGCCACTTCTCCAGCCCTCTTTTCACTCTTAATAATTCTTTGTTTCAAGGATAAAATGATTCTGTATACCTCATAACACCAATTGCTAAGTATACTTGCCTTCCTCAGTGATAAAAGAAAACATCCAATATCAATGTAGAAGAGTTACCATGCACATGCACACAATATACCCCCACACATGAAAACATCCATATGCATTCAGGCAAACCACACACATACGCACATACACATGTAATAAATAAACAATAAAATAGCTACTACCTGAGCATATTCCTGACTTCCATTTTCTTTTCACACTGTTTGAAGAAATGATTTTTTGAGAAGTCAGTCTTTCATGAGTCAATGTACCTCATTCAAGAAATTCAGAGGTTAAAAGGATCAAAAATGTGGCAGTAGAGATGGCTGTGGAATTAAAGCCTTTGCCTGGCTTGATGGTTAGATTCGGGTGTCAACAGTTGCAGGCTGTTTGGTCACAACGGTGAAGAATAGATGTTAGAACAAGTCCTTGAACAAGCCCGTAGATGATTGTTTAATTGATGTGGAAGACGCAGCCCATAGAGGGTGATACTTTCCAGAAGTAGACCAAATAAAAGGAAGTGCAAGGAGGAGGGACTTACTCTTCCCTTATCCTTTGTTGACTCGCTATGTGAGTCATTGTCAGGTTGTCACATTGCCTGTTTCATTGCTGCTGCTGTTGCTGCTGCTGCCGCCGCCTCTGTTCTTGGCTGACTTCGGAGCTCAGCTCTTAAGGCCTCGCCTCTGCTCTCGCTGTCCTTGGAGCCAGTCTTCTGGGACTAACTGCTGTTCTTCGCTAACTTTGTAGGAGCCCTGTCTTTGGCCTGGCTGCCATCCATCCCTAGAACCCAGTCTCCTCAGCCCTCCCGTGTGAGTGAGACTTGAGAATTTCCCAGGATCCTTCAGTCTTGTGAGGCATTTAGCTCAAGAACAAAGCAGCTACAGGTAACTGCTCTGAAGGACACTGCTTTTATTGTGAGTTGACTTTATAAAATTATACATGTACATACATTCGATTCTATTCCTCTACAGAACCCTGACTAATACATCTCACAAGCAGAAAGATCTGAGTTCAGATCTCCAGATCCCACATAAAAATGTCTGGCAGAAATGACAGCACACTGCAATTTTGGCCCTGGAAGGCAGAACCTCCACGGGCATACACATACTCAAGGGCCCTCTAGTATGCACACCTACACCTACACACACACACACACACACACACACACACACACACACACACACACGAAGAAAAAAAGAAGAATCAAGGAAATATCCCAGTAATATAATGCTACTTTGTGTGTACAGATTTGATTCTTACCACAGAAGGAAAAGGAAATGGATGGAAGAAGAAAGGAGGGAGGAAGGAGAGAGAAAGTTTTCCACATTTTGCTCTAAAAGTACTCAGCTTTCACATGTTAAGTATTAAATCTACTGGAACTCTGTGTGTGTGTGTGTGTGTGTGTGTGTGTGTGTGTGTGTGTGTGTGTGTGTGTAAGAGTACAGCTTCAGTTTTACCCAAATGGATCCTCAGATGTTCTGGAATCATTTATTAAATCATTCTTTCTCCAGGCGATCAGCAATGTTACCTATCAGAGATCTGTAGCTGTTCCATATCAAAGATCTGTGGGTTTCTGATTTCTCCGTTCTCTTCCCTGGTCTATTCATCCATCCCTGGAACAACTGCAACTCATCCACAGCACAGGTTTATAATGTGTTCATGTCGGTTAGGGAAAGACCATTTCCCTTATGCTTATTTCGACCTTTTCCTCGTCTGTATAAATTTTAGAACCAACCTGTCAATTTCAATGAAAAGTTCCTTGGATTTTTAGGCAGAATTCTGAGAGAATTTATGATTTCATGACATCAAGAAGAATAGCTCTCCAAACTCATGAATTTCATTCCGTTTACTTTTGTGTTCTTCAGTGTCTTGCTGTCAGACTTCATAAAACTCTCCCTAAGTCTACACAATTCACATTAGAGTTCTTTCTAATGTAGCAAATAGTCAATGACCTTCACAGAAGTGTAGTCTCCTCCTCATGAGCACGCGACTACCCAGTGAGGAACTCTGTTCTTCCCGGAATTGATGGTGGGTCTTCAGGTACCTCTGATTACCACTCTCCTGGGTGGCAGCTTTAGCATAGATGGAAACGGCCAGCCTTGATCATTCGGATGACAACAGTGTTTTGGGGGATGATCTTAGCAACAGAGTGTAAAAAGCCTCGGTCTATGGAAGACCACCTAAAGCTGAGCCAACCCACCATTCAGATCAACCATCCGTAAAACTTTTCTGTTGTTGAAGCCGTGTTGTTGCAGGGTATCTTTTTATACATTGATACAGTGATATTTTCCTTAGAATTTTTACGAATGTTATGATATGGATTTGAATTGTCTCCAACAGGCTCATGTGTTTGAGTCCTTAGCTGATGTTAATGTCTGGGAAGGTGATGGCAACTTGGGAAGGTGAAGCCTTGCTGAAGGAGAGCACATCACAGGGGCTGGACTGGAGATCGAGTAGCGCCCTGCTCAGCTAGCAGTCTGCTCTTGCAGTTTACCTCTTGCTTTCTTTACTATCACAATGGCTGCACTGATCTGAGCCATCTTCAACTTGTACTGCCCACCATGCCTTTCCCTCCATATTTCCCCATGGGAGTACAAACAAATAAATCACTTTCTCCCTTAAGATGGATGCATGAGTGTTGTCTCACAGCCACAGAAAAGGTAACTGCAACATCCGTGCTTAAGAAAGAGATTGAACTATATACTTCGCTTTTATTCTGGGGGTATTTTTCTTGTTTGATACCATAAAGTAAATTAATAGTATTTCCACACTTGATTTTTACAAGTGGTTTTACAAGTGATAGAGTGATTTGTTCCTAGGAAAACTTAGTTCGCCTCAACTCAGTCTCCTGTTTTTCACTTGCTTGTTTATTGTTTTTCTTTGTGTTTGGTTTTTTGAAGCAAGGTCTTATTCTTGCCCTCAGTCAGTGCTGCCCGACCACGCCTGGCTTCTTTTCCCACTGGGGAGAGTTTCTGCTATTGAGTTATTTGATTTCCCCAATTCTTTCTTTGCTAAAAGTTTATCAGGATCTGCGGGATGGTTCACATGTGGAGATTCCTGTGCTCAAGACCTGAGTAGGATCTCTGGAAGCAGCTCACAGAGTAAAAATTCTCTCACTCTCTCTCTCTCTCTCTCTCTCTCTCTCTCTCTCTCTCTCTCTCTCTCTCTCTTTCTGTCTCTCTCTCTCTTTCAATGCAGCTTTAATTTCTATCTCTTATATTATAAAAGGTGCTGATCTGGGCTGAGTTCATCACATGATTCATGAGCCAGAGCTGCATATTCTTCTCTTTAGACGGCCTCTTCCAAAAGAAAAATAAAATGAAGTACATTTAGGATCATCAAATCTTTTTTAAGTTTAATGTATATGTTTATGTAAGGTAATATTCAGTGAATACTTGAAAAATGATTAAATAATCCATCTGTACCTCTGCATGAGCTGTATTCTTCACAGCAACAGAGCTCAGTTAAATGCAACTGCAAGTAGGATATTTTAAGGTTCTTAAGATAAATTTTCTTCTAGTCAGTGGCTGTTTGACTTTACCTGTTACCTTTGACAAATAAAGTTTGTATGTTATATTTAAAAAAAAAAAAAAAAAGGTGCTGATCTCGTTCCCCTCCTATTGTGAATGAAACACCAGTCTCTAGTTCCAATGATATGTTGTCCGTTTCCAATAGAATGTTAACAGATCTACTTGACGATTGGTCTCAGAATCTTGAAGCAGATCTGGACTCAATGGAGTCCTCACACCAAATTCAGCTACTATGCAGCCTAAAGCAGTCCCCTAGCTGAGCCACCTAATTCAACAAATCAATTGACTTGCAGACTCGTATAAGAATAAGTACTTGTGTAAGAATAAGTGGGGACCCTGTTGTGTGTAATTTACCATAGCAATATTGACAGATGTATCTATTTATCTATGAGGTTGCGAGATATGCATTTTTAAGATTTTTATGTGTATGTGTGTATGCATGTTCACATATGGAGTGACTCACATGTATGCGCACAGTCATGTGGACATGTGCGTGTGAAGGTGAGCAATTAATGTCTGGTGTATTCCTTGACGACTCTTCTTTATTGTCTTAGTTTCGTATTTCCATTGCTGTAAATAACACCTGATCCAAATAATTTAAGTAAAAAGTGTTTGTTAATGCTCATGATTTGGGGTTAGGTCCATTATGATGGCAGGAGAGTTAGACCAGCATCAGGGGCCAAGGGAACTGGCCACACCAAATTCACAGGAAGAGTTGAGAGGTGGGCAAAGACCAAAGCGTACCTTCTAGACTGCTGGTCTGTCGACTTGCAACCAGCTCTCTATCTTATCCACCTGACAGGGAATGGTCCCTCTCACTGTACTTGGGACTTGCCTTAGCTAAATAATTCTTCATAGATGTGCCCAGGAATATTCAACAGTCAAGTTAACATCTGAAATTAACCGCCACATATATTGAGGCAAAGGCTCTCACTTGATCCTGGGGCTCATCCATTTAGCTAGTCTAGTTAGCCAGCTTGCTCCAGGGATCTCTCATCTCCGTCTCTGGGGACTTACAGGCCAGACACCACCCATGCCCAGCATCTACATGGACTCTGGGGATCCAAAAATCAGGTTCTCGGACTTGTGTGACAAATGCTTTGCTCACTGAGCAATCTCCCCAACCCTGATATTTTAAGTATTTTTAAATGTAACTATTATTTATTGTTGTAATTATTCCTGGTGTTATACTTTGCCTTGTATTTTGATGGTTTATTAAATTTTATGTAATGACAGGTTCATTTTTAGTTAAATTTGTCTAATTTCTTTTTGGGGGGTACTTTCAAACTTAAGTCTTCTCAATTCTGATATTTTATAAATAATTTCATTTTCAGTTTTACTAAGCTCTTTAAATATGTAATTCTGTAATCTATCTGGAATAAGGCAGACTTATTAATCACTTCCTTCAATATATGTAAGAATGCTAAAGCTAATCCTGTTTCCAAGTGGGAAAGATATTTAAGTTGAAAACCCATTAAGTTCATGTAAGTAGGTACCCTTTTAGCTAACGTGTTTGTTTTTCGCTTTAAATTTTTAATTAAATTAGCATACTAATTCAACGATTCCAATTATGTTGTGCTTAACCAAGCTGAAATTAAGCTTTCTTTCTCTGTCCGATTCCTCTAGAGAATTTAAATCTACCAGAACCTTCTACTAATCCACATTTCTCTTTCTTACTAACCAAAATAATGCAGTTGCTTTTAAAAAATTATTTCCAGTTTCCTGTTGATCTTAAAATGCTATTTGCTGAGCAACCTAATTGATGGATGCATATTTTATTACTGAAAGGACTCCAGTGGCACACTGGTTAGCCCATCATACTTATATAAAAGTCCTAGAAAGCTGGGGATAAAATTCAATGACAGAGCACTTACCTGGCATGCGCAAGGCTCTGCATTCGATAGCTAGCACTGCAAAAACAAATATAGTGAAATAAAGATGAGAAGAATGATCATATTTTATTATTAAAAGACAATTGCAGGCTGACCGTCGAACGCATCTGGGAAGAATTGATAGTGAAGGGAAACCCTGAGCAAACCTAAAGGAGATTGTCTAATTGATGGGGAAGACCCAGCCCATAGTAGGGAGAACCATTCCCTATGCAGATGAATAAGATGGAGGAAGCTGGTAAGACCAATAAAGTCCATGAGCTTGTTCAGTGAGTTGGCATACTTGGGCACACATGGATGGACACGTGTCTGGCAAGTGAGGTTTGCCGCTCTCCTAGCAGTCCTGTGGATATGGTGTGGTCAGTTCCCTTGAATCCTGATGTTGGTATGAGCTCTCCTGCCAAGCTGGAATAGGACTATAACCAGACATTCACAAGCCAGAAAAAAATACCTTGTTCCCATTAGCTGTTTTGTTATAAGTTTATCAGCAACACACAGAGTAACTGTGACACACCCCACGGGGTACCACAGGGATGGCTTGTGTCCTTCGTCAGAACCTTCCCCCAGGTGGGACCCATTGCTGTAGACCCCACAGCATTGTGTACAGGACACAAGTGAACTGAAATGAACTTCTCCTTACATGTTTATTGATTTACTTATTTGTATATTTATTACTTGTAAATTTATGATTGCATGTGCTTAGGATGTGGGGAGGTGGCACATGCAACACTACACATAATTAGGTCAAGAGGAAATTTTATGGATCAGTCCCCTACTTCCACCATTATGCAAGTTTCAGGGGTTAAACTCAGGTCATCAGACTTATATAGTAAGCATCTTCATCCATTGAGCCATCTCACTATATCCCTTATTCATCCACTGACACTCATCTTTTTTTATTTCTAGTTGGTAAGCATCTATCCTGGACTTCAACATGTAAGAGATGGTCAGCAAATACTGGTTGCTTGTTGATCCAATGATTGGAAGATTACCATGGGGATGCTGAAGTGGGTAACCTAATGCTGAGCTTCTGTTCTCTTTCTAGAATGTTAGAATATGGTCAACATTCAACTTCATATCCTATTCTACTGAATTGTTCTTTCATGTCTCTTATTGTTGGAAGTTTTTGAAGAACCCAACAACACATAGGAAATAGGAAAAGAGATATGCAGTTTCTAAAGCTAAATTATTCTGGTAAGATATTGGACTAGAATAAGACCCAATCAAGAGAAGGTACATTCTTTCCCTGGCTACAATTTTGCTTCTCCAAACCTTCCAACTGTGATCCCCTGCAAAACTAATTTAGCCAAGCATATCGCCTAGAGGCTTGGGGTCAGGTGGATCTAGTATTGACTCTAAACCTGAGTTGCCAATTTAATAACTTCAGGCAAGGGATTTTACTTCATTATTTTTAGTTTCCTATAGCAAGAATAGTATCTTCTGTGATGATTATTTTAATTGTCAACCTGACACCTAGGAGACAGAATTCCTGAGAGGGATTTTCAGGATTGGGTTGGACTCTGGGCCTGCCTATTAGGGATTGTGTTGATCGCATAATTGATATGGGAAAAAAAACCCGCCCATTTTTAGTGGAGGAATCCCTTAGTTAAGTAAAGCAGTTTTGTACAAAGATAGAAAAAGTCAGTAGACAAGCAAGTAAGTCTCCATTCACTGGTCCTTGTCTTCTGCTCTTGCTGTAGATATGATATAACCAGTTCTCTGGACTCTTGCTGCTGTAATTCCCTGTCATGATGCACTATAACCTGGAATGTGTGCTGGAATAGAGCCCTTTCTGCTTGAGTTGCTTGGGTCATCAAATGAAATGCAGCTAAAACATCTGCCTGGCAAAGGTGCTATGAAATTTAAATTGCATGAAGATTAATATCTATCTATATTAGATGATTGATAGATAGGTAGTGAACACGCCACTTTGATTCACATACGGTGAATGAGATGTAGACCAAGACTTCACCTGTGTAAATAACACCTTTGTGTATATTCAGCATGGAAATATGTTCACTTTCATTCATAAATCACCACTATCGTGTGTGCATGTGTAACACATTCTCTATCTCCATCTCCATCTCCATCTCTCTCTCTCTCTCTCTCTCTCTCTCTCTCTCTCACACACACACACACACACACACACACACACACACACACACCACACAATGGAACAGGTAAAGGCAACAGAAGTCCATGAATTTTAATGGACTTTTTCCTAGGGGTTTGATGCTATTGTTTCCAAAAAGAAAGACTGCTCTAGATGCAACAACATAAAGGCTAAAGGTTAAATTATTTATGCCTTACAATCACTAAAGAAGTATTCCCCAAGTAGTCTCTCTATTCCCAGCAAAAAAAAGAAGTAGTAGGTACACAAAACTTGAAAATGGGATGATTAAAAAATTTAAACCCTGGACAAATAAGTTACCATTTAAGGGCTCAAAGCCATAATCCTGAAAGACTCATGCTGAGTCCAATCTCTGGGTTACCATCTTAACAACCCCAAACCCCAAATGTTCAAATTCTGAAAGCTAAAAATCCCTAAACTCATTGAAAGAACATCATCCAAAATACATAATTCTGAAAAAATAACTTTAAAAAAAGTTTATTTACACTCTTAAAGAGAGATTTCTTTGTGAATAACAAAACACGGCAAAACACCTTCTATAGTAAAAGTAGTAACAACCCAACACTGAGAGGTCTACTCATGGCAGTCACATGGGTGTGATGCATGATGAGAATAGTTTGTATTAATTACTCTTATCTTTGCTGGGAGAAAACACCCAAAGTCAAGCAACTTAAGGGAGGAAGGAGAGATTTATTCAGTTTACAGTTCCAGACAGGAGATACAGTCTTTCATGGTAGAAACAACATGGCTGGTGGCCGAGGCTGGAGTAGGCCTAGGTCACTACAGATATCTTGGAGACTGAGAACTGCTAGACTGTCTGTTTCAAAAGCAGACTTCTCCTGGAGGTAGGGTGGGACTAATCCACCTTAAGGCCCACCCCCTGTGACCGCCTTCCTCCAGCAAGGCTCCACCTCTCAAAGGCGCCATGACCTTCCCAAACGTGAGACTGTGAGGGGGGGACACATTTCAAGCCATTGTATAAGTTAAATAGTAAAATGTACTATGCTTGTAGTTGGATGCACCCACATTTATACTGGTCATTTAAATACCTTGAAGGACAGTCTAAGTCTTTTACATGATGTCTATTGACAACATGATAAAGGATCAGCCAATGATTGAACACTTGTCCATCATGCACAAAGCCCCAGACCCAATCTACAATACCACATGCAAGAAATAATAATGAAGAAATACAAGGACTAACAGATGAGTCACCACTGCACATTTGTCCAGTGAGTCTGATGTCGGAGTCAGCTTAAGAAAGCTCTTCAGCACAGGCAACAAAGAAATCACTGTAACGAAGAGACAGCCTGCAAAATGGGGGTTCAAAGGGGACATATCATATTAATATGGATTAATATTCTTAATATATAATGAGCTCAAAAACTTAAACCCCAGAATAACAAATAACAAATAACAAATAATCTAATCAATAAATGGGCAAATGCTTGGAGATGATCTCAAAAGAGAAGTAAGGTGATCAACAATTATGTGGAGACGTGTTCGACATTCTTAACCTCAGAGAAATACGAGTCATTGAAGCAAGGCATGGTGATATGCACCTGCAATCCCAACACTTGGGAGCAGGGAGATCAAATTCCCCAAGTCAGTTCAAGTGACCTAATGAGACCCCGGTTGCCCTAGGCTACAAGTGAGAGTTGCCACAAAAAGTCTACTGAGATTCCATCTCACCAAATCAGAAAGCTGTCACCCAGAAAACAAGCAACAAACGATAACAGGGATAAGTATGTGGAAGGATGTCCCTGGTGGCAGGAGTGTAACCTGAGTGGCTACTAAGGAAATTGGAATGGAGGTTTCTGGAAAACCTAAAAATTGAAGGAACATACAATCCAGTTATACCAGTGCTGAATATTTACCCAAAAGTTTCTCAATTGGTACATCACAGAGACACATGTACATTTGTGTCCACTGATGAACTGTAGACAACAGCCAAGGCAGAACCATACTAGAAGTCAAATCAATGGGTAGATAAAGAAAATGTACCATATAGTCAAAATAGAGTCTTATTGAGATATTTAAAAAAGTATGTTTATTTTGAAACAAAAAATCACATAATTATAAAGTAATTCACTTTGAAATTAGCCACTGAAATCGTTACAGCACCTTCAGAAGCCCAGAGAGACAAGATCCAAGAGAACTACGGTTCCACATCATGCTTTGAAATACTTCATGTGGCCTTTTCTTCAGTTTGAAGCCGAGCTAATACCCAGTCTGACCAGCAGAGGGCATCCGACACACAGGACAGCGCTGTAGTTGGTAAATTTTGAAAGACGGTCCCAGCTGAGCCTCTCCAGAAAGCACCAGGGAGCCAGCACAGTGCAGACAGGGGGTCCTTGTTCCAAAGCAGGGGGAAACACGCTCCTCTGTGTTGCAGTCCTTTTCTACCTGCCTGGGCTTTGTTTGTAAGCTAATGCCACATGCCCCCAGGCACAGCCCAGAGCCTCAGCACGGTGGGGGCCACAGCAGTCTGGGTACAGTTTCCCTGGCTATGACCAGGTGCACACAAGGCCAGTCTGCCCTCCTGACCTTCCCACCCCAGATAATCTGTTGGGTCAGGACAGCAGCAAATGACTCCAACTGCATGGCAGGGATGGGGGAGCATGAGGCAAGACTATGCAAGAGCCAAGGTTCCAAGCCTTCTCTGCACTGCTCTCTGATTCCATGGGCCTTCTGTACTGGATGTAAAAGCAAACAAACGTATGAAGCATTTGAGAATGCTAGTCTTGGAGCTTACACAGTGCTGAGGGACAGCCCTCTGAAATACAGTCTTTCTGAACTCAGCCCAATCAGCCTTACAGAGTTCAGAAATCCACACCATGCCAACTCCAAATGTTTCCTAGATCCTGGAAGGAAGAGAGTGCTGATGTCACCCACAGGTAAAGACAGGACTCTGAGTTTTATCTCTGTGACCTTCGAAGACGCCACACTGTTCTGTACATATGGCTGCCTGAATTTGTCACTTTATTCCAGAGTCAAGAAGCAGCAGCTGGAACCTTCTGCCCCTCAACACTTTTCTGAGTCACCCAGCACCTTGGAGTTCGTTTTACTTTTTTGCAGAGTTCGGTCAGCTTATCCTCCATTGCTATTCATAGTCAGGATAACAGTGAGTGTTTTTTATGAATCAGCCTGGGGAAAGGATGGTTCTTCAGCATTGCAAATTGAACATGAAGAGAAAGAGCGCAGTGTGCGGGTCCTTGGAACCCTGCAGCAGGTGACACATTGTGAGTGGCTCTGAATACTTGCCCCTAAGTCATAACTGGTCTCTGGCCCCCACAGGGTTCCTTGTCCAGCCCTGAGCCAGGTTCTTGCTCCAGCCCGTTTGCTGGACTAATTAGCCACAACTGCATTCATATAAGGGCTTCCTCTGTGTTGAACGTTGGCATTCAGCAGAACAGACACACATTCCTCCCATTAGGTCTTCCCAATTAAACTGCACATCGTGACTGCTTCTTCCTGTTAGAGGAAGAGCTTAGATTTCATCACCCAGTTCCTGTGTCTTATCAGAACCATTGTTTAAACCCGGACGCTAAGTAACGCTGGACACCAGCAGCAATTTTTAGATGAATGTCCATTTCCTATTAGATGATAATCTATGTGATTATGGAGCAGTGTACTATAAAAATATTATAAAAGTATAATATTGTAAGTGTAGTATAAAGGTATTATAATAATGACAAGAATCATATACAGCAGCCAGGTCAAACAGCATTAGGTCCAGCCCGCCCTGAGGTGAAAGCCAACAACTTCTGGTTTCTTAATCTCAAAAGTGGAAAATTCCACCTGACCTTTAATGTCTGAAGGAAAATTATGATCATTATTTTAATACTCAGGGGGGAAAAAGCTTGCAGAATACATTTCGGTAAGCAAAAATACCATGTTCTGAATACCACTGTTTATAGCAGAACTGTCTGATCACAGGATGAAAACAATGAGGTTGGGAGAACATAAAGTTTTAAAGCTGAGGATGCTTTAACCATACTCCATACACAGGAGTTTGCAAAAAACGCAGAATATTTATATTTTCAGATACTATTTGAAAGTGGCTCATGTTTGTAGCCCAGTACTCTGGAGACTGAGGCAGAAGGCCTCATAATCTCAATAAAACAAATAAACAAAAAATGTTATTTCTATAGTGAAAGACTCTGGAATAAGTTACATGCAAAGAGGGAATGGAGCTTGAATTTAGCTCATCAGAATACATCGTGGCAGTGGCATTGACAAATGACTTTCTCAGGAGTTCCACACTATTGACATTAGGCCTTCTAGATCCTTCACCACCCCAGCTACACTCAGTATAGTTTCAAGTCCACGTCCTTCTTAGAAGAGTGCCACATGTGTCCTTGAGCCTCTTCTCCCCACTTCAGGGCTGTAGGGTTGTCATCTCCCTGAATCCCAAACCCAAGGCCACTTGGGGAACATTTGCTTCTTCTACATAAAATGCTTGAAATTGGGAGTCAGAGACAAGAGCGCCTTTACTCCAAATGCATTTTCTGCAGCTGTATTAAGATTTTGCATTAAGGAGATACTGGTTGATTCCAGGGGAGGTGCTCGAGAACACAGCTGGTCACTTGGAGTTTTCTAGAACCTCAAATTTATCCTGGCTTTGGAGGGGGCCTAAATCTCTATTTTTCTGCTTCTTTTCTGATTTCAGGCATGACTCCACGACTTCTTAGGAAAATTTTGCTGGCATCAACCAAAATCTCTACTAGGACATACGGTCACCTGTGACATGGTCTCATGCATGGAAGCTGGAAAGCTGTGGTCGGCTAGGTGCTTCTAGGAGAGCGCTTGACCTTCCGATGAGAAAAACAAATGTCACTCACAGTGTGTCCTCATCTGCTGACCCCAAAGCACTGACGTGGCATTAGGGTGGCAGCGGTTTCTTATTATTTATATATGTAATGTCCTCCACAGGTTTGAAGTAGGGTTTTTGGGGGGGATTCTTGTGTTCCAAAGCTGAAGAATGAAACCAGAATATGTTGAGAGGTTAAAGCAGAGATTTTACTGAAAATGAGAGAAAAGGGAAGAAACTCTTGGGTGTTTGGTCCAAGGGAGACCAGGAGGAAACCATGGCCTTCAAGTGGGAGAACATTAGAGCAGAGGAGACAGCTTAAGACCAGAGCAAACAGCCACCATAAGCCCTTGGAGCAAGGACAGAGCCACCATGGTGGTGGCCACATGGTGGGGGAGCAGGAAGGAGAAGAGAGAGTGGTAGGCAGAGTCGATTTTTTTTATAATCTTGGGCGTTATTAAGGAATGGTCCAAGAGTTACTAGGAAAGTGAGCAATAAAGACTGGAGGGGTGTGGGTGGTGGGTGTGGTTCTGTAAGGATGGGCATTACTATGTTGGCTACCCAGTGTAAGATAAAATCATTCCATTAGGCTTGTGTATTGACTTAGCTAGTGTGCTATTTTGGGATGCTATGAAAACGGTAAGAGGTAGAGCCTGGCTGGAAGAAGTAGGTCATTGGGATGGAGGTCTTACCTGGTGTCCAGGTTCTCTCCTTCCCTCCCTGTGCTTCCTGTCCACCACGAGGTGAGCAGCCTCTGTCATGTGTTTCTGCTACCTCACCATGGACCCAGAACCAATGGAGTCACGTGCACTTCAGTGAACTGAAGCTTCTGAGACTGTAAGTCAAAATAAGTCCCTCCTCCCTTGAAGTTATCCTGAATTCTAGCCTGAGGGAAAACCCAGCAGCTGTCTCCTCCAGCCTCATGTCTTCTGGTCCATAGCCCCAAATCAATGCAGTGTTCCTGGGAGCCAAAGTCAAGTCTACCTGATGTAATGTTACTCCTCCTGCCTGGACACTCTGCCTCTCCCCTCTTCATCTCACCATTTCCTTTGGTGCTGAGAGTTCAGGTCCTCTGAAAAGGCTTCCCAACCCACCTCTGTCCAGAAAAGGACACCGGTAGTTTGCATTTTCCTTGCTGGGTCTCCTGCCATGCTTTCTTATTTCTCAATATGTCTCTCATCTTACTGCGTCTTGGGATGAATTATGTCCCGCTAATGGAAATAATTTAATTTCTGTTGGACAGTTAGTGCAGTTAGAAATGTCTAGCCTTGTGGAAACCATACCCACCAGTCTTTACCTCCCTTCCCTAGTAACACCTGGATCATTCATTAGCAATGCCCAATACTATGAGGGCTCATGGCTCCTCCCATGCTCTTTACCTCCCTTCCCTAGTAACTTGGGACACTCCTTAACAACTCCTCGATTATAAAAAAATTGCTGCTCCATCCATCATCTCTATCTTCTTCCTACTCTCTTGCCTGGGGTCACAACAAGGCAGCTCTGTCCTCTCCTAGCCATGTGTTCATTGCAGCTTTCTCTCTGTTCTTTCTAATCTTATACTATCTCCTCTGCTCATCAACCCAAAGGCTATAGGTTCCTCCTTGAGTCCTTTGGACCAAGTGGTTAAGAATTTCTTTCCTTTTCTCTCATTTTCAATAAAATCCCTACTTTAGTGTCTCAACCTGTTCTGATTTCAATCTTCCACTCCAGAACACATGAACACCAAAGAAACAACCCCACTTACCCACCAGAATCATATGTTAAACCCTCCTTTTGCACTGCCTTCACAGACAAATCCTTTAAAGGAGGTGGTTAAGGTACAGTGGAACCTAACTCAGTGTGATTTGAGTCCTTATAACAAGAGAGCATCGGAGCACAAACACACAGGGCACCTATGTGAACACATCAAAGGCACACTGGGTACACACGAAAAGACATGGTTAGGCAGTTTTACAGCAGCCATGCTGGGCCAGTCTCTGAAGGTTTTGGAAAGCCATCCCCCACTGGGGAGATTACCCTAGAGGAACACCCCCTGGGGACAGGGAGAAACTGACTTTAATCCTCCACAAGAGATAAGGTGGCCAACTTCCCCCAACTTTTGCTTCAGAAAGGATATAGAGATTAGCTCTCCATTGTAGATAAGTCCTACCTAGAAGTCAGGCACAAGATCAACTGTGTTGGGCCCTAAAGGTGAATAGGGATGTAGGGAATCAAAAGAGTTCCAATCAGGTTTATAAAAACTGGAGCTAACCAATGGGGAAAGGCCATCTTTCCCAGGCTTACCTAAGGTATAAATATACCTGACCTTGGCAGCCATCTTTTCTAGTCCCTTGCCATTCATGGATTCCATGCTAGAGTCCATGAGTTTTCTAGGACCCTCATGGCACTCCATGTCTGTAGTCCGTGAATTCCGTTCTTTCTTTCTTCTAATAAACTCTACCTTAATCCTCTATACATGTTCTGGTTTCACTCTTCAACTCCAAACACAAAAACCTGGATACATAGACTCTTAGAAAGCGTTCCCACAACAATAGGAAGGCAACTATCTATAAACCAAGGACAGTGAGTTCAAGAGAAACCAATCTACCCTTAAGATATGGGAGCTATTAGGAAATAAACTACTTAATCTAGAGAGGCTTGCCATGAAAATCTAAGCCAATTGCAACAGCTACCTGCAGTGGGGGAAGGGGGAAGTAGAAAAGAGAAGAGAGATTGAGAGAGAAAGTCTGAGAGGCAGTTTGCTAAGTTGTAGACTGCCAATGGAGCCAATAGGCCTCTAGCCTAAAGCAAATAGGAAGCCAAAACACTCAGTTGTATAAATGTTATGGGGTCCCTCTGGGGTCTGTATGTGTCCAGGTTCTTGTGTTTGGGAATCTAAAATTGAAACCAGAACATGCGTAGAGGATTAAGGCAGAGTTTATTAGAAAAGAGAAAGAACAGCTCTCATGGGAGTTAATCTTTGAGGGGCAAGAGAGGCCTGGAGAACTCATGGACTCCAGACATGGAATCTGTGAGGGGTGAGAATAAAAGTTAGGCAGAAATTTATGGACTCCAGATGTGGAGTACCATGAAAGGCAAGGGTGCCAAAGGTGGCTGCCAGGATCTGGGATATTTATACCCTCAGTCAGGCCCTGGAAAAGTGGCTTTTCCTCATAGGTTAGCTCCAGTTTCTGTAAACCTGATTGGAGTTTTTGGTCCTCCACATCTCAATGACATGTTCATATTGGGGTCCAACCCAGTTGCTCTTGTGCCCAACCTCTAGTAGGACTTATCTACAATGGAGAACTAATCTCTGTATCCTTCCATGGAAGGAGGGTTAGGGGAAGTTGGCGACTTTATCTCTGTGAAGTGTCAATAGGATGTGCTCCTTCAGGGTAATCTTAGCCATGAGGAGATGACCTTCAAAATCTTCAGGAATTCTGAGTAGGTATGGCTGCTCTAGAACTGCCAAATAACCACATGATTGTGCCACCAACCATGAAACTTAGAGGAGAGCTCCAAGCTCCATGAGAACAATCCTGCTGGTAACGTGCGTTGCATACTGTAGAGCGGGTTCAGCTAAAGTGTGCCTGGATCCTGACCCTGGAGAACGTGCAGTATTAGATTGGTGGCATTTGGTGATGTTTCTAATGGTTGGGATCGGGCCAGGTTCTTGGCCTCTTCTTCAAAGGATCAAAGTTCACACAGATTGGCAAATATAGAAACTTTTGAACAATAGAAAAGTCATAATATACTGCAAGGGAGGAGTGGGCCACATAAGTGAAGATATTCAAAGGTTTTGCCAGAGTTTGGGGGTTCTTTTTATGAAGTTCAAGAGGAGGAGCTTGGTTCCTCGGGTGTAGTTTAACTGACAAGCTTGGTTTACATAAGCCCTTGCTCTTTATACATGCCCTTTCCCAAATGCATCTGATTTTAATCATATGCACACCCAATTATGCATAAGATGATAAACAAGCGATTCTTTCTAAAAGTTTTCTTGAGGGCACAATTTTGGAAATAAGTAAAACTTAACAAAGCTGAGGAAGTAAATAACTCAGAAATCTTAGGAAGTTTTTGAAACGTACATGATTCACAAGATTATATAATTAGTAACTCTTAATGGAGAAAGTAGTAATTTCAGGGAGCTTTTGTGAGTTGCTGACAGTCTGAAGTGGGTTTTTCAGTGATGCAGCTGACATGGTCCTGTAGGTAACCCCTCACTTACTTCTTCCTGTAAGTAACCACAGTGAACTCACTGCTCCGCTCAGCTAGACTTGGTTGGAATTGTTTCTTTGGTTTGTCAGATATTGGGGCTCAAGGGGGATATTGAGGCAGGTGATCTTTGTAGTTAAGAGATTTATTAGAAAAAAATATTAGCACCCCTGGAAAAAAGCACAGTGTGCCTGACATGTCTGGCACTCTCCTGACTGGACTCTTAGCAGGACAGAATGTTCCATCTGAGGGCATGTTATTTTACCTTCATCTTCCCTGCTTGTCAGTATGCCAGGCGCCAGGTGCTGTTCTCCCTTCCTAACCTGCTTTGCCCTTCGGAATCTCTTTGGCATATCCGACTAGCTCCCTCTAGTGGCTGGCAATAACGTGGACTGAGAACCGTGGGTGGCACCGGCTAATGCATTGGTTCTTCTCGCCCAGAAAAAATTGAAACTGCTCCTTTCAAGGGTCAAAACTCAGAACCAATCAGAGCGGTAGGGTAGAGTCTAAAATCCTAATTGACAGCTTTGTTCTTGGCTTGAGTTATGGTGTGAAATAACAGGCATAGAGTCTCAGGGAAAATGACATTTGGAAAAAGATGGTTTTAAGGAAGGGATGCAAAGATGCAGAGTCGGTGGGTCTCCAGCCACCCAGACATTGTCATGGACCGCTCATTAAAAACACGTCTGCCTTTGAAAATTAATTTATTTTGATGGGTCTTTGATTCTGTCTAGGACAGAACTTATATGCTCATCTTCTGACACCGAAGTGAATATTGATATATGAAAGACACAATTTTTAAGAGTTAAATAAAGAAAAAGAAATTCATGTTTTGATTTTGTATTTGATCTTCACTTTATGAGCCAGATCCATGGAAAAAATGTGTTTTCTGTCAAAGATGTAAGGAGGGAAACAACTTTGTTTATCACCGACACAGCTGTCCTGATGATACAGAACAGCTTACAGTTTGTACTTTTACGATTTCACATACTCTCCTAATAACCGAGTGAGGAAGAAACTCTGCAGCAGCAGGAGCTGCCCGGCTGGAGAGGAGGTCCTTAGCCTTGTCCCCTGAGTTTCCATTCTTCTTCAACTATTCTCCAGTTCCCAGAAGTGGCCCTGAGGTGGTCCCATTTGGCCTTACCTATCTTTTTATAAATGCAGGAATAAACAAATTTGAGATGAATTAACACATTTCCCTTCAGAAATAAAATTATTTCCATTCATCTTCTTCCAAGAGCACATGGCTCATGACTAAGTTGCCCCATTTGTGCAGCTTTGTTTTTTGTACTTTCTGGCCTCTTTCCTCCGCTCTCAGCCTCCTCCTCTGGCCTCCAGTCCCAGTTTCTCTGGAAGGCAGTGACTCACTGGGACACAGACATTGGGCCACCTGTGAGCCGTCCTAGCTCGTGATTATTCCAAAATCACGGAACTTATTCACCAGTGGGGATTTTTTGAGACATCCTTTCATCAAGAATCTAAAAATATTGCTGCCCATGTGTTTCATAGCTAGTGGAGATTTTGTGTAGAATTGTGTTCTTCCTGCCTCCGTGCTGTAGGACATCATAACCCAAGATTTACTCAGCCTTGGTTCAAGACCCAATATGGAACCAGGCACACAACACAGGCATTTAGTTAATGTAGGATTAACTACTTCTGGGAACCGGAGAATAGTTGAAGAAGAATGGAAACTCAGGGGACAAGGCTAAGGACCTCCATTCCAGCCGGGTTGAATTACAAACCCTGCCGATCCAGATGCAAGTGAGGAAACCAGATGTTTTAACTTACTGCTGAGTCAACCACCAGCTTCTGCTGTCATGTTCACAGTCCAATTGAGCCTTACAACTGACTTGCCTTCTTACCCTCCCTCACCCACAACCAGGCTGTTGTGGTTATGAAATTGGATGTCAGAAAGTGAATGAGAGTCCCCAAAGAGGCCACTGTGAACATTAAAATGGCCCACGTGGGCCTATTAGTGTATTCATAATTGAATATTCTTATAATAGTATGAATGATAGTGAACATTTTACATAGAAAAATCTAGTTCTTCACATATTTCTTATTCTGATCAATGAATTTCTACAGAGTTAAACTGTTGACTAATATGTTCATTTTCACTGACTCTCATCTAAATGCATTTTTAAATTTTCATTTTACAGGTTCTTCACTTTCTTGGTTAGGTTGGTAACTGGATCACTGGATCATTATGCTATTGTGAACAAATCATTTTTCTGATTTTTTTCTCATGTTCATTATTGATATATAGGAAGACTAATGATGATTGTATATGGGCTTTGTATCCTGCAATTTTACTATAGGCATTACTTCTATGAGTTTTCTGGTGGTGTTTACAGAGTATCTTGAACATAGAATCATATAGCCTACAAATGGGTATTTCCTGTTTATCCCTTTTTATTTTCTTCTCGTGTCCATTTGCTCTAGCTAAGATTTTATGAACTATGTTGAATAAGAGTGAAAAAAGTAGACACCCTGTCTCAGTCCTGATTTAGCTGGTTATAATTCTACTGCATATTGTGTTTATTATGTTGAGGTATATTCTTTCTATTTCTATTTTCTTTAAGGGTTTTATAATGAAGTGGTGTTAGGCTTTGTCAAAGTCTTTTCTGTATCTATTTATCTGATCATGTGATTTCTTCCTTTGAGTCTACTTATGTAATGCATAACATTTATTGGTTTGCATATACTATATCCATGGAATGAATGCAGTTTATCATGCTGAATGATTTTTTTTTTGTGGTTGAGTTTGGTTTGCCAGTGTTTTATTGAGACTTTTTACATCTATGTTCTTCAGAGATATTAGTCACACTTTCTATGTGGTTACATCTTTATCTGATTTTGGCATCACTAATTCTGAAAATTGAATGTAATAGTGTTCCTTACATTTCTACTTTATGGAATAATTTTAAGAATATTGGTGTTAGTTGTTCTCTAAAGGTTGGGTAGAATTTAGCAGCTAATCCATCTAAGCCTGGGATTGTTTTAGTTGGAATTCCTTTTATTACCACTTTAATCTCATGCTGTTACAGCTATATTTAAGTTCTTTATATCATCCTGATTTAATTTTAATAAGTATGTATATCCAAATATATATATTCAAAAATATGAATTTCTTTTAAATTATCCAATTTGTGGGAATGTAGGTCTTCAAAGTGTATCCCAATTATCTTTTGCTAGCTAATTCTCTTATCAATATTTTATTAGTTTGAGTCTTTTTTCTCTTTTTTTATTAGTTTGCACAAAGGCTCATCAATTTTGCTTATCTTTTCAAAAAGCCAATTTATATTTCATTTATTTTCTTTAAATCTTCATCTCATCTTTCTGGCATTTATAATTTTGTTGAATTTAATTGTCCTGTTTCAGATATATCTAAAATTATTAATGCAGGTTCTCAGGTACTTCTGGTTAGAACTACTTTCACTATATTCCACACATTCTGGTGTGATATATTTTTATTGTCATTCAGTTCCAGGAATTTTAATTTTTTCCTTATTTCTTCGATGCATTATTAATTATTTAATAATGTACTGTTCCATAAGTGAGAGTGTTTTCTGTCATTTTTCTTGCTGCTTATTTCCAGTTTTAGTCCATTATGATCAGATAGACTACACAAATTTTTTTCAATTTTCTATTTGTCAAGATATACTTTGTACCTTAAAATATAATCTGTTTTAGAGACTTTTCCATGGACTTCTGAGAAGCAGTTGTAATTCTGTGTATCTCAAATATCATTTAACTCTAATATTTTTGTGTTGACTTTTGTCTGGATAACTTGGTTACTGATGAGAATAGGGTGTTGAAGTTACCTATTATTAGTGTATTGAGGCCAGACTATTTTCTATCAAATAATACTTATTTTATGAAATAAGTACACTGACATATAGTGCATATGTTTAGAATTGCTACATTCTCTTAATGAATTAATCAGCATGAAGGTCTTTTATCTCTCCTGACTGATTTTGGTTTGAAGTCAAATTTGTCAGATTGACTAGACCTGCATTTGTTATTATTCTGTTATCTTGGGGTGCCTTATGTCATCATTTCCCCATAAGAATGAGTTTAACTGAACATTTATCATTCATTGGTTATTTGAGTTACTCCAATCTTTCACTATGGTGAATTGTATCATGACAAACATATTTTATATATTTCCACACGATGTCTTTTAATATTCCTTGGAATCCACTTTTAGACTATTTGCCTAATTTCCTAATTCCAATGCATAGAAATTAATGGACATGCACAACATACTAATTACGTGGCTTTATAAACAAGAGGGGGAAATGTGGATTTCTGTATGTCATCATCATTTAGGAAACAGCACTTTAGAAAACTTACTCTTAAAAAGTCAAAGTCTTAGAAATTGTGTAAGAGTTTTAAGAGTTCATGTAAACCAGTTTTTCCAAAGAGCAATCAATGCCTTTGTTACAATTTCTTGTGGTCACAATCTTTCATGACAGACTGAGTTTAAATATGTGAAAAAGTAAGTTTCATACAGATATGTGGTGTTAAAAGAACATGTATTTTAATGACATTTTCACATAATTGTGAATATATTTTATTATTGCAAATGGCTACTTACAATGCAGAATTTGACATTATATGAATTATATTATATTCTTCATATTCTGTTACACTAAAATTAATTAGCCTGTCTTTCATTTTTGAATGGCTCTTTTATTCATGCATGATTTTTTAATATCGTGTTTAAGTTTAAATATATAAAAAATAAGTTTTATGCAGATATGGTGAGTTATGTTATTTTATTTTTGAAGTAGAGCCTCAAACTTGGTATGTAGCTAAGGATATCCTTGAATTCTCAATCCTCCTGCTTCCACTGTCCAAGCAAATGTGTACCACCACACTAAATGAAATAAGCTTTTTTTAAAAATTAGTTGTCTATTGTGAGAGAGAGACAGAGATAGAGAGCAAAGGCAGGTACATTTATGTCCTTATGCATGTGGAGGTCAGAGGACAACTTTTGCAAAGAGGTTCTCATTTCCACCATGTGTGCTCTGGGATCAAACTCGGGTCACTCAGCAGCCATGGAATAAGTTTTAAAAGCTATAAATAAATAGAGGGTATCTTGTTGTCATGGATTGCAAGATCTAATATTGTTAAAATACCTTTACCTAGCATCAGCTAAAGGCACCAAGATCCTTGGAGGCAAGGGATTGACAGTCACAGTAGTGTTCCTATGCTTAAGGGGAACACGAGAAAGGGTTCAGGGAAATGCCACTGGGTCCTTGTACGTCATCGGAGAGGAGGACCAAGAGGAGAGTTAGGCATGCACAATAAAGGACTCTCTGGGAATTGGGGGGGGGAGGCACTGGGGGAAGGGGAGGGAGGGAGGGGGAGCAGGGGATTCGGGGGGAGGAGGAGGGAGGGAGGGAACTGGTCTACCTATTAAGTTTGTATGAGCGGAAATAATAAAAATGTATTAAAAAAGAAAACAATGTAAAATAAAAAAAAAAGATCAGAAAGAAAGGCGGCTGGATTTAGCAGAATGTCACTGGTGACATTTGCTTGAATAACTTTAGTTGAATGACAGATAGGCTGAAATAAAATACCTTTACCATCCAATCCACTCTAAGATTCATAGAATCTCTATGAAGTCCCACTTTCGGATATAGGTTTTTTTTTAAGTCCTAAAACTTACATTCAACCTTAAAGGACTCTGGATAACCAAAACAATCTCAAGACAGAAGAACAAAGCTAGAGGAATTTTGCTCCCTGGCTTCAAAATACATTGCAACTTTACAGTAATCACAACAGCATGATTCTAGCATGAATACAGAAATACAGACCAATGAAATGGAATACACAGGCCAGAAATAAAACTGCAGATCTAAGATATGTGGTCTTTGACAAATCGTCAAGGTTACAGTGGAAGAAAGGTAGTCTTTTCAACAAATAGAATTATAAAAACTGTATATACACATGCAAGCAAGTGAAAATGAACCCCTATTGTATAATACATTAAAAATTTCCATCAAAACAAACCAAATGTCTTTAGATAATAGGAGTACTACAAATCTCCCAGAAGAAAACATATAAGGAAAATATCAGGGACAGAGATATGTATCTGTGGGTAACGGTACTTGCTGTAAGTCCAAAGACTTTCATAATACACACACACACACACACACACACACACACACACACACACACACACGGAGAGGAAGGGATGGATAAATAGATATAACAAAGGCATAAGGAAAGAACAATATTATTTTCATTGTCTTCTATGTTCAGGGCTGACTACAAAACAAACCAAAAGCAGAATAATGAAAGAAAAGTCTCAAACTCATTCATTATAAGTGCTGTAAGACACAGAAACCTTCATAAGGAAATGAAGACCAGAGAAAGAATTGAATTTGGGTATTCTAATGCCAATTGTAGTGAAGAATAAATAGCCTTGAAGAAATTCTATTGAATAATGGATATGATGAGTATGACAATGGCGATAAGCGAAGGGGCCTAGCCCAGCCTGTACTATGGTCCTGATTCTGTCCTCCAACTTGAAATTCTTTCCTCTTCCTGGTCTTGTTTGCTGATGATCCTCCACAGTGCTCTTTATTTGATTGAGTGACTCTTTTGCTTTCAGCATTTCCATTTTGGTCTTTTATACGCTCCTTCCTGACTTTTCTTCCATATTTTTAATTTCTCATTCACATTTCTACTAATTTTGTCCATTTTGACAGTTTTCTTGTGTCGATCCTGAATCAATTTCTTTACTTCCTTCATCTGCCTAAGTCCTCTGTGTCGTCCTTTGTCCTTTCAAAACATAGGTCTCTGAAACCATTTCTGTTGGTTCAGTTGTCTGATTATCTTTGATTAATGTATGGGGGAGCTGTACACTCCTTTTTTTCTGATGTCCCCCAAAGTTTTCAAAACCATTCTATAAAATTCCAGGATTGTGAGCACATTGTGACACTATACATTATCAACATGATAGAACTGTAAAAGACCGAGCCATTTTAACTATAGATTTTAGTTAGTAGTAATGTGTCAATTATGGCTCTCCAACTATAATAGATATGACACTTATGTAAGACACTGGTGACCAAGAAATGTGCTGAGGAGACATGAAAACTACATCTTGTATAGTTTTTCTATTTAACACAGTTGCTTACATTCATTACTTCTGTGTTCCTTAACCAAAATCAAAAGAAAAGATTTATGTTTTGCTCATGTTTTCAAAGAGTTGAATCCCTGGTTTCTTGATTTCACGTGCTTTTGAACGTCATGGATTTGTGACTACCCTCGGTGCACAGGAAAGAGAGAGAGGAGAGCTCTGAAGACAGAGCACAACCCAGGTCCTCCCTACCAGAAACCAAGGATGATAAAATAGCAGAGACACTTTCCCAAAGTTTTCACAACCTCCTAAAACAAGACAACCAACTGGGAAGCTAAGCAATCAACAAAATGTCCCCGTGAGGGACATTTCACGTTCAAATCATAACATTGCCCTAACTCTATTAATTTCTTTAAATCATGTTAGTTAGTATCAGTCGCCTCATCAGAAAGAATAGCAAGGCTGGGAAGCTCTCGCCCCTGGTGGCAGACATTCTTGAAACTTGAATTTTACCATAGCAACAAATACTGTCAGTTTCCAAGAATAAATCTGCCAAAAATCTAGCCTTTAACAACAATTTGACTTTTTTTTTAATAAAATTAATGTTGTATGTAAAGAAATGCAGCCTTTGGGCTTCCATCTCAAATGACTGAGTGATGCTTTTCCGTGAGGTGACCGTTCCCCTGGGGATGCTTTGGAGACAGTGATGGTTCTCTTTCCCACAGGAAAAGGAGGCCCTGAGAGGTAGTAACTTGTAGTTCACCTTTCTCTCTCTCCTTCCCTTATGATTTAGCAATTTCCAATAGACTAATTTGATATTGGACTTTATATGATGACTACTTCCTTCAACTTGCTCCCTCCAGAACCTTCTCTAGGGTCACATGGGGGAGTTTTTTCCTAGTCTTTTTTTTTGCATATGTAAGTGTGGGTGTGTGTTTATGACTGTGTGTAAAGGAGGGCACTTGAGTGTGTGTGCCTGTGGAGGCCCAAGGGTGACTTCAGGAATCACCCTGAATTACTCTGCTTCCTAAGGACTTTGCTCTGGGGTTTCCCTGCCTTGCAGAGCCAGAATGCAGGCCTCTGCCATTTCTGCCAGGCATTTGTAAATGTGATCTGGAATCTGAACTGGGTGCTTTTGCTTCTGAGGTAAAGGTTTTAACACACTGCCCCCTTCTCCCCACCATCTTGTCAGTCCACAAGGAAATTTTTTAAAAAGCAACATTCAGGGACCAGAGGGATTGGGTCAGCTTGGTAAGACACTGGCAATCAAACCTGACAACCTGAGAACCAATTCCTTCAAGTTGGCCTCTGATGTCCACATGCATGACCACATATAGACATATGCATTTGCATATGTGCACACACACATACAAACACTGAATGAATAAATAAATGTAAATTTAAATTTTTAAAATAAAAAATGAAATGCATGTTACATATATCTAAGAAGTTCCTAACCTTGAGACACTTGTAGGCCATTATACTTTGTACATCTCAAAGTACAAATACCTGCAAATAGGACTAGAGGTATAACGGGCATGCATTTTTGCAGATTTTTGTAAATAAATCTAAGCAGTTCCATTTCTTGACAGCGGGACCGGCTTGGGCCTTTTGCCTCACAGTGACAACTAAACCGGCCTGTTTTCTCCTCTGACGACCCACACCACGGGAATAGCGTAATGTACGCGTTGGGAACAGGTCCCCACCAGAGTTTCAGCAGAAATTATTCGAACGGGATTTCATAGTCGTGATCTCTTTATAGCTGCAGGCAGCGGAACGGGCCCTGAGTCCAGCTAGCTGCGGAGCTTTAGAAAACCACAAAGCATGGAGAGAAAAATGAGCTGCGAGCCTGAGGCTGCAAGGTTGGGTGGGCCTTTGAAGTTCTTTTACAAGATGGGCCAGGAGGGAGTATTTTAAACGGAGGAAACAGGAAGTGCACAGATAAAAAATTTGTTTTGTTTCTTAGGAGGATGGTCTTCCTAGAAGCCTTCTTCCGGGAAGTCAACCCTTTCCCACCTAGAAGATGAGGTTTCCTGAGAAAAACACAAATAACCTCTCTCTGGCAGTGTGGAGGGAGCAGCCAGTCGGCAGAAAGCTGCGGCAGCGGAGCTGGACGTTATCAGCACAGGAAGGAGGTGAGAGACTTTGAAGAGCCAGCAGGAAGGGGCGGGCTCGCCTGAGCATTGCTTGCAGCTCTGCTGCAGGGCAGGGCTCTGTCCTTCTTCTACAACAGGGCTGAGTTTGAACCCTGAGGGCCCATCAGTGAAGATGTTTAAGATGCAAACACTACGGGGGGGGGGGGGCTGAGACCCAGGGATTACGACAGTCTCAAATCATCCCCACTTTCCGAGTCTCCCCGGGAAGGTATCTACAAGGACCTGATTTTCCTGGACCACAGTGCCCCCTGGTGGCAACCTGCTAGAGCGCGACCGACTGGAGTGGTTCGGGGGAGGTAAAGGGTAAATAATGGGTAAGGCTGCAAAGGAATATGACTTTTTTAACGGGCACACCCACCCTGTCTTTCCAAAGTTGATTGCTTATCAAAATATGCTACCTACAGCTTTCTCAAAGTCACCCCCCACCCACACATCCTGGCATTCAATTTCCGTTGGCATCCAGCCAGTTCTACCCCTACTCCCAGTTGCAGATCTTTTTCTGTATTTTATCCAGAAACTCCTTAGTGAGATATCATTTTCCCAGCTTTTCTCCTCCCCTCCCCCCAAAGCCAGAGCAAGCTGCTTCTCTTCCTACTGAAATGAATCCATCCTTCCTCATGAACCCCCTTTCTCTTGAATGCCTTCTACTGAATCCCACTAGTGGCAGGGGCGGTTTATAACAGAAAGACGCTCTCCAGTATACTTGTGAAAGTAGGGTAAAGCTGACTTCACCCAGGAACAGTGTGTAATGGGGTTTTGTACTAGCTGGGAAGGAGGAATTGAGCTCAATTCCCAATATGGCCGTACACTTGTCCAAAGGGGGAACACGGGATTTTATTCTTGGTTACAGTTCTTAACCCGTCTTGGGAGAAGGGCTGATACCAACATCAGGGACCAAGGGAACTGCCCACACCAAATCTACAGGACTGCTGAGAGGGACAAACCTCACTTGCCAGACCAGCATGTCTGGTTAAGTGTACCAAAGGATGCCAACTTTCTTAACCAGTTTGCTGCATCTTGTTCACCTGCTCAGGAACAGGCCTCGACCACCACAGAGGTCTACCTATCAGTCAGACAATCTCCTGCAGGCTTGCTCTGGGCTTAATTCAGTTATCCATTCTTTGTACACGTGCCCAGAGCTCAATCCTCAAGTTGACAACTGTATCTAACTTATCTAATGATAAGACCTAAGAAGAGGGATTTTTTTTTTCTCTTTGCTAGTACTAAACCTAGAAAAGAGATTTTAACCCAACTAGGTTCATTTTGCCCTCTGAATAGTAAATATGTTGGTCACTAAAGTGAGGAGTGTTGCTAAAGTGTTTATTCATGAGGTGCCAAACATAAGGAAGTAGGAGTGTCCTCTCTCTCAAATATATATCTGAAAGGTATTTATGAGATAAACAGGGTGGTCTGAGGCATGGGAAGAAGTGATTGAAGGAAAGAAAAATAACATCACTTGTGGCATTGAGCAATTAAACTTCATGAATCCTCCATGTGGATGGAGTTTGGGCCTTTTGATGCGAAAACATCAGCCATGGGACACCGGGCAGCTTTCCAGTGAAGGATCCACGGCTGCCATGAGTTTGAGCTAAAGGAAACTATTTCCAAGTTTCTAACACAAATAGCTCAATCAGAACCACTGTAGCCATGTATAAAATGCTTTCTATGGCGAGGCCAGGCCGTTCTGTTACTTTACTGTTCAGCCAAGGAACTTCTAAAGTCAGCAATAGAAAGCCAGGAACCGCAGCAAAAAAAAAAAAAAAAAAAGAAAGAGAGAAGTTTTTTTTTTTTTTTTTTTTTTTTTTTTGTTCTCTCAGCTTACAAAAGAAGAAAATTGCTTGATTTGTGCTGAGGACTCAGTTACAGGTTCAGAAGCCTGGTTAAAGTGTGACCAAGTAATGAGTCTTCGCTGGGGCTCATAACCTTGCTCAAATCTCTGTACTTGTCTCAAAGGCTTCAGAAAAGTCTTTCATCAAGTGAACATTGTCTGCAATTAGCAGCTCCAGCCTGTCACAAGCCAGGTCAAAGAATGGCAAAGAAAGTCTGGCTTTATCTTGACCTCTTGTCGTCATGCAGCTGGTTTATCACCCAGTTAGGAGCACAGCCTGGCAGAGAGGGATGCTTCCTACAAGTGAAATGGCCCAGAGAAGATGTGAGACAAGACAGGAACATTAGTTCCTGAAGATGCAAAACTCAGCATCATCCCTAATAAACTTAGTTTGTCATTTTGGTATTGTACCGAACCACTAGAGGACACTTGAGTATGTGTGCCTGTGGAAGCCCAAGGGTGACGTGGGGAATCATCCCGGTTTGCTCTACCTTTGTTTCGATCTGGGGTTTTTCAGGCTCCGCCTTCCAGACCAGGCTGCCATTTCTGCCCAGCATTTTTATGTGCCATCTGAGGTTCTGAACTCAGGCCCCTTTGCGTTAGCCCCTGAGTCATCTCCCCAGGCCACATTACTGTATTTTGAGAGGAGTAAAGTAAAGTGGTACTTGCCTGGAACCAAGAAATATGCTTCGTGTGGAGGATGCAACTCAGCCATGGAGCGCTTGTCTGGTGTGCTCAAGAGTTTAGGTTCAGTTCCAGCACTGCATTAGAAGATACAGAAGACACTAGATGGCCGAGTCAGTAAATCGTTTGCCTTGTGATGAAGGAAGAACAAATTGGATACCCAGAGCTCATTTAAAAAAAAATAATAAAATAAAAGCTGGGGCTGGAGAGGTGGCTCACAGGTTAAGTCTCTGCCTTGCAGGCGGAAGGTCCTGAGTTCGGATCCTAGACCCCACATATAGACGCCGGGTGGAAGCGGGGGCGGCCTGCATTTCTGGTCCTGGTAGGGCGGAGCCTGTGAATCCCGGGGCAGAGTAAACAAGGAGCAGGTGGAGGCGTCCATGGTGGTTCCTGAATTCGTCCGTGGGTCTACACACATTCACATACACACGCACACACATACATACATACACATGGGCACACATGCATACACACACAATTGAATAAAAATAAATAAATAATAATAAAAAAAAGCTGGGTGTAGTGCGATAGCAGAGGTGTGGAGACAGACAAGCAGATGTCTTAGGTTTGCTGATCCACCAGCCTAACCTATGTGGTGGGTGAGTTTCCGGTCAATAGAGGACCTGTTTCAAAGAAAAAAAAAGGTAGACTTGCCTGAGGTTCAACACCTGTACAAATGTGTGCACTGCACTCACACATATGTGTATATACACATGAAGGGGACATGGGTTACTTAATTATATGGTTGTGATAATTAAGAGATTAAAAAAGAAATGCTGCTTACCTCACGAGTTCATTTAGCACCTAAAAGTATAGATTTTTCCAGATAGAAACAGAGATGAATGTGAATGTCTTGGAGGTATAAAGAAGCTGATTAATGTCTGTTTCATTCTGAAACATTAGGAGAACACATACACACACACGGCACACGCATACATGCACACACCGGCACACAGATAGCTTTGTAGAACGCTTTCGATAAAGTAAAAGAAAATAGGAAAATACGCTGAGTAAATATAATGAATAGGAAAACAAGCCTCTGTGCTCTACTACTTCTACTGCATTTTGAGAGAAGTAAAGTGGTACTTGTCCGGAACCAAGAAATAAGCTTCATGTGGAGGATGCAACTCAGACTACACCTCTGTAAAATACAAAATAGACCAAATGGAATATGTGGCATTAACCCAAACAATCCTGATTTTTCGTGTGTGAACCACTCAGCTTCTGGTCCCGAGACATGGGGAATGGGAGATGGGGAATCTGTCGAGGGCTGAAGAGATGGCTCAGGGGTTAAGCTTCTGCCTCGAAAGCAAGTGGTCCTGAATTCAGATCTTAGATCCCACATAAAAATTCCACGCAGACATGGTAGTAGCCTACATTTCTGGCCCTGGAAGGAATAGCCTGAGAAAATGCAAAGCAAAGCAAAGAGGAAGTAGCACAATCCAAATGACTCCGAAGTCACCCTTTGGGCCTCCAGGAGCACACACGGTACCTTCTGATATACACAGACACACACAGAGACATACATGTGCAAAAATAAAAAAGAACCTGTGAGCATTTTGAATTTATTTTATATCTAAAACTGTTTGGGGAGAAATTCTGGGAGATAACATGTTCATTTAAAAAAATAACAGTAATAACTCCCATATTTGACTCTGTTGACAGCCAAGTGAACACCGAAGTCCTAGATCAAAAAAACTCCACCACCAGGAGTAAATCTCAGACCCTCGGGGAAAGGCTGAAAGAGGAAAGCACAGTAAGCGCTGAGGACCTTCAAAAGGAAGAGAGGTAACGAACTGCTGTGGAGTGGCCTTTCGCGCTACCCACTGCACACTATTCACAAAGAGCTTCAGCATCCTAATTTTAGCCTCACAAAAGTCCTGTGAGGTCTGTACCTGTGGTCACCACTGAGAGATGAGGAAACAAAGGAAACAGCTTAAAGAGGTTGTTAACTGGCCTAAGGCCACAGAACTATCTCCCACCCCTCACCCTCAGTGCCGTGCCATCTCCTTCCTGGGACCTAGAAGATATCATGGTACTTACAGGATCCCAAGCTCTATTCACTTACTTACTGCTCACGGCAATGGTTAGGTAAAAATGGACCCCTAGAACACCATCTCACTGATGGGAACACTAAGACCCAAAGAGGCCGAGTGAGCCATCCGAGGTAACAAGCAAGCTGCCAAGGGTCAGAATGGGGTTGGTACCCAGGTAACTTCAGCTCACAATACTTTGCCTCCTGCAGCCAAGAGCAATTTTCAGTCTCTGGCCAATCCCTCGGGAGGGACAAAACATGTGTCAGGGAATGGCCACAAGATGGCACGATTTGTCCTTACCAGCAAACGCAACTTCAGTAGACTGCTCAAGGAGAAAATTTAAGGGAGGACGTGGGTCATAAAGCCAAAGAAATGGCCGACCATGACAAGAAAGAAAAGTCAAACCCAAGCTCCCCACCAGCTAGAGCAACAGAATGAACTACTGAATGGACTAGAAACAGTAAGAGAGCCAAGGTGATATGATGCCTAATTCCCATACACAAGGAACCACACTCGAATTCACTTCAATTTTGCATGTAAATTTAGACTTCTTTGACAAAAAGGTATTGACTGGCTATCATTGACTATCTTCAGCAACTCTCTCTGAAAGATGAATACATCTTTATTCAGTACATGTACTGTTGTGAGAGTGTTGGAACAAACAATGCATTGTTGACAAAGTTCATTTGCTATTGTTTTTTTCAGTTTGAGACAGCTTCTCACGGTATAGCTCAGGCTAGCCTTCAGCCTTATTTTTAGCTGTGATTTCATAATTTTTTTCACCTATGTTCATGTATGTATGTGTTGCAGTTCGGCTGCATGGTTGCTGATAAATTACCATCAAATGGTTTAAGGGAACAAGGGATTTATTTTCTCTTACGATTACTGGTTACAGTTCTCAGTCCAGCTTGACAGAAGAGCACACACAAACACCAGGGCGAGGGAACTGGCCTCACCATTTCTACATATTGGCTGAGAGAGGGACGATACTTACTTGCCAGACCAGCATGTCTGGCCAAGTGTACACAGGATGCTAACTCTCTCAACCAGCTCTCTGTGATTTATTCCAGGACCTAATCCCAGCCACCATAGGCTGGGCCTTCCCCAACAGCTAGACAATCTCCTTCTAGTTCTCTCTGGGCTCAACTCAACCACTATTCTCTACAAATGTGCCCAAAGCTCAAACCCGCAACCATCAAGTTGACACCTGTGCCCAACTATGACAGTATGTATGTCTATAGCATGTGCCTGTGCACACGAGTGCCACAGAATGCAAGTGGAAGCCAGAGGACAACTTGAAGGCACTTTTCTTCCACCATGTCGGTTCTAGGGATTGCACTCAGGTCATCAGGCTTGGCGATGCCTTCACCCACTGAGTCATCTTGCTCTAACATTATTTTTAATAAATAAATATTTATGCAGACCATACCAGGTCAACCGCCTTCAGTTTTCCTTTCCAGTAGAAAATTAAAACTACTTTGGGTGGTTTCCTGGCAGCTCTATAACCGAATGCCAGCTTAGGAACAATGGTTTCTTTCCCAGCTGATATTGCGTATGCAGTAGGGCCAGGTGGTGGAGCGTGACGGGCATTCTCATTGTAACTGTCCAAGTCCCAAGCTGACGGGCTGGGAGAGAGTCTCTTTGGATCAGTGTTTCTGAGGCACTGGAGGATGGACACAGAATTGAGCAGCCTCTCCGTGCTAACTCCTGGAAGTTGTGTAGCACTTCCGCCCACATTTCATGGGCCAAAGAAAGCCACAGGATGTACACAACTTGAAAAGAGGCCATAAAATGCAAACTTAGAACGTGTGGAGGAAAAAGAATTCACTTACGTCCATCCCTAATGATTGGAACATCCCGTAAATGTCACTGAGGAAAGGAAATTGGGTGACAGACTATAGAAGCATGTGATCAACAAAAGGACCTTTAACTCTGTGACCCTCAATGGAGACCGATGTGAAGAGTTTCTCAGGGATGATGACAAGTGTTTAAAAAGGAATTTACAGGAGCCCACTGGACTCCAGAGAGCCGGGCTCCTATGTAAGCAAAGCTCAGTCAGTGTAAACAGTGAGTGTGGCCCATCAGAAAACAGCCAACTGTAGCACAGGGCTCCTCCCTGGAGTGACCCAAAAGAGAATCCACTTTAATAAATGAAATATTGTCTTTGCTTGTTTCTTAGTTCACCCGTGGAATGTTCCCCTCTTCCTCCCTTCAGCCTCCTTTTTGGAGTTAGTTCCAAACATTGTCTATTCAAATACATGCTCTGATATTGTAGGTGTCGCCCGTAGGCACGGAAAAGAGGTTTGCATAAAACTGGTGGTCACCGGCGAATACAGGGACAACAGGAGCATACGACCCAGCTGTCACAGCAAGGGTGGCAGATGTGAACTTTAGTCGGCAGACATATTTAAATGGTAACCCCGAGGTTCTCGAATGATCATGGAAGAAGAAGACTCCGACCCACCGGCTTGGGATCCCGTGCAGCCGTCACACCCCGCGTCATAACTTTGCTCGTCGTGTTTGGCTCACTGAGAGCCAGAGCCCTCGGTGATCTCTATGCCAGGGGATTAGGGAAAAATAGCCGACTATTCCTGATAAATGGTAAGGGTTGCTCCTCCTCACGGTGTCGTTTCCTCGATCCCATCTGAGAACACAAGAGAAGCCACTGCGAAGCGCAGGCTCGCAGCTTGTTAGAAGTGTAGACTCCCAGGCTCATCCAAAACCAAAAGCCAGAAGCAGCATTCTACCAGCATCCAGGGGGAGAGGAGCTGCTCTCCAGAACCGCAGGATTGCTGGGAAAGCACCATGACACTGTCTTCTGGCGCACAAAAGTAAGGAGAAATTGGGGGTCCTGCAGCCCACTTCTCTTTCTGTCTTGATAAACAGTCCTAGTAGTACTTACTGCACAGTGGAGCCTTTGTCAAGTACGACAGTTATGGAACTTTACTTTCTAAAGTACATCTATTGCATGCAATATGTCTCGTAACCACTCAAAGTACCAATTCTTGAAAATCACTTACAAATGTTGACTTTCAGTTTGGGATTTGTTAGTTTGCTTGTCAGTAGTCCCAGGACTGAGCCCACGCCGGAGGCCTCACGTATGTGCAGATGCTGGACAAGCTGCTGCTGAGCTATACTCCAGCTGCATTCTTGCTTTTTATTTGGCGACGGGTCTCACTAGGTTAACCAGACTGGCTTTAAAGTCACTCCTTAGTCCACAGTGGGCTTGAACTCTCAATCTCCCTGCTTCGGGCCCCCAGGTAGCTTTGATGACAGGCCTGTACTTTAGACCTGGCTGCTTGTTTACTTATGTAGCCTCTTTGGGCTGGGGTTTTGTTTAGGAGATAAAACATTTTCTTAGCATGATTAGGTCTTGTTTTTCAGTCACAGCACCACTTTTTTTAAAAAATTTTTTCCACTCATACAAACTTGATAAGTACCCCATTCCCCTCCCTCCCTCCACCCCTCCCCAGATTCCCCCTCCATCCCCCCTTTTCCCCTTCCTTTCCCCCCTCCCTTCTATTGTCCCCCCCAATCCCTGGAGCATCCTTTAGTAGCACCACTTTTTTTAAAAAAAAGCCATAAATAGTATATTTATTTCTCCAAGCTATTACTTAGATACACATGTCTAATCATTTCCCTTCTAACATTCTTCTCTCCCTCAATCAGCATCGACAAGAACAGTGCCGGAGATAGGTTATATAACATGAATTTTCACATACAGGGATTCCATGAGTGATGTCGTTTCTGTTTTTGTTTGAGGTGAGTTGGACTGTCTGAACCGTGTCCTACTTTGCTTTATTCTTCTGGTCTAGCTGAAAAAGGACCATATGCTTCATGCTAAAGAAATAGACCACATAATGAGATCCCGGCTCAAAAACCAAACTAAAGCAAAGCAAAAGAAAACTTGAGAAGTGTCACGTAGTTATTTTGCCCCTCCCCCCCACATACACCAGCATGCATCCATCTGCTTTGGGAATTACAATGAAACCAGCAAATGGATATTTCAAGTAGTGCACATTCAAAATGACACTTTCCTTTTACTCTGTCAGAGGATGAAGTCAGTAAGGAAAGCAGAAATGCCATCAGTTTTTCCTTGGTCCTTCTCCTCTGAGGCAGGTTAACAAACCCAAGTCAGAGGCTGAAGTATAGCCTTTGTAAAGTGTGCTACAATAAATGCGACCTGGATTCACTTCGCAGCATTGACCTTCCCTTGAAGAAATCATGAGACTTCACCTGAGAGGGTGTTTTCCTGTGTCACAGGGTCACTGAGCAAACCTGAGCAAACTACCTTCGATGCCTCAAGTGTAATGAAACCCAGACTGTACTTAAAAAAAAAAAATCAGTCCTACATCTATTTGATATCCAAGTCTGCATCAAAATGGACATGAAAAGAATTAAGCCTACCCTTTCTCCCTGGCTGCAAAATCCTGTTAGAGTGGTCTTTGAATTGGTCGAAAGAGAGAGAGAGAGAGAGAAACAGCAAAAAAAAATCATAGATAAACTTTTTTCATGTGGTCTTCCTTCCCAGTTAAAGAAGCTCCCTGTTACATAAAACTTTTACGTAAACTAAATTTGTGTGCTTTTTCTCTCGTTGGCCCGTCATGAATCTCAGATGGAAAGAAACAGCACTGATGAGATGAATACACGTTTCAACCTCATCTGAAACCTGTGTTCTTCTGCGCGTCTTCACAATCATCAGATGATTGCGTGGAGAGAACATTTCCAGGTGACAGTGGGGGAGGAGGGGTGACGTGACGTACGTGATGAGGTCCTCATTTTCTGAAATAAAAATCTGTGAAGAGAGGAATTATGACTGGTATTTACAACAAGTTTTCATAAACATCCCCAAATTCCAGGCACAGGACAAAAGACATGACTCACACACCGGCCAGCGGGCGTCACGGCCAGGGAAGTGGCCCTGGTGAGGATTGCTTCCCTAGTGCCTGAGAGTGGCTCTCGGGAGGTCTGTAGGAAGCTGATAATAGGGCATTTCACTGGACTATCACTGGTGAGAATCTGGGTTCTGATCAAGAGCATTTCCTTAGCTAAAAATGTCCCATTTCCAGCCTTGACTTGAATTTTTACAAGACCATAACTGGAAAGGTTGCAGGTTTGAAAAGATAGTATGGATCGCTGAAGCCCTGTGAGTGTTCTCGTTTGAGGCTCGGGATGAGATGCTTCTAGAAAGTGTGGTTTGAACTTTCCTGATGCTGTGGCTTGGGAGCCTCCCTTCACTTGCAGCTCCCAGCATGTCTGCAATCCCACCTACAGGCCTCCCCGTGGGTACACAGAGATCGTTAAAGTCACTCCCCATCCTCAGAGGTCACACTTGGATTAGGTGAGATTAGGAGTTTGCATTTTATAAGTACTCCAGAATGCTCTAAGGAAGGGTCATTAAGAAGTTCAGAGGAGTGGTAAGATGTCCCAGGGGTAAAGGAACTTGTACTCAGTGATTGGAGAGAACCACACACACACGCACACACGTGCACACACACACACACACACACACATACACATGCATACACACACACACATGCACACACACGAGTATCTCTTTTTTTGATGTTTGTATGCATGTGTATTTGTATATGTGTTTTGCATGTGGGTGGGCATACCATGTGTATACAGGCATATATTCAAGAGGACACGTGAGAGTATGTGCCTGTGTGACATCAGGAATCATCCTGGATTCCTCTTCCACCTTATTGCTTTGCTCTGGAGTTTTCCAGACTCTGCCTTCAGAGCCAGGATTATAAGTCATTACCATATCCATCTGCAGTTTTTTTTTTTTTTCCTGTGGGATCTGAACCCAGTCTCTTTTGCTTGTGAGGCAAAGGTTTTAACCATGACCCATCTCCCCAGCTCTCACATATGACTGGCTTAAGAAATCTGGGATTTATACAAGTTAAACAGTCCGTCTAGGGATTTATACAACTTATACAAGTTGAACAGCCCAGATCCAAGTCCAGTGAGTGAGCCTACCACCCAGCCCTTGGTATCCATCTTCTGTGTAGATGCAAAGTATAATAACACAGAAGCCGCATATTTAGGTTACTGATAGATTGGAGTCTACCGTGCAAACACGAGAAACACAGAGGAGAGTGAAGAGGGGGGAGAAAAGAAGAGGTTCAATTGGAACTGGTTTATCAGAGCTAACAGAAGATAGCAGACTGGCAAGGCTGTACCACAAGCCTGTAATGCTAGCTACTTGGGAGGATGAGGAAGGAGGATCTCAACCTCAAGGCCAGCCTGGGCAGCCTTTGATGCCATCACAGAATAAAACACAAAAAGCAGGCAACGGGCAGCTGGAATTGCTGGCCTAACACCAAAAGCAAGGCAAGTGCAATGACTCTTGAGCGACTGTCAGTGAAAATGGAAGCAGAGAGTGGGTAAGGTTAGGGGGTAAGTGAGGGTGGGGAAAGGAGGAGAAGCACAGTCAAGAACTGTCTTGAGGAATTGTCCAAGTTCAAGAAGCAGGCAGGGGAAAGCTGAGAAGCCTGGTACCAGCTACCACGAGCCTGGTTCAGGGGTCGCCTGTCCAAATCAGTGTCAATGTATCAGGTTGTTGAGACCCTACACCAATGGATTTTCCATGATACTCATGGAGGTAAGAATGATTGTCATTCCTTCCATCATACAGGGAAGTACATGAGCTGCCACAGACTGCTCCGTTTCTCAAGGTCTCCAGCTCTCAAGTCCAGATTTGCAAGTTCACATTCCCCTTCCATTGTGTAGGAGGGGTGGGAGTGACCTTTGGGTGCAGGCAACTGAGGATTGCGCCACTGATAGAGACAAAACCTTCATAAAACCAACTGAGAGTCTGTCTTGGATAAAGGCAATAATCTCTGTGGAATGTCTAAATTTTAAATTGACTTCAGAGCATCTAGCCCTACTCAGTCTAAATCACGCTGGTCCCCAAGAGACTACTAGAAATTTCCCATGCCCTAGAACCTCGACCCTTGACCAAGTGCAGAGAGAATACTAATGACCTAGGCATGCGATACTAGCGAAAGCCTCCAGCATTCTGGCTTCAGAACTGTCCCAAACTCACACGCAGGCTCTGTGTGACCTTTCACTGGACTTCCTACCAATTTCCCCTGACTTACTCCTCTCCGGGCATTTCACTGTTCCACGTGGCTCCACTAGGGGCCATCAGCGGGCAGGAGATGGATGCAATAGCCAGTTCTCCATGCTTTTCTCTGACACTTCCTGTCCTTTTTACCTAAGTTATGCGTTTGGCTCAGTGTAATTTTTTTCTAAAGGACGTGTACAAGACTCCAGGAGGAAATGGAATAGACAAAATATGCTCGCCTTTTGTTGAGGCTATAGGTTGTGTGAACAATAATGCATCCACGTAGGGGCAACCGAGCACAGGGTTGGTACTTCTTTGGGTGAATATTGCAAGCATACCTTTCATACTTACTCGGTAGCTATTCCCAAAGAGTTCTCAGACAGTTATAAGAGTTTTCTGATCCATTGTCCACTCCAAGGTTGGCTGGAAAAAGTTCTAGGGAGGCCGGGACCCACCTAGACCCTCCCCTGCCTATCTTCTCCTAAGAGTACTTCCTGTGGTCAGGACAAATGATTGGAGGTCTTTTGGGAGTTGCCTGTAGTCGCAGGATCGAGTCTTCCCTGCACCGTTCAGCGCCCTGTTCTCCAGTGTCACTGTCACTCAACACAACTCACCTCTCCATTCGCTCTGCCGTGACTTCGGAGCAAGGGATTTTCCTCTCTGTAAACTCTGTTGATATTCTCATGCTACTGTGATTTTCGGTTCTGTGATTGGTGGTGAAATCCCCGTGTCTTCTCGGTTTGCACAAGGAGATTAAGCAGAGAGAAAGTGAAACTTTAGGCCACTGGGAGCTAAATTTGACCTAAAAGCAACAGAAAAGGGGAAACGACATGTAACCTTTGCTCTCATACCATCTGAGGTTCTAACCCTACACATCACACACACACACACACACACACACACACACACACACACACACATGTCCATCTATATAAGAAAGAACTTTCAGGGATGATGAACAAAGCATTTCATTAAGAAAGTCCCTTGGCAGGCCCTTTTCTTCTACCTGAACTCTCTAGGCTGGTCATTCTCTTTTTGTTTTGTTTTGCTTTGATTTTTGTTTTTTCTCTCTTGAGACACGATCATATTATATAGCACAGGCAGCCATCCCGCCTCAATCTGCAGAGTACTGGGATTTCAGGCTGAGCCACCATCCCCAATCCCAGGCTAGCCACTCCTTCAGGCAACACACATTTTGAGGAAGCTGTATTTGGATAAGCTGCCTATGTTTGTCCACATAGAGGAGACGTTTGTCCTCATAGAGGAAGAAAGATTGTGGGTCTAATTCCCTTTAAGCTGGAGGAAAGTGAGATGGAGATTGGGGTGCAGGAAGCAACCACGGTTGCCATGGGGACAGGCCAGGAGCGTAGACACTGGGGGAGGAAAGGCAGTGGCAGCAGCAGTGACCAGAAACAAGTGCTTCCCTGGGCCTCCTGGGAGCTCCAGAGCTGTGCTGACCCTCAGAGACGCTCTGATTTCAGGAGCCCAGGGCTTTACATCCTGGGACACATTAAATTGGCCCCCTCATTGCCTCAACTTTACATTATGGATGTATTGGAGCAAGACCTTAAAAGAGATCGTTTGGGTGAACTGAGGCAGTGGAGTGGGGCCTTGTCCAACCTGACTGGCTGGGGTCCTTATAAAGAGAAAAAAAAAGGCTGGAGAGATAATTCAGGGATTAAGTCTCTGCCTCACAAGCAGAAGGACCTGAGTTCAGATCCCAGACCACACATTAAAAATGCCTGGAAGAAATAGCAGTAGCCCTCACTTCTGGCACTGGAAGGTAGAGCCTGGAAAACCCCAGAACAAAGCAAAAAGGAAGACAAACAATCCAAGATGATTCCAAAAGTCAATCTTGGGCCACCACAGGTACATAAAATGCTCTCTGATATACTTAGACGACAGACAGACAAACAGACAGACAGACAGACAGACACACACACACACACACACACACACACACACACACACACACACACACACATACATACACACACAAGAAGAGGAAGAGGAAGAGGAGGAGGAGGAGGAAAGAGAGATGCCAGGATGTCTGTGCATGAAAGAAGGACCTGAGGGGGATGCAGCAAGAGGACAACCACCCACTGCCAAAGATGGGGCCTTGAGAAACGCCAACACTCATGACATTTTGATTTCAAGCTCTAATACTAAAAACAAAACAAAACAAAGAAAACTGTAGCCTGTGATATTTTGCTACGATCACCCAGCCCATGAATCCATCACCCAGGACCAGCGTGTTATTCCAGGATAAGGCTTGAGTCCGTCTCAGGAGCCAGAGCTGCATCCTGCAGAATTTGGACCCCCGGGACAATATGCCTCTGCAAGGACACAGGACCGTGCCGTGGGCAGGTGAGCAGCTGGCAGACATGGGGCGGCAAGTCAGTCCCATAGGAATCATCTCAAGTCTTCAAAATCTCTTCGATTTGCCTCCATGTAGCAGCATTTTGGCTCTAAAGGAATCTTCTAGATGGTCCTATTAAGCCCCTTATTTAAAAGATAGAAACAAAGAGGCTCAAAGAAGTTGAGATTCCCCTAAGCAGAAGCAGCCTGAGAACCAGGCTGTGCCCCCAATGCTGCACCCTCAGCACATTCTCCAAATCGTCTTATCTAGCTGAAGGCAGCTTTGCAGTCACCACAGCTGCAGTGGTTTTAAGAAGAAGTTTTTGTTTTTGTTTTTTAAATATTTCAGTGTGTGTGTGTGTGAGAGAGAAAGAGACAGAGGGGGCACTGTGTGTCCCTGTTGAAGACCAAGGGTGACTTTGGGAATCATCCTAGATTACTTCTACCTCCTCTTGCTTTGCTCTGGAATTTCCCAGGCTCTGCCCACCAGGGTGGGAAGTGCAGGCCGCAGCCATTTCCACCTAGCATTTTCAGGTGGGACCTGGGATCTGAACTCAGCATCTTCTACTTACAAGACAAAGTCTTAACTCTTGAGCCATCTCTCCAGCCCCAGAAAAGAAGTTTAATAAAAGATCCTAGCTTCAAAGATTCAGCCTGATATAGATTGCATCCTGTGGTCAGTTTACAGGGCAGTCTTATCCACAAGCTGGGATTTGGCTGCGTAAAAAAAAAAAAAAAAAAAAAAAAAAAAAAAAATCATGAGACTACATTGCACAAGGCCGCAGAAAACAGACTGCAAACTTCTCTTTGTGAATTGTGCTAGGTGGGAGCAGAACACACACACATACAAATGCACACACATTTTACTTCTTCCTCTTCCTGCTCTTTCCTTCTCTAGCTCTGGTTATCTACTGGGCATCTCAGTTAACAAGAACCTCCCTGCAGAATTTGCTCATATGTTTGAATATTTGGTCCCCAATTTATGGCACTGTTATGGAACCTTTAGGATGTGATCCTTGCTGGAAGAAGTATGTCACTGGGACTGGGCCTTTTAAGTGTGATCATCTGGCCCTACTTTCTCCCCTTGCCCCCCAACTCCTGACGACTGCTGCTATGTGAGTCAGTCTCCTGCTTCTGACCATGCATTCTCCACCGAGATGGACTCCATCTCCTGGGGAAATGGAAGCCAAATAATAAACCTTTTCTCCCTTAAGTTGCTTGTGTCAGAGTAGTTTATCATAGCAGCAGCAGAGAAATTGAAATATAACTCCTTTTTAGATAAAAAAAATTCCCCCCACTATTAGGGATTGTTTCCCAGAAAAACTAAGGAGCAATTATAACATCAGAGTATCCCAAGTCCCAGCATTAGAACTTTTAGGTTTCTTTTTTTAATTTTTAAAAATTATTTATTCAATTGGCGTGTGTGTGTGTGTGTGTGTGTGTGTGTGTGTGTGTGTGTAGAACCACGGGCAAATTCGGGAACCACCATGGACCGCCTCCACCTCCTCCTTGTTTACTCTGCCCCGGGATTCACAGGCTCTGCCCTACCAGGACCAGAAACGCAGGCTGCCCCCGCTTCTGCCTGGTGCTTCTGCCTGGCGTCTATATGTGGGGTCTAGGATCTGAACTCAGGAACTTCCGCCTGCAAGGCAGAGGCTTAACCCCTGAGCTACCTCTCCAGCCCCAACTTTTAGGTTTCTTAACAGAGACTCCATCAGAATATGGTCAGATGTCAGGACCAGACTTGACCATTAATGGAACCAAGCCAGCTTTGCACATTGCTCAGTGTATCAATTACTAAACAAATGTGCAAAAGAGAAAGTTTACCCATGAAGCAAAGCATGAAGAGGGAAGAGCAAGTCCCAAGTATGCACCTCAGGATACCCATTCTTGGGTAGAGGTCTGAGAAAATGATTAGAGGTTAGACAGGAATGGACTTGTTGCCACTGGAGAACCATGTGCATGCAGAGGTCTCTAACTAAAAGCAAGCATCTCACAGCAGGTGTAGTGGCAATGGCTTGAGTCAAGATTATTCTCAGGTACATGCACAGTGCATACACAATTGCACATGTATAAGGACATATGCATGTATGGGTACATATGTATGCGTGTGTGACTCTGTGTATATGGAGGGCAGAGAATGATATCATTAATCTTTCTCCATCACTCTTCCACCTTATTCGTTTGAGACAAGATCTCTAATTAAACCCAGAACTCATCGATAGGGCTAATTTAGCCAACTTACTCTGAAGAGTCCCAGTTTCTACCTTATGAGCTAGAATTACAGGTGGGTGGGCCACCATGCTCAAATGACATTTTAGATGGGATCTGGTGGTCAGAATTCTGGTCCTTTTGCTTGTGCAACAAATACTTAAACTGTTGAGCCATCACCCAGCCTCGAGATGAGGTCTTAGCAAGACCTTCCCTCAGCCCATTGCTCCAAAGGGCCCCTGCAAGTTCCGCGTGAGCCAAAACAAATCTTTCCTTTCCTGGATCCCAAGGGTGTCAAGGCATTTGCTAGAGCTGGCAACAGGAAAGTTGAAGTGGATGAGGATCCTGCAGTGCTGACCCAGGCCGTCCTCATTGCATCAGAGTGTCAGGTCGGACTGCCTTTCAGATTCTGAAGATGGGTGTGGGCTTGAAAAAAAAACTCCTGGTGCCTGGCAGAAGTGAGTCCTCTGCAGAGGAAGTGCCTCCATCCCAGGCCTTCCAGACATCATTGGAAAGAAGAAAGAGCAGAAACAGACCCACATGAACCTCAAAAAAAAAAAAAATTAAGCACAAACTATAAAGCATTTTTACCTAGCGTGTTTTAAGAAATAAGCAAAACGCCCAAAGAAAAGCACCCCTTCCCTGCCCTGTTAGACTTGACGATCCATCGCGGGATCTGAATTCTGCCTGTCCTCCCACCTTACTTCAGTCCTCTGGAGGTCTCCTCATGGTCACATGATGACCGTATCAGTTCCACATTTCACAATCAAACAAACCCAGGAGCCCAAAGCAGAAAGGATGCTTTTACATATCTCTAACTGTAACCTTTCCCAGCAGATTTGCACACTTCCTCACCGAGAATTACAGCACAGGCCCATTGCTAAAGTAACCAGAAAGAAGAATGGGTGGACCCCCTAGCGATTTGACCCCTGCGATTAGAAATAGAGAACTAAATATGGAACAAAATACACATTCTAACAGCAAGGTGAGAGCAAATGTGTATGTAGCGGGGATAAGCAGGGACTGGGGAGGAATCATCTGTTACTGGCCTCTCTCTCTCCCTCCCAGGTTTTCAAAGGTGCAGTTTACTGATAACATTTTCCAACTGTACTTCTGGTCTTCAGTTACTTAAAACTACCTTGTTCTCTGCCAAGGCAGACATTTCCACGGCTGCAAGAAATGCACATATGTTCAGTGTTCTCATGCGATTGTTAATGTAGAACCACATACTCCACTGGCTGCATTTTTCAGATTCAGCACTGAGTTGTGTGTGTGTGTGTGTGTGTGTGTGTGTGTGTGTGTGTGTGTGTGTATGTGTGTGTGTCTATGTTCGTCTGTCAGTCTGTGTCTGTCTGTGTTTCATATGTAGGAGGGTGTATAAGAGTGCACTTGAGTATGCGTGACTGTGAAAGCCAAGGGTGACAGTCCTCCCACACCTTAATCTTGGACTTCCACCTTCCAGCACTGTGGAAAGATGACTTTGCGTTGTGTAAGTCTTTTGCTCTGTGGTACGTTATGGCCGCCTTAGCAAATGAGCACACACTCAAGTTCAAACTTGCTTTCTTCCCATTAACACCTTCCTACCTGTTCACAAGTCTTAGACAGAGGAAAAGGAAAGCAAAGATGGAATGTTTTCCGCATTTTGTAGTTTCCTTGCTAAGTGGCCACTGTCTTTACCAAAGTCACAAAGGTGGCTTTATTCTGGCCCCATCCACCTAACAGGCTTAAATGACTTTGGGGGCCTTTGGTGGTTTCCACCATGGGGATTATGTGATTAGCACTCTTGATGCTAACTTTCTAGAATTCCCCTTTAATGCCCTGCCCACGCTCTATGGGGGATGCTAGGGTCCTGCCAGAGCTGAGCTCTCATTTCCCAGTGTAAGACTGTTAACTGTCAAGGTTCTCACCCTAGCTAACACGCGTTCTCCTCCAAGCCTGCAAGCCTGCTGCACAGGCCTGCAGGGCCTTGGCTTCCTTGGCTGGAGGTTTTGTGCTGAATATTCTCCCTGTGTGCAGGGCTTGCTCTCTGGATTCCTGCTGGTCTTCTGGAGTCTGTCTTCTAATTCTGCTCTGCCCACGTCTGCCGGTGGGCTGCTTTAGGCTGTTGTGGTTGATGCCTTCCACCCAGCACCCCCATTTCTCCAGACCTGCTGTACTGTTTTGTGTGTATGGTGTTAAAGACTGACCCCAGGGCTTTGAACATGCCAGACAAGGGCTCTGCACTGAACTACATCCCCACCCCTTTTTATTTTAGCTTTGAGAAAGCATATCCCTAGGCTGTTTAGGTTGACCGTACTGCCTAAGCAGATTTCAAACTTGAGACCCTCCTGCCTCTGCTTCCCAAGAGGCTGGAATTATAGGCCTGCTCTCCTCTCCCACATCTGGCTCCATGCCTTTTTTCCACCACATGCCAATTTTTAACTTACTAGGCACCATTGTTTACTGCTTCCACAGCTTCTTGAAATAGGACTGTTGGGTTAACATTTCCCAAGCACACACTAGGCAACCATGAACTTCATCCACTCAAGAAAGGGTCTGATTTCACTTTTTATCTAGATGATCTAACTCCCTGACATTAGAATCAAAAGGGAATCCTTTCCTAAGTAAAAAAAAAGGGTTTTGTTTTGTTTTGTTTTGTGGGTTCACTTTCTTTCTTTCTTTCTTTCTTTCTTTCTTTCTTTCTTTCTTTCTTTCTTTCTTTCTTTCTTTCTCTCTCTCTCTCTCTCTCTCTCTCTCTCTCTCTCTCTCTCTCTCTCTCCCTCCCTCCCTCCCTCCCTCCCTCCCTCTTTTTCTTTCTTTCTTTCTTCTTTTTCTCTGTTTTTCTTTTTCTCTTTCTTTTTATTTTTCTTTCCAGGATGCAGCTCTCTCCTGGGCATATTCCTTCTCGAGACAGAAATGTAGAGAATAGTTGGACGGGAAGAGGTGGGAGAACCCACCACTCCCCAAAGGGAGATCAATCAGTAAGAATTCTTCACTGCCCAATCCCCTCCCACCAAACTTTATAATCAGGGGGTGGGAATCTGTATGTAAATCTGGGCATGGGATTTCTGATTGGTTGGAAGGAGAGGTAGGGGATAGGAAAATTTCCTTAGTTTCCAACGGTGATGGAATGGTTAGTCCAAGAAGTCAGAACATCAACATTGCTGATATCCAGCATGGAGAGTGAGGCGCACATGAGACACTTCCGGCAAAGCAGAATTCCCGAAGGTCTCAGGCCATCCCTGGAGAGGCTCCAGAGAATGCTAGTGGTTAAGACACAAGTGGATTTTTGTACTTCCATTTTTCTACGGAAAGCTCATGATTTCAATTCCTCTCAGCCTTCCTTTAAAAAAAATCAAAGAATGAGATTTCCTTTTCATCAGGCAGCATTCAATACCATTTTCTGCTAGTGGCTTCTAAGCATTTTTGAGATCCAGTATTGCCTCCTAGAAACTCAAGTCTCAGTTTCCAGCAGTGCTCTACTTCTTCCACCATATGGACTTCAGGCAGATGGTCAGATACCAATTTGTGTAGCAAGTCCCTTTACCAACTGAGCCAGCTCACTGATCCTTACATCAATGTAATTTTACTTGGTTTTATATTTATTGGATTGCCTCCTTTCTGTGTCTGGTTTGGTTTGGTTTGGTTGATATAATGTTCCTGGTGCTCTCCTGGCTGATCTTAAATCCTTGGCGTCTAGAATCCTCTTGCCTCAGTCTATCAAGTAGTTTTGAGCATACTTGCCACTATACCTGAGTGTGTTTGTTTAGTTGTGTGTGTGTGTGTGTGTGTGTGATGTATAAATGTGTACTTTTCCCACCTCCTTTCATTTTAAGGCAGAATTCGGGCAGCTATGCTGGGATGGATCTCTAAGGTCTTTGGAATTCCTCTAAGTCATCCCCCACTGCTGGGATCACCCTAAAGGAACACCCCTGCTTTACAAAGTGAGAGTCTGTTTCTGCTCTAAGTTCTCCCTTTTTCCCTCATGTTGTTTGACTTTGGGTGTGCTCCCACAGCAGCAGAAAAGAGTAACTATTACACATACCAATTATTTAGAACCAATAGATTTCAGAAGATAGGTATTTTATTCACTGCAGACAAAAGCTGATATCAAAAAAGGAAAACACCTTTGAATCATTTTTATAAAGCCTTTACATTTGAGGCAGAGTATTCTCACTTCCCTGTGTTTGCCAAGCCACTGACTAGCTGGAAAATAGGAGGAGAAAATGTGCTATGACTGAACTGGTTTTCCCGAAACCCAATTGTAGTGTTGACATTCTAACTCCCAATACCTTAGATCCAACCTTATTTACAAATGGGGTAATCGTAGAAAAAGCAGACCAGATGTGCTTCTGCTAGAGGAGGAGGGTTCAGTCCAGCATGTCTAGTCTCTTTATATTGAGAGACAACACTGCGACACTGATTCACAGAGATACCACATGGTAGTGGAGGCAAAGACTGGAAGGAGAACTCCACAAGCCAAAGGACACCGTGGAAGCTGGTAGCTACTGGGGAAACAAGTCAAAGTCATGGAAGAGCTTTTCCTTGAGAGCCTTCCAGAAGAAACCAACTATGCAGATCCCTTGAGTTTTGGATTTCTAGCCTCCAAAACTGAGAGGGTAACTTGTTTTGTAGGTAACCCCGTTTTTATTTCGCTTTAACAGTCTGAGGAAACAGATTCTTCTATGTCGTCAAGAAAACCTTATATGGTGTTTGTAGCAGTTCACCTGCATGGTTGCTGATATAATCACCTTCAAACGGCTTAAGGGAACAAGGAATTGATTCTTTCTTACAAAAGACTGGTTCCAATTTCTCATCCAACTCTGCAGGAGAGTTTACACCAACATCAGGGCTAAGGGAACTGGACACACCAAATCCACATAATGGCTGAGAGAAGGATGATCTTTACTTATATCAGAGCAGCATGATTGGCTAAGTATACACAAGGATACCTCCTTTCTCAAATAGCTCTCTCCATTTTATTCACTTTCCCCAGGGACTAGGCTGGGCTTTCTCCATCCACTAAACAATTTCCTGCCGATTCACTCTGGGCTTAACTCAACTGCCAATTCTCTACAAATGTGCCCAGAGCTTGAACCCTCAACCATCAAGTTGACACCTGTACTTAACTATGACAGTGCTTTATCATTTTTGGTACTTAGTGAAGGAATAACAGGGAAGCTTAGAACTACTCTGTCTTCCTTCCTCTATGGCCATATCGCAGACATGTCTGCCACACATGACAAGTCACTGTTTAGCCTGTTGGAGGTCACTGTCATGCCGGGCAGAAGCACCACAACCAGTGTGCCAGGAAAGTCTCACTAGCCTTAGTTCCTGGAGCAAGTTCTTGCCAACATCCTGTTTGAGGCAGGATTAGAGCAGCTATACTGGGATGGGTCTCTAAAGGTCTTGGAATCCTGAAGGCCACCCCCCACCCCACCCCCACTGCTGGAATCACCTGAAGGAATACCCCTGCTGAGGAACTGACTCTAATCCTTCAGAGATAAGATGACCAACTTCCCTATCAAAGGATTATCGAGATGAGCCTTCCGTATCCAACAAACAACTTGGTCTCTAGCCCCCTATAGACCCAGGAGCAAGTGGGTTGGGCCCCAAAGGGAGCTAACCAATAAGAAAAAGCCAGTTTCCCAGGCTTGCCTAGGTGCACAAATATACCTCACCTGGCGTCCATCTTTGGCGCCCTAGCCCCTCATGGCACTTGGAGTGCCACGAGTTCTTTCTAGCTCCTTGCCTCTGGTGGATTCCATGAGTTCTCTGGGGTGTCCTAGTCCCTCATGGCATTAGTGCCATGAGTCTGTTCCTTGCTTGCTTCTCATGGATTCCACGCCTGGAGTCCATGAGTTCCAGCCTTTCTCTCCTCTAATAAACACTACCTTAATCCTCTACACACGTTCTGGTTTCAATCTTCAACCTCGGAACACAGGAACCCCGAAATATTGGGACGATAGTTCTTGTAATATTTGGCCCATGAACAGAGACCCTGTAACATTTGACAAGACCGTTCCCGCATCATTTGGCGACCACAAAGGAGTCCACGAAGGGACTGTCCGGCAGCACTGTGACTCTTCAGTCTCCCCGTTGATTCTGTGTGCTACTGGTATCCTTCTAGGAAATTCTTCCAATTAAGAGGCAACTTCTGTTCGTTGTAACAAAGAGCCCTGATAGCTACGCACTGGAAAGAGGGTTTGGGTCCAGATGGGTGCTGTAGTTCAGTCTCTTACATTATTCTGTTTCTTTACCTCCCACCAGCCTTCAGAATTCTGCTCATTCGCTATCCCTCAGTTATTTCCTGGTTGGTGGACAGAGTACTAGGTATTTGAAATGTGAGTCCATGAGTACATGAAGACATGGTTTCTGTCGTTGAAGAACCCACAGCTGGGTGCAGGGCAGAACTGTCAAGAAAGCATGTGAGTGTGACATAATACTACCCAGGATTATGACAGGCAGAGAAGGTCCCTGTTAAGATGGGGGGAGAAATGAAGATAGGCGCTTCCAAGCCACTAGTATTTAACCCATAATTTGAAAGAGAAGTCAAATATTAAGCAAGACAGGAAATGGGGGGGGGAGAGATATTCCATGAAGAGAAAGGAACTCCGTAGATCAAAACAGAGCATCAAGTTTCAGAATCAGAGTCTTGCGTGTCCGTATATAAAATCCCAGGCATGGAATGGCAGAAGTTGGAACTGTGGAGCTAAGCAAAGGTCAGCATTGTGGTTTAGCCTAGGAGAAGGCGCCACTCATAATCTCATCTAACCTAATTACCTCCCAGGGGCTCAACCTCCAGATAACGCTAACATTTAAACATGGGGACTAAGCTTCCTATACAGGAACTTAGAGAGTGACACATTCCCACCACAGCAGATTTGTTCTGAATTCTCTTCTTGGTTGGTCACTGACCTGTGTGGGTCTCTGGTTGTCAATTACAGTGTGTGGCACTCAGAGGGGCATGATACACTCTTATCCATCATCAACTCAGTTCTTCTTTCCTTGGTCTTGTCCTATGGAGCGTACTAAAGGCTGCCATGCTTGTGATTTCTATCATTTCCTTTGGTTCTTTAAGTTTCCATTTCGCTGCTTACATTATACATTTGCTCATGCAAATAGTCTACTTTTCTCACCAGACCCCTGAATGTATGAATTATAGTTATTTTAAACTGACCGCCCAACAATTCCACTAAACTCTGTTATCTTGAAGACTTTTTTCCTATGCCTTAGACCATGTTTTTGTTTGCCTTTGACCTGCTTTGGTACTGTTGGTGGTGGTAGTGGTGTTGAAAGGTGGTCTTGATTGACAGACAGAGAAGGACTGAATTAGAAAGACCTTGGATGTGAGTTTTTGTGTTGACTTGGTTGGATGTTAGGCTATGCTTCATCTTTAACGAAGCCTGAAGTTCTAGAGGCTTTTAAATAATCTGCCTTTCATCTGTAAATTCATCTGTGGTCTTATAGTTCACTAGGCTTTGCTGGTGGTGTTACAGTGAGTGGAGAAGAAACATTCCAATACAATGAGATAATTATTTTTGCCAGGAAGCAGCCTTGTGTCCCTGGTCTGTGACTTTCACAAGTACTTCTTAGCTTTATTGCCCTCCCTTGAGCAGACAGGAGGCTAGGACAGTGACAGGCATCCTTTTCCAAGTGGAATCAGGTCTATGAAAGTCTTTTTCCTGGAAAGGAAGGGAGAAGGGAGAGTATTCTGGATACATTTCAAGATGATAAATAAGTCCCTTCTTGTTAGAGCCACACGGAATCATTTTGACCTCCTGAGAACCAGTAGGTTTTCTGGAGGTAAAAACCTCAAAAGTGTGCCTCTCTTGACTAAGAAACACTGTGGGATTCTGACTCTCAGAGTAACCCACACCCCATCACTACTAGGAGCAGCTTACAAAAGTAATCATAGATACATTTGTACTAGTTGGAGTCTCCAAGGCTTCTACCCATACCGTGTCTGTCTTGTTAGATGGTGGCATGTGTTTGCCCTGTGACCATACGTCTCCTACGGTTTCAGACATTGCTTTTCAGTTTGTTCAACTTTGTTCTGCTTTGAGAATGGTAATAACAATTTGCCAACTCTTCTCATAAATAAATCTCACAAAGACTGTCTCCTTTGCCCAAACATTTGGTCAGGTTTTCTGAGTCCCCTACCTTGCTAGATCTGACCTGTGCTTTCCCTTTCTGTCTTGTAGACTCCGTGTTGACACATTTCTTAATTTGCCTGCATGGTTGCTGATAAATGACCATCAAAAGGCATAAGGGAACAAAGGGTTTATTTTCTTACGACAGTTTAGTTATAGTCTGTCCAGCTTGACAGGAGAGCATGCACCAATACCAAGCTGAGGGAACTGGCCACACCATCTTACATAATGGCTGAGAGAGGGACGATCCTTACTTGCCAGACCAAGCATGTCTGACCAAGTATACACAAAGATGCCAACTTCTTTAACTGGCTCTCAGTATTTTATTCATCTGTTCAGGACCTAGTCCCACCCACCATGGGCTGGGCCTTCCCCATCAGCTAGACAATCTCCTGCAGGTTTGCTCTGGGCCTAACTCAACCACTAATTCTCTACAAATGTGCCCAGAGCTCAAATCCTCAACAGTCAAGTTGACACCTGTGCCTAACTATGACAACACATAATCCCAATAGTCAGTATACGAAAGTTTCCTGCCATGTGTCTGACTGTGGCAGTTTGCCTGCATGATTGTTGATAAACTTATGACCAAATGGCTTATGGCAACAAGGAGTTTTATTTTGGTTTTTATGATTCATGGTTACAATTCTTTGACCAGCTTGATAGGAGAGCTCAACACCAGGAGCCGATGGAACTGGCCACATCCTATCCATATATCCTCAGAACTGCTGAAAGAGGAACAATCCTTACTTTCCAGACCAGCATGTCTGGCCAAGTACACCAAAAGATGCCAGCTTCCTTAACCAGCTTCTTCCATCTTACCTGCCCAGGGACTAATCCCACCCACCATGAGTTGGGTCTCACCACCAATCAGACAATCTCCTCAGGCTTGCTCAGGGATTAATTCAACTTTCAAATCTTTACAAATATGCCCAGAGCTCTGAGTCCTCAACTACCAAGTTGACACTTGCATCTAACTATGATACCGGCCATTCTCCAGATAGCAGCTCCGGTTCTCAGCAATAAATGCAACCAAGTCAGTTCAGCCAGAAGCCCCTTGACTCTGTTTCCTCATAGTAACTTGGAACTTACTGAGCCCACCATGCCCTGGGATATAAAGCCCCACTTGACCTGTCTCATCCCTTCTACCACACTTCATCTATGGTCCCTGAGTCTGTTGTCATTGGCCTCTATAAATAATAATGCCTGCCTCACCATTGTTGACAGTGTCTTGGATCACCTTTTTCTTTAACAGAGAGAAGAATTCAAAGTTCCTTGTCACATCTCTTTTGAATGAAGAAGACGTGGCACAAATGAAGAAATTTGTGGAAGGAATGCACTAGAGGAGAAGTTGAGGTGGAGCACAATGTGTGGATGAGAAAGGGATGGTGTCTAGGGAGCACAGTATAGCAGCACTACAGTCAAGGAAAAACATTCTTTATCCACTTTTAAGTGTATATGCATGAGGTACATGTGCATATATAATGTTCACATGTGTGTAGGCGTGTGTGTGTGTGCTATGTATATGCACATGTGTGATCATGCATGTTGAGGTATGAGGTTGACAGCGATCTCTCTCCCACTTTTTTCTTTTTGAGACAGGATCTCTAATTAAACCCAGAGGTCGGCTTTTGAGCTAGTCTGGCTGACCAGCTTGGTCTGGGTATCCAGTCCCTACGTTGAAGGAAATTCAATGATAAGCTACCACACACACCCACCTGGTATTTTACTTGGGATCTGGGGATCTGAACTCTGGTTTTTGCTTGCACTCTTGCCTGCACTGTGCAAGTACTTTAACTTCTGAGCTCAGTACAAGGAAAAAACTTTAAAAAAAGAACAGAAAGGGAAAATATCATCAACAGAATTCTGCTTAATTATGTTCTGAATGGAGATTCCCTGGGGATCTGTAGGAATTAATACCAAATTCATAATGCTCAAGTTCCTTCTATAAAATATTATAGTAATTGCACCTAGTGTCCTTTCAATCATCTTGAGATGACTCAACTCTACACAATGTAAATTATATAGTTAGCACATTGTGTTGTTAATAGAATAATTGCAAAAAATAATGTTTAATGCAGACAAAACTTTTCAAGTATTTTTGTGTGAGTATATGGAATGTGTGTATAAGTGTATGTGAGTGCATGTGTGTATGGTGGCATACATGTATGTGGAGACCTGAAGTTGATGTCAGGTGTCTTCTGTGATCTTTCTCCATTTTTATTGTTAAGGTGGGATCTAATTGGAACCAGAGCTTGCATTCAGCTAGGTTATCTAGCCAGTTTGCTCTGGGGGTTGCCTGACTTTGCCTCCTGAGTGCCGAGATCACAGGCAGTCACCATGTCTGACTGGTTTTTATGTGGTTCCTGGGGATACAAACTCTGGTCCTTATATTTGTGAGACAAATACCTTCCTTATCCAATGAATCAACTTACCAGGCCCCTCCATACTTTAAAATTTTTATTATTTATTTTTACGCATGTGTGATTGTAGTCACAAATGTTCCATGGTACACATGTGGAGGTCAGGAGACAATCTTGGTTGCTGATTCATGCTTTCTACCTTCCTTGAGACAGACCACAAGCTTCTGGGGATTTTTGTATATTACAGACCACAAGCTTCTGGATTCTCCTATCTCACCTAAGAAGCATTGGGATTACACACACATACACACACACACACACACACACACACACACACACACACATACACATACACACTACTGTGCCCACCTTTACATGGATTCTGAACTCAGGTCCTCGTGTTTGCACAACAACCATTTAACTTACTAAGCCATTTCCCTAGTTGCCTTTTCCAATTTTTTTTTCCATTTTTATTTTTTTTTCTATTTTTACACAAATATTGAGTATTCATCCCAGCTTCTTTCCCTCTCCCCTCCCTCTTATCCTCTCCTCTCCCTTTATCATTCTCTCCCATTCCCTCCCACCCTTCTTCTTGTATGATGCTATGGAGCCCAGGGTTCACTCTGGCTTGTCTGCACCTGCGGGGGCCCAAACCTCTGAGGCATAGTTACCTCTCTTTAGGCCACCCCACTGATGTATGCATTTCCCTTATTCATCCAGCTTCAGACCCAAAGATTTTCACTGTAAGTTCCATTCTTTGGGTATACAACAACTACCCACAGAGCAGTTTGATATATTGCCTTCCTACCTATAGGTTTAACAGTTATCTTCCCTATTGATCTATGTCCTTCTCCCTTTTTGGGGGGGGATATTTGTTCTAGTTTACAGTAACAGGGATGCATACCATTCTGACAAGTATGTTTTGAATCCACTCAGAAAGCTGTTGGTTGTCTCCTTGATATTCATGCCACTATTACACTGGTGATTACCTGTTGCCATGGTGATTTATACTGCAACTTACAGATCTCATGTTGTTGATGGGGCTTATGAATATTTCTCTCCCCCAGCAGCTTCTTGGGTATTCCTTGGTACTGCATAAGGAGAAAGTCCTCAGAACAGTGCCAGTTGATATATTTTACCCATGTTCTGTGATCCACTTGTGTTGCATCAGTAATAACATCTTACTGATAGTTTCTGGAGAGCAACCAAGAGCAATGGCAAAAGCCTATAATGTTTGAGGGTCTTTAAGACCTTTCTGACCAACATTTTATCAGGAAGTGCCACGTTCCTGTTACTTTTACTATAATTTGTCCCTGGGTTCTAAGTGGATCATCTTGAGGCTTTTGCTTCTCAGCATAGGGACTGCCCATTCTTGTTTCTTTCTTTAAAAGTCTTTTTTTTTTTTTTACATATTTTAATGTGTGCATGTTAGGTTGAATGTGTGGATGGAGAATCCAGACTATCCTTGCAGGTCCTGTTGGACTGCCTGAAGATTGATCAGATGTTATGAATCTATCTATTATCAGCATCACAGGGAGATAAGAGTAAACCATTAATGGGTCTGGACTGGTATGAATGCTGACAAAAGGAATTCTTTTTCTTCCTTGGAAAACACCCAAGGGTGAGGCTCCTGTTGTGAGATGACTCCTATTTTCTTTCACTCTGGGGAGTACAGTGGCCAGGACACCAGCAGCAAAACCTGATGGAAGCAGTTGTCTGAGCAGAGAGAAATAAGAGAGTGTCTTATCTTCCTGTAGCATGGGTGTGGGCCCAAACTTCCTCCTCAGAAATGCTTTAAACTTCTCACCGTTCTCTCAGATCAGGCCCTGAAACTTCCACTTCCTCTTAGGAAGATAAAGGAGGAAGGACTGGCAGCAAAGCCTGGGTTCTGAGGAAGGACTCAAGGCAGTCTTCTGACAGCACTGGAGGATGGTGTACGTGCCCAATGACAATTCAGTTTTCTTATGGGCAAAGTCCGGAGTTGAGCTACAGAGTTTCTGACTCTTGTTTGCAACTGATCCAGCAACTCAGAAGTTCACCCTAGTTCCTACTTTCATTGCACTTTTTTTTTTCACTTTTTACAGAATTTTCTAGATGAAGGACTCTCAGATTTGTCAACAACAGCGTTCATCCTGACTTATCTTGAGCCACCTGTGACAGTCCAAGAATGCTTCTTCACCTCAAGATTACCAACTGAACTTTAAAGCCACAGAATCACTTGGAAAACATCAACCTTTTGCAAGGTTTGGGTTTCCTTTGTTTGTTTTTAAAGTTTTTGAGCATGAATAATGTTACACATCGCTCTTTCATTATTCACCTCTCTCATTTCTTTCTAATTAAACTTTTTTTCAGGCTATAAATTGGTGAATATTCATTGTTGAAATATTGAAAAAAAGCTATACAAACTAGGATATTTAATATGCAAATGAAAATTTAACAATTCTACTCAGAGATAAGTAGATATGAACATTTTATTTAACTTTATGGGCTTTTCTATGCATTTACATATATATCTTTTAAGCAAAATTAGGATATACTTTGTACTTTTTATTAACTTTTTCCACTTAAATTGTAGCATGAAATTTTTTCTTAATAATTAGTTCATGAAAACATCATGGCCTTTCTAAATATAAAACTATATGCATATATTATGCTATGATTATAATTATATATACATACACTCTTACATATTTACATGTAGTTTATTTAAGTCTTTCAAAGTAAACTTTCATAAAAAGACAAGTAGCTTAAGTTGCTGTATATTTTCAAATTACTTCATCAGTAGGACTTGCTAGGAAAACAATGTATAATGATCATAGCGAATGTTGTTAAATTATTGCTTGAAAAAGGGTTACGAATTTAGTTTTACTGTAAGTGTAAAAAACTGTGGTGATTTTATCTCAGGCTGTCTAAATGAATTTTATCTTAAAACAAAATATTTATTCATTTGGAAGGTAAAAGATGATGTCTTAATTTGATTACTAAAGAGATTAAATATTTTTAACCTCTTTTTCTGTGGAAGTATAAATTTTCAGTTAGCGTTACATTTAGTTCAGGGTTTTACATCTTACCGTGCTTGCACAATTAAGAACATTTCCATTTCTGTCATTATTATATCACATTTGAATATTGTTTGTAATCACAGTTTTCTGAATAATCTGATCTAGCTTCATTTTAAGGATTCAGCAAGACAGAACCTATCGCCATAAGTTCAGTCTTTAAAAAAAAAATCACGCAGTCCAAGAGCAGATTTAGATTCCATAATTTATGAGTATTCAACAAAACCACCTCATATCATTCATTAGACAGAGATTTGCTGTGGCTAACCACTGTCCAAGAGGTGAGGTAAGTCAGACATGAGTCAGCCATGGTTGCCATAAGCATGGAGCACGCATCCTAGTACAAGCCATAGTGGTCAAAAGAGTAAACATATAAACAAATAAATGTGTGGAATGTGTTGAAAGAAATTGCACTGAGAAACTATTAAGATAGAAATAGCAAAAGATGGTCAGAGAATACTTTTCTAATGTAACATTTAAAAGCACCTAAAAGGCGTATTAAGAGTTTGAAAATGTCACTTGAAGGTTTATGGAGCCAGAAAGAATCCAAAATCACCTGTTAATTCCAGGTGGAGATGGGCCCAATTAGAATTAGATGGCATCGTAAGGGTGAAGCCCAGATGGCAGAGAGCCTTGCGGACTTCCCAGACCCAGGACCATGAGCCAAATAAAGCCTACAAATTACTCAATCTAGTAGTGTGTTATAGCAACAGAAAATGGACTCAAAACCAAAAGGAAGGATGGGGAAGGAGAGAGGAGAAGAAAGGAGGAAAGGAGAGGGGGAGGAGGGGAATGGAGGGAAAGGATGGAGGTTTGATGTGAACAGTAGTTTTGCTGGCCCAGTGTGCAGAAGAGCGAGTGGTTAGATCATTTGGGTCTTTCAAGCCATAGTAAAGGAGGTTAGATTTTTCTTTTGAATTCACTGGGAAAGTCGTTGATTATGCTTTGTTGCCATGTGGAAAACTGATTAAAGAGTAGAGATTTCAGATAAGAAACTGCAGTGATGCAGGTTAGAATTAGCAGTGGGCTGGGTGCAGGGTCAGAAAAGAAGTGAGTTGATGGTAAAAGTACATACTGCAGAGTCATGTACATATGAATTTAGCTCCCTTCGTGTCTTTTAATCCCCTTCAACACATACACATCCAATCTTTTGGACTAACTCCTTTAAAAGGGAAATTATCTCCTTGGAATAGTGGCCTTCTTGCCCTCCATACACCATCAAAAACAGTACTATGTCTAGCAAGCAGGATCTAGTTCAAATACAAATAGTATTGAAAACTCTCTGACTAACAAAACCTGTTCTGGAACTTATACACATGTGCATTTCACCTGCTGTGACAAACAGTAAAAATCACATCAAAATTACTAGATAAGCGAATCCACCAGATCTTCCATCCTGTCTTGAGGTCATTGATTCTCTGAGCTCTGCCTTGCTGAGAAGTGAAGCCTCCAGGGACTTGCTGGGTCCACATGAGTCGACCCTGCTTACTGTTCTCATAGAGAAGAGACTGAGAAGTTCAGCTGTCTGAGTTCAGCTGTCTGATCTCAGCTTCCAGTCTGTGCTCTGAGGAAGTGGAAACAGAAAACAGGAAGTCTACCTCTCAGGTACCAGGTTCTCGGTGGTTACCCCACATCACGGGACAGCAGGTTCCTGGTTAAAACTCCAGTGTCACTTTCAGTTAGTCAGCTACTTCTCTTAAGGGACACAGGACCACCCTAGTGGTGAATGCACAACCCCTTCACACTGATCCTTCTGAGGTTTCCTTAAGAGCAGCTGACCCTGCACACCACCACCTTGTACCTTTCTGACAACTGACCCATCCATGCCCAACAGCAGTGTTCCACATCCTTAAAAGGAAAGAGTCACAATTTCTGATTTACCAGGTAGTGGCCTGGTCTGTTTGTGTACTTGCCTACCTCCTCTCCAGCAGCCTTCACATGTCACTTTCCAGTGGACAGTGACAAACCTTCTACCTTAACCAAGTCAAAGAAGAACTAATGGGTCTAAATTCTCCAAAGCCACAGGCTCTGCCTTCGTAACTCTGTGGGCCCATCCTTGTTTTCCTAGAAGACCTCGCCTCTTACAAGATGCTATTATTCAGGGCACTCTCAGCTCCCTTCTTCCCAGCCTCACTACATGCAGAAAACAGATATAGATGGGGTGTATAGATAGTGTAAAATACTCCCCACACATGCGGTGACCAATAAGTCAGGGGTGACCTCAAAATCTCTGCCTCTATTCACTGGACAGGTGAAGTCGCTGAGGGCACCATATTTATAAGGTATCTGTGTTGAAGATTTAAAGTATACAGTCAACTGAAAGCAAAAAAGTAGGTCAAGCATCTCTATTCTGAAAATCTAAAATGTTCCAAAAGCCAAAACCTTTTCAGCATTGGCACAACACAAAGTATTTCAGACAGAGGATTTCAGATGAGAGATATACAACCAGTACACTTTAAGCGAATGTTTCCAAATCCGGACCACCGCTCCACCCCTGAAAACTGAAATACTTCTTGCACCAAGCAGTTGGATTAGGGATGTTCAGCCTGTACTTAGTGGACGTTCTACTGTTTACTGCTGGGTCCAAGAAGTTGGGCTTGGGAAAGAGATTTGTGAAGGGTCACCATGTTCGGGATAGCTGAGTCACAGACAAGACCGTGAGACTGGGAAAAAGGAAGCTGAGAAGTAAGAAGTAAGATCTTCTAGGAAAACAAGAACAGGCCACAGAGGATTATAAAGAGAATCTGGTCAGCAGTGCCCAGTGCTACCCAGGTCAAGAAAGACAAAGGTTGAAGCTGGGTTGTGACTTTCTCAACTCACTAAGGCCTACTCAGGTCTCTTTGGGCAAATTATTAACCAAGATCATATGATCATATTACATCTCCTTCCGGCAGTTTATGCTTAGAGTTCGCAAGCAACACACTCTTATCAACACCACAATGAGAATCAATGACTATGTGGAAATTGGGGTGACTAAGGGGTTTTCATCACATCTTATTTAGTAGATTTTATCAGAAATGAAAAAGTCATATGCTTTTGGAAAGCAGCGAAATGTCATAGCTGCCATAATCTGTTTTGGCTTTTCTCCCTTTGAATTCAGGACCATCCAGCATAGCGTGAGCGCTTTTGAGCTTTGTGTGTCTGCTCAAGTTATAAGGGGGGGCGCTCCATTCTCCTATGTTTTACTGAATTTCACTTTGCATGGGCATATCACTCTGTCTTTAGTCCTAACTCAAGAGCCTAATAAATACTCATGATAAGACCAGGTATGATGGAAAGGAGAAATACAAATACAGACCCTGAAATGAAATGTCTGTGCTCCACAGCAAGACAATTAATCAGATACTAACATTAAAATCTGTAGGCCAATGAATTTAAAATGTAGAATTTCAAAATTGCCCTGAACATTACGCCTGTTGATCCACGTTTCTTGAGAGAGAGAGAGAGAGAGAGAGAGAGAGAGAGAGAGAGAGTATCAAAGGGCAATGTATACACCTGTGGAGGCCCAAGGGTGACTTCAGGAATCATCCTAGATTGCTCTACCTCTTTTTTGTTGCTTCTGTTGTGGGGTTTCTCAAGCTCTGCCTTCCAGGATTGGAAGTGCAGGCAGGTACCATTTCTGTCTGATGTCTTCATGTGGAATCTAGAATCCAAACTCGGGTGCTTCTGCTTGTGAGGCAATCTTAGCCCCTGAACCATCTCTACAACTCTTCTTCACTTTTTTCTTTTCCTTTTCTCTTTGCTTTGCTCTTTCTTTTAGACAGACTGGCCTGAGACTTCTTCCCCCCACCCCTCACTGTCCTGAGTGCCGAGATTACCACCATACCTGCTTAATCCTCAATTTCCAAAACCCACTATTCAGAAAACACTGCCAGGGACATACCTGGCAACTAGCCACTGCTCCTTACCCACCCCTGTGTGTAATTTCTGCTGTCAGATGCTTTGAAGGAAGACAGTTTCAGTCTAGGGAAGTACCAATAACAGCAGATGAAAGGGAGAGGGAACTCTGGTGATTTCCTTACACTCAGACTTACCCCTTTCTTAAATTTTCAGTCTTTCTTTCCAAATAAAGGAAAGTTTCTCTGCTGGTAACTGGGGTGCTGTCTTTTGGTTCACCACCGTGACTGAGGCGGTGACAGATACCATTTAATAGTCAGTGAAGAATTCTTTCATATACATACTCAGGTACTTCATCGTATTTAGGAGAAAAGAAAAAAGGTTTGCAAAAGCTGCCACTTTCATCTCTGCAGCAGCGAAACATACAGAAGTCCTGACTTTCTTCTTCATGTAGAAAAAGAGGAACAGCAAGGCCTAGAAGAATATTGGATGCTAATTTTTTCTGCCCCATGGGGGGAAAATATCTTTGAAACTCCTTTTTCTTCCTATTGAGTTTTATGAGAAACTGTTGTCTGGGACATGGACGATATTAGACATATTTGTTCTTATGTCTTCCTCCTTCTGTGTACATATTCGGATTACACTTCTCTGTAATGGTTCTGTTCTGACCAATGGCGTGTGAGAAGTGGCTGTATCATTTTCAGAGTAAACCTTTCAGAAATGGTTTCAAGATTCACCAAGCTCACTTCTCTCTGCCTTTGGGCCAGCAATAGTATTCACACAACAGCTCCATTGGTATGTGCCCATGAATGTAAGTGAAGCTTCCATAACTCAAAATGAATATACAGCATGAGAGATAAGTATTTGTTGTTCCAAAACAGTAAGACTTGGCACATGATCTTGACTTTCTTGAAATTTTAGAAGGCAAGCCCTGGCATGAACATCTCACCGCTGGTAGTTAAGATCGTTAACAAGAGAATCTAAGTCAATGAAAATATTTTGAAAGACTCAACTAGCAGAAAATAGATGTTAATTTAGTCATAATAACTAGGCTATACAGGGCTTTGCAATTGTGAGGAACGCTTTGCATAAGTTATCTCCTGCCTTCTCTCTGTGTTTTTGGGAGCAGTCAGATTCTCATCTCACTGGGTAGCCAGCTGTTCCCAGTGGCCTTTCCCACTTTGAAAGTGTCCCTAACCCACCACTAATGCAAAGTACTACAACTTTAAAATAGTGCCTTGACAGGGCTGTTACATCCATGAATTCACTGCAGCCATATATATTTCCACAAGAACTGCACGGGATTTGTGTCATCAACATTTCAATATGGAAGGGGAAAGATCTCAAGAAGTCCCACAAGTCCCTGAGAAACTGGTGAGGGTTAATGCTGATGGAAGGAGGGGTGGAATGGAAGATGCTTTCCTCAATGGTATATCCACTGATTTATTCTGCAGCAAGTAAGTACTCCGGCACTTGCCATCAAAGGCAACCCAGATGAAACCCACTGGACCATACATGCCAAAAGACAAAACAGGAGGAAGACTGGCAAGGAAGAAAGGGGAGAGAGGGAGAATAGGGTTGGGAATTAAGGTGTGAAAATATCATAAAATTTCCATATTCATGTATGAAACGAAAATTTTTTTAAATTTTTTATTGTTTATTATTTATTCAATTGTGCATGTATGTGTGCACGTGTGTGTGTATGTATGTGTGTATGTGTAGAACCACGGACGAATTCGGGAACCACCATGCACCTCCTCCACCTCCTCCTTGTTTACTCTGCCCCGGGATTCACAGACTCTGGCCTACCAGGACCAGAAACGCAGGCTGCCCCCGCTTCTGCCTGGCATCTATATGTGGGGTCTAGGATCTGAACTCAGAACCTTCCGCCTGCAAGGCAGAGGCTTAACCCTTGAGCCATCTCTCCAGCCCCATGGAAATATTTTTTTTTAAAAATAGAAAAAAATCATATTCTCCCTGGAAACCATTCACGTATCATCTTTCCAACATCCATACTCACCTACAATATCTGCTTTATAAAGGCTTCTTTGAAGAAGCCGAGACCTTAAGAGCAAATGTAAAGTTACCAACTGTTAAAAAGCAATTAGGATTCTAACCCAGGATGTTGGACATAGACATCATTTACTGAGTACTGAAGGACAGGAAGTGTCTATGACCCCGAAGGTTCTGGCCTGGTACTATCAAATGGATCTAGCAGCTGTGAACTTTTCTGGGCCATGATGTTCTGTTTATCAGAAACAGTTTCAGTGAACACCACACGAGGCCAGGCTGAACCATGACAAGAACAAAAAGCACATAAACAAGTCGAAATGGTGTAGACCACGAAACGACTAATATTCCTGCGCTGCTGTCCCTTTGTGCCTTTAGCCCCCATCCGACCTCTACTTCCAGATGAGATTTATTACGACACCTGAACAGGGTGTTCCTCTTGGAACCAGCCACGACTCTGGGAGAGACCTCACTGTTCGCTTTGTTTAAAAGGAAAGAAAGGACTCCTAATAGCGGAACTGTCCCCACTGCCTGACAGCAACCACGGGAGCGCAAAGCCTAGCTTTCTTGAACATTTGTCCAGATCATATAGCACTTGCCCACAGTAAGCTGTAACAGTTTCTTCCTGAGATGCTTCATGGTCCCTCTTCGCTGCAATCCAGTGTGTTCCTACTGTGGGTAGACGTACATTACACTCCACCACGTTCTCCCCAGGGGCTTTGCTGTGTATGCTGTAAGACTTACCGTGACAGATAAAGGGCCATTAAGTCCAGTAGGAAGAGTCAGTAACTGCATTTTGACCCTGAGCTAAAGTCCTATTCACAGCAGTCTCTTTGCTTCCACCCTCTTCTAGTTTCTTTGGCAGTCACTTGTCCGATGCACCATAATGCTACAGAGAATTACTGCTCAAGTGAGTTACTTTTGCCGCTGTTTTCTTTTTCCTTTTTTTTTTTTTTATTATCTCCGCTCATACAAACTTAATAGCTAAACCGGTTCCCTCCCTCTCTTTTTCCTTTTTTTAATGTGTGTGTGTGTGTGTGTGTGTGTGTGTGTGTGTGTGTGTGTTTGTGTGTGTGTGTGAGTGAAGGGGCATGGTCCCGCTACCCCGAATGTCCTCAAACCCGCGATCCAGTTGCCTCCTTATCTGCGTGCGCCCCCACGGCTGCGGCAACAGATCTTTGCACTTCAGTGACACACGACATCCGGCCCCAGAAACGCTGTACAGAACCGCGGAGCAAACGGGTGGCACTGCGCGGTGACCCTGCCACCCAGCCGCCCAGGATTCTGCCCGGACCTCGGGGGCGGGCTCAAGAGAGTGCCACTGCGGCAGGCCAATTGCCGCGGGGGCGTGGGCCGCGGGGCCCAATCCGAAGACGGCGAGGTGGGACAAGGGACAGCTAGGCGGTCGGCCCCGCCCCCCGCAGCGGGTGATGCTCTGCGGGGGGGAGGGGTGAGTCACCCGCGGGCGCTGGCCGCGCACCAGCCACCGCGGCGGCGCGCGAGGAGCTGGGGCTGAGTCCGCGGGGCCGCGGCGGAGCGAGGCGGCGCGGCGAACGAGCCGCGGCCACTCGCGAACAGGAAGTGCGATCGCCTGTGCGAACCCGCCCCGAGTTCCCCGCGGGAGGACTCGGTGGATCGGGCTCCGCGCGACACTTCTGCGGCCCCGCGCTCGCCACCCAGCCCCGGCGCGACCTCGACTCTCCGGCCCCCGCAGCCGCACTGGGCATCCGAGGACTCAGCCCCCGAAAACGGTCGGACCTGCGCCTAGCCTGGCAAGAAGGCTGTGACCGTGGGGTGAGTTAAAAAAAAAAAAAAATTCACAAAACAAAACAAAAAATCCCCTTCCGATTCGGAACCGCTTTTGAAAGGCCCTTAACACGCAGCCAAATAACAATAACAGTTGCATAACTGTGGTCTCCCCAAAGGAACGTGTTGTTCCTCTGAAGAAGAGCAGTTGCTGACATGCATTGCAGAAACTGTGAGCTCCAACTCTGGCGACCGCAGCCCCGAAAGGCCCCCAGAGCGGAGAGGGTCTCTATCAAAGCCTTCGCTGGGAATCTGGAACACTGGCTTACTGATCTCTAGTCTGCTTATTCATGTTTACGCTATGAAATGGTCCCACCTTTCCCATCTTTGAAAACCTAGCCTCGGGATAAGAATGTAACTATATATTCTCCTGCACGCACACTCTTTCTTTTTCCCATAGACCGCACCTGCCCACGCCAGCAAGATGAAGATTTCCGTCATCGAGCCTGCCATTCTCCTCAATGCATTTGCCATGACTCTGACCACTCCACTGACAGCGCAGTACGTGTATCGCAGAATGTGGAAGGACATGGGCAACTACACCTTTGCATCCGATGACAATGTCTCTAAGTGTGAGGTGAACAAAAGCGATCCAGTCTTTGCATTCCAGGAGGTAAGAAACAAATATCCCTTAAAGATGTTTTAAAAGGCGAGAGGACAAGGGTACGGCCCCTCCCCAGGCTCGGTTCTCACCTTACTTGAAGTGGCACCAGCTCTCCTTTCTCTCAGAAAGGTTTTACACAACGGTATGCACACTTTGGCGGTCTCCCGTCCTCAACACAAAAATGTCTGAAAATTGGACCTCCTAGCTAGTCCTGCTGGAAAGAGCTAGGTGGTGGGACCTGGGTGGGAGAAATAGGGTGTCCCCTGCCGGCCTCTTCTCAACACCCTCCCACTGCACCCCAACTTTCAGGAACTCTAGAAAGTGACCCATCTCTGAAGACTTCGGGTCACTCTGGCACGGTGTGCTATTAAGTAATGGGATCACAGATAAACTCAGCTCCAACATGTTGAGCTGTGTGGAGATAGCACATTAGTTCTCAGAACCCAGAAAATGTTTAGCTAGATATTATTGGGCCTTGCTCTTCCTCTCCAGCCCTTTCCCCAGTTTTGCTTATGTCACCATTCTCCTGGTCCCTGAGACAGTTTTTGAAGTTCTATCCGTGTCCCTATGCAAAAGATGGTATCAAGTGTTGAAATGCTTTCCTTGTAGTGCCTCAAAATAAGCCCAGAACTGTTCTTCTTGGGGATAGTTCATGACAGAAAAATCACAGGTGGCAAGAGGTAAAGGGTCTTGCCTGGCTCTGAGAGTCTCTGTGTAGGGAGAAAATATGAGGTCAGGAGATAGCAGAGGACCCCCCAGAGGGAAGCCGGAAAGCCCTCCAGAACAGGGAGCCCCCAGGGAGCAGGCGGAGGCTGGCTAGAGAGAAGCTCAGCTGCTCGCCATGGTCCCTGACCTTACTCATTTCCTCATTCCATTTGAGAACTTTCCTTGAACTGACTAATCCTAGCTAGCCATGCAGGCAGCACAGTTCTGGCCTAGAGCACCATCTTAAAGAGAAGAGAGAAACCATCTTAAAAAGGGGTTCCCCCTTCCACCCTCAGCAATGTCTTCTTAGTTTTGCAATCCCAGCACTCAGGAGATTGAGATAGTAGGATTGTGAGTTCAAGATCAGCCTGGGTTACCCTGTTTCCAAAATGAATAAAAAAAAAAAAGAGGAAGAAACAAAGAGAGAAGGAAGAGAGAGAAGAGAAAGAAAAAAGAAAGGAGGAAAGCAAGAGGGAAGAGGGAGGAAGAAGGAAAGGAGAAAGAAAAGATGGGAGTGTAACTGAGAATACATGAGTGGTGGAGCACTTACCTAACATGTTCAAGGCCTGGGTTTGATTCCCCAGCAATGAAAAGGAAAAGGTTCCTGATCCTTCCTTCCCAGGAGTGAGAAGGCTCCACGGGCTTGTGTCTGTGTTTAGATCTGGGCTTTTCTTCATCCCTCACCAGGCCTCAGGAAGAAGTTCCTTTCTCCAGGAGAGGGGCTGGGAGCAGGTGGCCTGGTGCATCGTCCTGAACCTTGGCAGCCTCTGCGTCTATGCAGGCGACATGTGCCGGGTCACCCCCCTGCAGCTACCCCCTGTCCACTGCCCAGATCAGTGGCATCATCTAGATTTGGGCCGAACTTTCAAAGTGATTGCTTTTTCTTTCTTGTTGTTTGGATTAATATTCAAGAACCTATGCTTATTCTAGATGCCGTCCATGAATGGCTATTGCTAGACCCCTGGTGTTTTGTTTTCAGAGTAGGGAACTAGAAACCACCCCCCGTGCAGCCCTCCTCTACCACCCACAACTGGGACAAGGGAGGGAAGGACAGCCCACTCACCATCACCTTCATCACTTCCTTCAGGCCACTTTCAGGATCTTTTTTCTTCTCTGCTTCTCTGAGAGCACATTCTTCTCTCTAAATCCAAGAAGCACATTTCTGGCTCTGAACTTCCATCTCAAGCTCTAAGAGAGAATTAAGATTATGTAGACTGTTCTTGTTCCCCTAAAATACTGCCTCAGTCCACAGCAAACCCTGATAAAACAAGTAAGTGAATGATTTTTTTTATCAGCTCACATTTCTTTCTTATTCTCCATCCTAAAGATCCATAGTGTATAAACAGACAGTGCTTACATTGTGATAGTGAACGCTGCCCACTTCTCTCCCTTTGTTTATCTTTCCTCATAAATACACACAAATGCAACATGCTACTTTGAATTTCAGGCTGTACAGAGAAAAGTAAATCAAAATGGGCCGGGTAGATATGCCTCTAATTCTGCACCAAGGAGGCAGAAACAGGAATTTCATGAATTCAAGGCCAGCCTGGGCAACTTAGTGAGACCCTGTCTCGAAAAATCAAGAGGTGGGGATATAGCTCAAGAAACAGAGATTACCTGGCATGCGCAAAGCCCTGTCTATGTTCAATCCCTGGCACCACAAAATCAGTGAGAATAAACTATATTATGGTGCATTCCTGCGGTCCCAGCACTTGGGAGGCAGAGCCAGGAAGATTGCAAGGCCAGTTTAAGCTTTGAAAACTTGTCTCAACAGAAAAAAAGAAACTGAGCTCTCACTTTGGAGTCTATTTTTTTAATGATGATCTCAGTTTTCAAGTCACGCACTCATGCAGATGTACATGTGTGCACACATGCACACACACGTTCATATAATACAATATTGATAAATCAGATCAGAAGCCAGAGGCTAGCCTGGGCTAAATAGTGAGACCCTATGATAAATCAGATTAGAAGCCAGAGCCTAGCCTGGGCTAAATAGTGAGACCCTATCTCAAATCCTTATTCTTGACTAAACCTGTTTTTCAAAGTGCCAAGTTTTCTGAGACTTGTGATCACGGGCAATGAAATTAATTTCCATGGGCCCCTTGGAAAAAATTGGGCACTTTTGGCTAAGCAGTGAAGAGACCAGGAATTCTAGGGATGTGTGTTGACTTGTAGAAGGAATTTTCAAACCCCTCACTACTTCCCTCCCTGGTTAATGATCATCGTTCAGGTAATAAAATGGGTAACCAGAGTGCTCTTTTCAGGAAAATTTTAAGATAAGGACTTAGCTACTAGGGGCAACTTAGGAAAACCTAGTAGGTCATGCTGTTCCCTCAGGGATTTAGATATACACCTTTTAAAAGCTTGTTGCCAGCAGATCCTTACTTAAGAAAATGGTGCGGAATATTTTCTCCTCCATTGGAATTGATTTATACACTTCACCCTATTGTATTGTGACATTTTTAAAAGTTAATACTGCTTTCTTCATGTGGTCCTATCTCATGTAGTATCATTCCAGCCAGTTTTGGAGAGAAACCAGCAGTTTTTAAACTTCTCCACTCTAACTTTGTATGATATATAGCTATGATTCTTCAGTCTAAAAGGCACTGTTTTTTGTATCTCAGCTTTGGTTCATGGTGGGAACTCCACTTTGAGTCGGTCTTGGTAACATCTGCATTTGAAAACAGACCCACCGGTGAGGAGCGGGAAATCTGTGACAGCCTGGGTCAGAAAGGGATGCAGATGGAAAGATAGACTTGGATGGAGGTAGAAAAGGTAGCAGAAATCTCAAACTGAAAGATCTGTTTGAAAAGTTGGTTGAAAGATAACTTTTTATTTTACATATTCGATAAATATCTAGTGTAGAGGTGAAAAAAATATTATTTGTTAAAAGTAAGAGGCTTTAACAGTGTGACGTTCAGAAAGCAGTCCAAACAATGATCTATACAGAAGCAAGTGTTTCTTCTCTTTTGCAACCTAACCCAGAAGCAGGCCAAAATCCTCAGGCGTCACCTTCATCTGGATGCCACCGCACATGAGAATGGTGCTGGTCACAGGGAGGGGCTCGCTCTAGAGAAACGGATTAAGCAAGTAGCTGAGTGAAATAAGCTCTCTTCACTTGCCGGCTGCGTGGAATCTGACCATATTGTTCAACTCCACAGCTTCTCCATCTAACAGGTGTAGAAAAAAAAAAAAAAAGATTCCCTATTTCATAGGTGGTTGGGAGGGTTAAATTGGAAAGAAACATGAAATGCCTGGCACGAGTCTCTGGTCATAGTTAGTGTTCAGTCAGTTTACTATTCTGCTCAGCAGTAAGTTTCTCTTCTCAATTCCTGTCCTGCTACAGTTCTTGGGATCTGTTTTAGTGAATAAAGGAGAGAGCTTCTCACTAACCTACTTGTGGTCATGAAGATCAAAAGGATAATGGAGTGCTTCCTAAATAAGGTCTACCAAGCAGGGCGTACATATGAACCGTTCCATCCTTTAGCACAGACAAGGGGCATCTCTCTTGATTTAGAGCTGTAGTCACGTGATCACCATGCAGTGGTTCTTAGGAAGGTCATTCAGTAGTCCTCTGTGGCCAGAAGCAGCAAGACAGATATGCACCAATGCACACATTTTCGTAAGTGCCTTCTCCTGAAATGTCGGAGTGTGGATGTTCATGTCATCTTCTGATACCTGCTTGGGAGCCGCATGAAAAGTTAAGCTGTGTATCCTCCATGTTTCCGAGACCCCAACCACAACCAGAAGCAGAGTCAACGCTAGTGCGCACCGAGCAGTCGTTATGTACATCGTACGGCCCTCCCTAAGCCACGGCCTTCTTTGTATTCCTTACAGGAAGTTCAGAAGAAGGTGTCTCTTTTCAGCCTGCAGATGGACATCAGTGGGTTGATTCCTGGCCTGGTGTCCACGTTTATGCTTCTGTCCAGCAGTGACAGCCATGGACGAAAGCTCCCCATGATTTTGTCTTCCATTGGTGCCTTGGGAACCAGCATTTGGCTCTGTCTGCTCTCCTATTTCGACTTGCCATTGCAACTTCTGATTGCCTCTACCTTCATAGCTGCCCTCTTCGGCAACTTCACCACATTCTGGGGAGCTTGCTTTGCCTACATAGTGGATCAGTGTAAAGAAGACAAGCAAAAAACCATTCGAATAGCTGTCGTTGACTTTATGCTTGGCATCGTCACAGGGTTAACAGGCCTGTCATCCGGCTATTTTATCAAAGAACTCGGTTTTGTGTGGTCGTATTTCATTATTGCCACAGTTCTTACTGTTAACTTGATCTACATTTTATTTTTCCTCAATGATCCCATAAAAGAGTCTTCATCTCAGATTGCTGCCATGTCGTGCTGCGAAAGCCTTAGAGACCTATTTTACCGAAGTTGCATGCTTTTTAAAAATGGCTCTGCTAAGCGGCGGGCCTCACTCTGCTTGCTGATTTTCACAGTAGCTGTTTACTTTTTTGTGATAATTGGCATTTCTCCAATTTTCACGCTTTATGAGTTGGGCTCGCCCCTCTGCTGGAATGAAGTTTTTATAGGCTACGGATCAGCTTTGGGCAACATCTCCTTTCTGAGTAGCTTCCTAGGCATATGGCTTTTCTCTTACTGCCTGGAAGATATCTACATCACTCTCATTGGAATCATTACCACCGCAGTAGGAATGATTCTGGCTGCTTTTGCCAAAACCACCCTGATGATGTTCTTAGGTAAGTTATACAAGTAACCTTATAACTGTATATTTGACTTTATATGAAATTAATTCAGTCTGCAAAGAATAAAATGTAATATAACATTCTTTATTAATCCATTGTATTTCAATTACAAGTAAAAAGCTGGATTGTTAGAAGTCAGTATTCAAATTTTGCAACATTTGCCCCCAAAAAATGTTGAGGAAAATTCTCTAAATGATTCAGTTCTTGGATATTGCTTTCACCAAAATCTTAAAAAGCTGCTCAAATAACAAAGCTTCCTAACAGTATTTATAAAATAATTTATAAGAAAGTTTCATATTCATTGATTATATCAAGAAGAAAATTCTTCCTTTTTCTTCAGTGTCTTCTAGTATTTATCTTATAAGCTCTGTTTAAAAATATTCTGACTATCTGCCTCCACATGAATATCACCATCTAGTACTAGGTCACAATCAGACCTGCTGTGAACTTTATGTAAAATTAGACACCGTAAGTATCACATCCGAAGGGAGGAAAGATGGTCTCAGGGTTTGCTCTGAGGGTCCTGTCCTATTCAGCACCAGGAGGAGCAGCCCTCAGATTCTTCAAGAGGAAAATTCTTCAAGACAGACTTCACACCTTGATCTTTCACCAAGCCGGTCATTTCATAAGTTGGCTTTTGATGAACTGTCAATTGGCAAACCAGCCATTTCCAAGGCTGCGTCATGTCTGTGATCCTGCACTGAAAAGGGAATCTTGGAACAGGTCCAACTTAGCCTTTTCTCAGGAAGACAGTGAATAAACAGAGTTAGGTTTAGTTTTATCTGTAGCACTAGGTGCTCACAACCAGTTTTTTACTCTGAGCCCTCATTTCCTCATTTGTGAAGTGGACATACCAATACTTCATTAAGAAGTCTATGATAAATACCACAGAAATGTAAAGCAGTTATACAATGCCTGTTGTACAGTAAATGCCAACTTTCCTTCCTGTCTCTCCAGGAGAATCAAGGTCACATCAGTTAATATATAAAAATAATTTGAACATTATAAATAAGTTATTTGCAAATGTATCACTATTTTATGATGTAACTGAAATGATATAATTACGGATCATAAATTGAGTAAGAATCTGTGTTTGTAAGGTTATCCAGACCCCTAAATGAACTGGCAATACAATAAAGATCCAGCTTCCCTCTAAAGGAGTTCTTACAGTAAACAATAAAAGCACTAAGACTGTTAAAGCCCAAAAGTCAAAACTTGCTAATTAAAAACTAAAATACTATGTCATTAGAGAAATGATATCAGGCCTCATCAAAACATCCATGAATACATTTCAGTACTAGTACAAGGAGGTTTCAAGTGACCCGTTCACCTGTTAATTTATTAAGCAGAACCTTTCAGTTAACTCAACCTTTAGATGCTGCGAGCCAGGATGTTCACAGGAAATGAAATATTTAGACAAGATGCTTCTCTGCACACCTGGTCGTTGATGTTTTGACTTACCCTTGTTTGACTATTTATCCAATCATCTCTCCCAGTCAGGGTGCCGTTCCTTTTCGTTATCATGCCTCTCTCTGTTCTGCGGTCCATGTTGTCAAAAGTGGTTCATTCTACCGAACAAGGTAAGTTGAACTTGTTTAAGGAATGTACAGATTTGAATCTGTGCATAATTGATTTGATTCTCGATGCTTCAGAATATCCTGCAGCCCCTCTTTGCAAAAGGTCTCCTTTTGATGTTAGTGCTAAGCTTTGTTGGGAAGTGATTTACATTCAAAGGGAATCCCGCCTGGGAACGCTGCTTTAGAGCTCTGCTCTGGCTAGTCTCCACCTCTGAAGGAAAGACTTCAGAGTCCAGGTGAGAGACCCCTTGTGAGCCCCCAACAAGTTATCTCTTGTAACTGCATTCCGATTTCTGCGTCCTTGTGATTCCCAGGCTAGACAGCTCTGGATTTGTGTCTGATGCCTAGATGATCCCTTCTGTGGACTCTGACTCCACTGGGCTTCCTTCTCCACCAAAGGAGAAGCCAATAGGTGACTCTTTGACATAGGCAGATCGGCTCTGACTTGAGAAGTCAACCTCCCATGCACAGGAGACTAGACTGTAGGGTCAGATAGGATCGCCACATAGAAAGACGACAGTAAGAATTACTCTTCTCCTCAGCTATTCATATAGGTTTGAGTGTATGCAGTTTTCCTTCACTTTGCTATCATATGAATATTACTAGACTTAGGCACTTTTTTCTCAGCTTTGTACAAATGTTCTCACATGATCATCTAGGAATAACTCATAGCTATGTCTTTGTATTTATGCTGGTTTAGCCAGCACTAGGAAAAACTGCATAATGCAATAAATTTCAAAACGTAATTCCTAGTCCTTTGTTGAAGTTGTGTATTCACATAGCTGTCCATAGGCTATGATGATCACTCCTCAGGGACAGGAATATCACATTTTGTAACTATGATGGGGCTCTTGGATTATGCAGTGGGCTCTTCAATATGATACCAAAAGCACAAGAACAAAAGAAAAATGTCTTCATTGAAAGATTTCATCTGAAGTTTGTGCTTTGTAAAATTGATGTATTTCAAAGAACACCATAAAGCAAGTGTGGAAAGACAGCATGCAGAATACAAGGAAATATTTATAATACTTATAAATCAAGGCAAGGATCTGGCAAGGATCTGGCAAGGATCTTTGTCATAGTTAAGCACAGGTGTCAACTTGACTGTTGAGGGTTTGAGTTCTGGGCACAGTTGTAGAGACTTGATGGTTGAGTTAAGCCCAGAGCAAACTTGAAGGAGATGGGGAAGACCCAGCCCATGGTGGGTGGGATTAGGCCCTGGATAAATCACAGAGAGCTGGTTGAGAGAGTTGGCATCCTTCTGTTCACTTGGCCAGACATGCTGATCTCTCAGCTGTTATGTGGTGATGGTGGCCAGTTCCCTCAGCCCTGTGTTGGTGTATGCTCTCCTGTCAAGCTGGACTGAGAACTGTAACCACACTGTCGTAAGAAAGTAAACTCCTTGTTCCCTTAAGCTGTGTGATAGTCATTTATCAGCAACCATGCAGGCAGACTGTAACAATCTTGTGTCCAGAACATAACGCTTAAAACTCAACAACAAGAAGACAAACAACTCAAGTAAATGTAGGCCAAGGATTGAATAGACATTTTGAAGAGGATATACATGAGGGGAATGCAAATCAAAACCACAGTGAAGCCCGCTAGGATAGCCTGTGTAAAGTAGATTTAAGAAGAGATGGTGTATCCCTCATACACCAACTACTACTAGGAATACAAAATGTTTTACCCACTATGCAAAACAGATAGGCAGCTAATTGCTTTATGACGTAGTATTCTGCCTCTGCCTGTCTACCTAAGAGAAAGAAAAACATGGGAACAAGAAATCCTGGTTACAAGGGTTCATGGTGGCATTATCTATAATATGCAAGTGATAGAAACTGATGACTGGATAGACAGTATGTGGTATCTGTCAATGGCCTCTGTGTTCTAACACAGTAAAGCGTGACCAAACCATGAAATCATTATGCTGAACCGGCCATACATATTGTCACATGCACTTTATTTTATTTGTATGCAATCCCCAAAACAGGCAAATCCATAAAGATAGAGATTAGATTACGACTTGCCAGGCCTGGGGAGGAGGAGTGGGGCTGATAAGAGAGGTTTTTTTTTTTTTATGATGAAAATATTCCATGGTTAGAAAGTAGTAATGGTTACCCAGCTCTGTGAATACACTAACACTGCTGATTTATGTACTGTGAGAGGGTTTTTTGACTGTATGTCAATAAAGTCATTAGGAGCTGGGTCTGGGGGTACACACCTGTAATGCCAGCACTCAGGAGGCTAAAATAGGAAGATCATGAACTTGAGGCCAGGCTGTGCCATATCTGTTGCAAAAACAAGTCAAGGAAAGCTGTTGAGAAAACACGATAAAATGAAATTACCTAATTTGAATTAGAGCTAAAAGAGACTGTCAAGTGAGTAGTTTATTTTAGTTTATATATGCCTTCGTTTATGAAGTCGTTAAAAATCATCTCAGAATATTAAATACAGTAACATTTTTAAGTGTTTAATCTACCTTTTGGCATTTCTTATTCTGAATTGCAGTGAGTTTGTGAACTGTGCATGCATTGTTGTAGAATAGTTCAATTGTCTTGTTCCTGGCTGTAAATTTAATTAAGTACCTTGAGTGGTGTGAAAATTTCTGTAACTGAATAGATTCCCAGCCTTTATTCCTTTTTCTAAATGGTGTTTTTGAGAATAACAAGAGGAGAGAGAAAATACGCCAAGGATGTGTGTGCTGCTATCTGTCACTAGCTGAAATGGGGAGGCTCAGAGGCTGGGAAGCAGCCAGGGGGAGAGCATTACTTTGCTTGCTGAAGCCTGGATTCGGTTCCCAACACCACAAAACAATAAGATGGGAGAAGGACATTTTGGTCGTTTTACACGTCTTTGGGCTCTATTCAGCTGCAAAAACTCACAGTTAAAACAATCCTGAACTTACTGTGAATATAACTTTGGGAAAAAATTAAATAGGTATGATTCTTCAGTCTTTTAATTTAAAAAAAAAAAGGTTAGGAAATAAATTAGTCATATTTATCTAACTCTGCTTATCTCTGTAACTCCTGAACAAGTTGAACTGCTCAGAGTAGTCTGGCAACAGGCTGAAGTTACTTGATCACACTGTGTCATCAGACAAATGGTGCTCTCCCTGACCTGGTTCCCTTCAAGAACGGATTAATCTCTTTGCAGTAGAACCAGCACTACACAGTGTGTTTTCCACAGTATAGCCCTATTTCCTGGCAGGAGACCACAAATAAAATAGGCAAGTGGGGGACAGCCCCCTTCCAATTAAACTGACTCTGAATTACCATAAAGTATGAAGGCAGCAAGTCTGTATGCTACTGAGTGGGCTCGTGAGTAGGGTCTTGAGTTAAGCTTTTATGCATTCATTGGATAAATATTTATTAAATGTGTGCCATGCAACGGGACAGCTGGTGTCACTCGCATTGACAGAGCTTTCGTTGTACTTAGAAGATACACAAATGTCCACAGGATTTCTGTTTTATGAATGAATGTTCTGTCACTCAATGAAAAACTTTAAGCAATGCTTGAGAATATGTATAACAGAATGGAAAAGATTAAATGAAAAACTCAGTGCTATGGGGATCCATAGAATGCAGACATGTAAGCTACAGTAATGAAAGGAAATCTTCAAGCTCAGCTTTCCACTTCTGTCTTTGTGTGTGTGTGGGGGGGGGGGGTGTGAGAGACAGACAGACAGAGAAATAGAGATAGAACGAGAGATAGAGGCAGGAGAGCGCAGAGACAGAGACAGAAGGAGGGAGGTACATTGGAAAGACATGGGATATCTTTATCACTCTCCACCATATTTTGTGAGATGGGGTCTTGCACTGAACCCGGAGCTCAATATTTCTGCCAGGCTGGCCAGCCAGTGACCTCTGGCCAGCTGCTCACAAACCTGGCAACTTAAGTTGGATTCCCAGAAGCAGATCATTAGGGAAAAGGAGGGAACTGACTTCTGAATGTTGGCCTTTGACCTCTACCTGTGCATCATGCGTGTGTGTGCTCTCTCTCTCTCTCATTCTAGTAAATAAATAAAGTATCTATTAAAAAATGAATTAGGGCTGGAGAGATGGCTCGGGGGTTCAGACTCTGCCTCATGCAAGCAAAAGTTCCCTAGTTCTGATCGCAGGTCCCACGTAAAAACACCCGGCAGAAAAACATTCCAGGGGGAACTCAGGCGGCCTCCTCTTCTGGCCCTGGTGGGCGCAGCCTGGGAAATCCCAAAGCAGAGCAAGGAGGTAGAAGGAATCCCGGATGATTCTTGAAGTCACCCTTTGTTCTCCACAGGGACACATAGTGCCTACACACACACACACACACACACACACACACACACACACACAAACAAAATAAATTTTAAAAAGATAAATTATAAGAAAGAATGAGGAGAACTGAGCACAAGAAAACTTACATTTATCCTTTGCTTTCTGCTCTATAAAAAAATAAATATATTCGGTTTATCATGGGAAAAATTCAGCAAGCAGAAAGGAGCAGTTCAGTGATAACGTTCAATGAATGAAGTGACAAGGGAAAACCATGCCAATCAGAGTGAAAATGCTCAAAAAATTCTATACACACCACACAAAATTTGAGTACAGAAGTTCATCAGAGTGGCTAGCTTGTCTCTGGAAATTTAACTGTTTGGTAATTGGAATTTTGAATTCCATTCACAAAGGAACAATGTGGTGTTCATGTCTCTGACCATGACTTTGCCTGCATATCCAGCCATGACCTGCTTCTTCTTGGCCAGTGCTCATCGGCCTTCCTTTTGCCATGTTTTATACAGCAAGTAGGACCATCCCAGAATCCTTGTTTTTATCCATTAAGTTGCCTCAGAGCAGGGGCAAGGGTGAGCAGGGGAGAGAGAAGAGAGAAAGCCGTGTGTGTGTGTGTGTATGTGTGTGTGTGTGTGTGTGTGTGTGTGTGTGCTCCTGTTGGGGGTGAGAGCACATGTGGCTCACTGATGGTTATAGACTACCTGGCTGTCTCAGCATTGGGGTAACAAGCACACCCCACAATGCCTGACATTTTATGTGGGTGCTAGAGATGGAATTCAGGTCCTTGTGTTTGTGTGGCATGTACAGAGCCAGCTAAGCCATCTCCCGAACCCTGAATACCATGTTTTTGAGAATCTCTTAGCATCATGCTGTGGCATCAGCCCTCACAGAGCGGCGGCAGAGAGAAGGATATGCTTACCTTTCACAAGGCCTTGGGCAACCAAGCCGCCCACATGGTGTCACAGGCGGGCACAGGGGTGGGGTTAGGTGGGCTCTCCTGGAGCCCATGGTTGGAGACTCTATAGTTGCCAACCAAGCACCCCAAAGGGCTTTTCAGTTCACCCTGGGACAGCAGTACTCACTTTTGAGTGCTTAGCACCTCTCCAAAGGGAGCCCTGTCTCAGTGTGTTCATCCGAAGAGTGGATTAGTGATTTCGCCAGGATTTTAGCAAGCAAGTCCCATCCCCACAGCTGCTGCTTTTCCATGTATAGATTTTCCCCATTTTTGTTTCTGGTCTTGCAGCCCAAACTTTTCTTTTTCTCTCCTCCAAACAGGTGCGTTGTTTGCTTGTATCGCTGTCTTTGAAACACTCGGTGGAGCCACTGCAATTTCTGCATATAATGGAATTTATTCAGCCACTGTCGCTTGGTACCCCGGTTTCGTCTTTCTGCTGTCTGCTGGTCTGTTAGTCATTCCCGTAATGAGTCTATGGTAGGTATTTTTCATCAGCTTATTGAAGGGCAGCTGCATTAAATAAGCTCCCTAATCTGACTAATAAAATAGTTGACATTTAGACTTAGAATATGCTCTTCTCAAATGCTATTGGACATGAAGACATCTGTCGGTAATGCTGGAGGCTAAGAGGACAGGGACAGAGCCACAGCCGGCCAGAACTAGGAGAATACGAGCTTGGAACAGACACACAGAGTTTCCTGACTCTTTGAACATAAATGACCAATAAAGTTTGCCTCTGAGACAAGAAATATGCAACATAGATTGGTTTCCCAGAATATGGTATTCCCTGATGGTCAAAAATTACTATAATAAGATTTACTTGTATGTGAATTCTTGAATAGTGACAAAAGCACATACTATGTACCAGGTGTGTGGTGGGCTTCGGAGATGGCTCAGGGGTTAAATCCTTTGCCTCACAAGCAAAACAACATCAGTTCGGATCCCAGATCTCACATAAAAATGACAAGTAGAAATGACAGAGGTCTGTAATTTCAGCCCTGATGGACAGAGCCTGAGAAACCCCAGAACAAAACAATATGGAGGTAGAGCAATCCAGGATGAGTCCCAAAGTCACCCTTGGACCTCTACAAGCACACACACTCAAAGTGCCATCCTGTAGGCACACACACACACACACACAATTGAATAACTAATTAACAAAATGTACCAAGTATTGTGGCCTGTCTTTCCTGAGCTACCTCTTTTAAAAATGTAAACATCCAAATAAATATAAAATATGAACTTTTATTGATGAACTCTGCATAGACTAGATGGATCAGTGATATTTATAAAGGAAATATTCATTTCTTCCTTTGCCTTCCTATTAAATAAAGATGTGAGTCACTAAATGTGTTGCTAGAATGCCCAAGCAGGTGTCTCCAGGTACCAAACAGTGAGCCAGAAACACACCAACCCATCCCTGTCATGTCCTGTGCATTCCACCCAGTTAACAGCACAGCTCAGAGTCAGAAATCAGGTGACAGGGCCTCAAGGAGCCAGGTCTGTCTGCTTCTCTCAAGCACTTTGGGGTGAGGCTGTGAGGAGAAAAAATTCATGCTGCCAAGACCACATTCTTCCTAAAGGGAAGTCTCCTCAATGGCCAGCATCAATCCATTAGAGCTCTGTTGACTTCTGATAACTAATTTTTATAAAAAAGTGATTTTTGCTATGTGTCTTTTATTTTACTTTTGAGATAGGTTGTTATTATGTAGTTCAGACTGGGATCCAACTCACAGTGACCTGTTACCTCAGCCTCCTGAGTGCTTGGATTGCCACCATACCTAGCTTACTATGTGTCTTTTAAAAAAGACTACTCACTCATTGACTTAGCCAGATTACAAATTATAAACATACCCGATCATGTATATTATTGATTATAGCATTATTCAACTGTCATAAAAATAGTTCATGAAGATGTGTCAAAAGCTTTTCAATCCAGTGATTGAAAAGTTTATCCTAAGAGGGGCTGGAAAGATGACTCAGGGGTTAAGACTCTGTTTTGCAAGCAGAAGATCCTGAGTTTGGATCCCAGGTCCCACGTAAAAACCCAGGTGAAAAGGGTGGCAGCCTGCACTTCCATCCCTGGTGGGCGGAGCCTGGGAAATCCTAGAGTGAAGCAAGAAGGAAATAGAAGCAATCCAGGGTGATTCCTGAAGTCACCCTTGGGCCCCCACAAGGACACACAGTGCCCTCTGATACACACACACACACACACACACACATGCACGCACACAATAAATAAAATATAAAAAAGTCTATCCTAAAGAAAATAATCAATAATAAAGTTCAAGATTGGTATAGAAAGAAGCCCTTTATGGAAGAAAAATATAAAAATTATTGAAGTGTCCAATAATAAGTGAACACTAACACAAATGATGGTTCAGCTATATAAAAAATGACTTGAGGGCTGGAGAGGTGGCTCAGGGGTTAAGCCTCCGCCTTGCAGGCGGAAGGTCCTGAGTTCGGATCCCAGATCCCACGTATAGACGCCGGGCGGAAGCGGGGGCGGCCTGCGCTTCTGGTCCTGGTAGGGTGGAGCCTGTGAATCCCGGGGCAGAAGGAGGTGGAGGCGTCCATGGTGGTTCCCAATTCGTCCGTGGTTCTACACACACACATACACACATGCGCACACACATACATACACACACACGTACAATTGAATAAATAATAATACAAAAAAAAATTTAAAAAAAAAATGACTAATCTTCATATATATGTAAATATTCCTTTATAAATGGGTAAATATATATGCTTCTTGGATTTCTAATCCTATATTGCTCAATATTTTAAAATCAATATTTCAAGGTTTTTTGATTATTTCAGGAAAGCGTTCCTTCCTAATTTCAGTTACAACCATTTAACAGGAACCTCAGTAAAACTTTAGTTACAGCTATTTTGTGGGACTCCAAATAATAGCTTACGTAATAGAAAAACTATCTTGGTAGTATAGCAGAGGGAGAAAAAAAAAGCTCATGGAGTTCATTAATTATCTTCAGAATGTGGTACATGATGGGTCAGTGGACTGGAAGTGCAGGACATGTTGCTAGACATAACTTGCATAGCTGACTAAAAGCCAGCTAGGGCTGCAAAGGATAGAGGTTCAGCGGGATGCCGGAGCATCTTACTCGTCATTGAAATGTCCACTTGCTTTCACAGTGTTGTCAAGTTCATCGGTTGGGGAACTGGAAGCTTCGTGCTGCTTATACAAGAAGAGCCTGGGGACCACACGACAAACCGATCACTGTGAACATCAGTGCACCTCCGGTGTCCTCTGGATCTAACCCTCACAATCAGTGTTTTGTTGACGATCTGTGTTACAGAATCCTTGCTCGCAAACCAAGCAGGCAGAGGAAAAATCAAGTGACATCCTTCTGCTTCCAGTGACATTCACCAGCTCTGTACTTCCAACACAGTGAAGAATAAATCCCAAAGCCTCTATCCCTCCTCCACATGCAAAAGAAACAGAGTGATCAAGTAGAATAGATTAGGAAACTTTGATCACACCCGAAGCAATAATCCTATGGAGACGCTCCAGTCTCTCACACACGGAAAGCAAGAAGTCTTTACCTCAATTGCTCCATCTGAACAATGAGTTTCTGACTGCTCAGGGATTGTGAAAGCACAATCATTAATGTGAAAATATTTTGACTATTTATCCTTTTTCCTCTACTTGCTTTGTTTCATGGAGCCCTGTTGGGCGAGAAAGCATTGAGCAGACACAGTCCTTACAAGAGAAGTTCTTTAAGGAATTAATGTATGCTTTATGCTTTCTTAACATGTTTAACCATCAATGAGAAGCATGATATTTTTATATGCGACAGGGATGTGTGGGTAAAATTCAGATTATCAATAAAATTATCTTAAATTTTGAAACTGAGCAAACAGGTCATTGTGGTGAAAACCAGTAGCGTGGAGGCAAAATTCCTTCCTCAGGTCAGTGGAAGACTGTCAAGTTCCACAAACCCGTCTGGGAATTCCACCCCCTGCTCAGCTGTCCACTTTGGAGAAGGACTTCCTGAAACACAGATCCCATGCTCTAAGGCTAGCATCCTTCTGCAGTGCCAGGATGATGAGACCAAAAAGGGATCGAAATCCTACCCTTCCCGTCCCCTGTCCAAATACTGTGCACTTATCCTTGGATCCACACCCTCATTCTCACAAGCACCACATCCTCTCCTGCCTCCATGTCCTTTCGCACCTGTCCACATTGAGCCACTTGTCCTTCCTCCCACCTTATTGTATGAAAACTGCTGACTCAGTCAAAACACTGCTTCCTCTCTATGGTCAGGGCTTTTGTCATTGGTTACAGATCTCCCAGGGCCTGCAGGGCTCCCACAGCCCTTTCTACAAACAGTTGACACCACCTAGCACCATCCACTGCATTGTAATTGTTTCTCCACTTGACGGCTACTCCCTTGGGGACAGAGATCGATTGCTCACTGTAGTTTCTATATGAATACGCAATTCTGTTATTTGTAAAAAATCATTTAAAACTATACATTTAATGTCTTATGAAGATAACCACTCCTTTCATGCCATGAGCACCAAGCCAGTATACTAAAACAAGTTGAAATGTTAGCCATTTTAATTTGATTGCTTATATTTTCCTACATCCTTCAATCTTTCCAGTTTTGTTTCTTTTCTTTGTGCATGTTGTATACAGGTGCTCTGCATATTTGCTACTGCTATGCACACATATGCCTGTTCATGTGAAAGCCACAAGAACAGACCACCACCACCTGGACAATGCGTCCAAGATCTGCCACCAGGTCTAAATGTAGCTTAATACATCTGTACAACAGCTGTCATCTCCGTATGCTGACTTTGGAGAATTGCAGCTGCTTTTGAGGATAGGAAAAAAAAACTCTCAGCTTAGACTTTCTTCTGCCAAACGCTAACTTTTTGCAAGGAAGCCTCTTCAGAGTGGGATTCTACCTTTAGGGTATCTCTCCTGTTGTCCCTGTGCAAACTGCTAAGTTTTGTTGTTGTTGTTGTTGTTGTTCAATGATGACACTTTTTCTAATAGTCTGTGCTCTCCTTACCCAAAACTTCAAGTTTGCCAATACTGTTGTCCATCACCTTCAAATTCAACTTCACCAAAGTCCTTATTCTTCTATAAAGCATCATAAGCCAGGCCTGCTATTGTAGTTTACCTGCATGTTGCCAATAAATTCATGACCAAACAGCTAGAGGGGGAACAAAGGTTTTATTCTGACTACAATTGTCTGACTACATCTCTTAGTCCAGTTTGGCAGAAGAGCTCACACCAATGCCAGGGACTGAGGGAACTGACCATACCATATCTATTACTGAGAGAGGCATGATCCTCACTTGCCAGACCAGCATGTCTGACCAAGTATATGGAAGAATGCCAACTTCCTTAAAAGGCTTGCTCCATCTTATTCAGTTGCCAAGAGACTAACCCCATTCACCATAGGCTGGACCTTCTCCATCAATTAGACAAGCTTGCTCAGGATTTAACTACTCATTCTTTGCAACTGTGCCCAGAGCTCAAGTCTTCAACTGTCAAGTCAATACTATACTTATGACACCTGCACAGCCTACATCTCTCTCAGCACCACTGTCCTCTAAACAGCTAATTAAGTTCCACTAGTAGCTTTTCTAGCCCAAAGTTTCAAAATCTCCAAACATTTCTGCATTTTTCCAACAGAACAATTCAAAAGGCACAAAAGTCATGTGATCAAGTTCATTTTTCATGACCCCACTTCTGATACCAAACTGTCTTAGTTCATATTCTGTGGTTTCAATGAATACGCAACTCCAAACAATTCAGGGGAACAAGGAGATTTTTATTCTCACTTACAATTTCAGATTATAGTCCATTATGACAGCAGAGTTACCAGCAGGGGTTGAGGGAATTGGCCTCAGCATATCTGCAAGTCAGGGACTAAGAATGGGGCTGCATATGTGCTTTCTAACATGAAACTTGCAGCTTTCCAGTCTGCCAATTGCCTACCAATTCTCTCCATCTTGCCCACCTGCCCAGAAGATGATTTCACCTACTAGTGGTAGGGTTGTCCTACATCAATTAAGATATAATCTCCTACTGGCTTGCTCAGTGCCTTGCCTCAATAAAATCATTCTTTTTGAAGATAAAAAGAAAATATTTCATTTGTATATCAAAGATTCTAAAATTGACATTTGATGTCAAGACACAAAAAAGATCTGAAAAACTGTTGGACTCAACTTCCCTTAATTATCTCAGTCAACAAAATAACTGTTTATAGGTGTGCTTAAAACCTCAGTTCTTAATTTTCAAGACCTAAAACTAACAATAATGAGTTATTGACTAGCAAAGCACTTGGAATCTAATACATTAGAAATTCTAATTTCTAAGATCATTCTTGCTGGGATCCAGATCAAATGAATTCAGACTTCAACATACATCTCAGTCTTCAACAGCATGCCCTGACTCAGTGCAGCCTGAATGTCTGCAGAAAGACCATGAGGGTCCTCGGAAAGCCATGGTCAAATCTTTTCTTTTTGGACTTCAAAATGCTGCAGGTTCAAGGTAAGGTTAAGCCTCCACTAATTAAGAAACAGAAAAGTTTATTTTAAGTTTAGAAAAAGTCAGTTGCTGAGAAGTTGCATATACTAGCTCTTGCCTTGCTACTCTTTAGCTAGTGAAGTCCTATATAGTTCCTCCAACTAAAATAAATTATTCTTCTTTCAAAAAGATCCCAGAGTTTTTGTCTCTGTCATTGCCTCCCTCATCCAGTTCCTCACCGTCACTGTCCCACTGGCTTAGCTCTCGGATAAGGGCTCACATAACAACTGGGTGACTTTCAGATTGATTGATTGATTTTTTTTTTCTTGACAGTCTGTCTAGTGCTCTTCCCAAACTAAAAGGAAAAGCATTTTATGGTCTGTAAACTATGTTCTCTGTTAAGTTATTTTATGCTCTTAATAACTGTGTAAAATAGATCTTCATTTCCCTGATTTTACAGAGGAGAAAAGTAAGTTCCGGGGAGATCTAGCTGAACTATGATCACTCTGCTATCATCCTGCAACAGCATTATACACGAATGGACTGGACACGATAGAGACTTCAGCAGGGTGTGCATGCGCCGACTCATAAATCCAAAAGCAAGAACTACAACATATGGTATGAACTTTATTGCACGTAGTATGAAGTTGTTGCACATACTAATTGAAGGGAACAAGAGGTTTATTCTCTTATGATTGTCCAGTTACAGTTCTCATCCAACATGGCAGGAGAGCACACACCATCACCAAAGGGCCAAGGAAACTGGCTGCACCATATCCGTGTAATAGCTGAGAGAAGGACGATCCTTACTTGTCAGATCAGCATGTCTGGCCAAGTATATACAAGGATGCCTCCTTTCTCAAATAGTTTCTTCCATTTTATTCACCTGCCAGGGGACTAGTCCCACTCACCATGAGTTGGACCTTCCCCATCCACTAGGCAATCTCCTGCAGTTAACTCAACTTCTAATTCTCTACAAATGTGCCTAGAACTCAAGCCCTCAGTCATCAAATTGATACCTGTACTTAACCATAGACAAAGCACTTGTCTAGCCTGTGCAGGAGCTTAGGTTTGATTCCCAACAATACAAAACAAATAAAAATGCATCAGCCTAGCTGCACTGTTAAACAGCCTGCAAAAGGCTGCTTTTTAAAAGGTTGGACAGAATGGTCTTAATACAGTTAAAGGTTAATAGATGGCCTCTCAGTTGCGTGAAAGCCCATTGGAGTTGCAGCAAGTATTTTGAGGGAATAGATTGAGATCGCCCGGGGTAAAAACTGATCGTGAGTGAATACAGCCGTCACCAGTGTGTCTGTGTGAAGACTTCATAAGTCAATGTGACATTGAAGAAGCAGAGAAATGAAGAAGTTTGTGGGGGTAAAGCATATATTCAAAACTAAGATGGAAAGGCTGACTGTATGAAGAAAGGTATGAAGGGGAGGAGCATAAGGGAAGGGAATGAGGGGGCAGATAAGTTTCCCCTCATACTTGCCCTCTAGGCTTGTTTATGTATATTTGTATAAAAGCAGAAGAGGAACTACTTGGTGCAAGCAATAGGAGAAGCCAGGACAAGGAGGGTAATGAGTCAAGTGCATGTGATATGTGTCAAAATGAAACAAAGTGGTTTGTATGCTGGCTAAAAATAATTTTAAAACAAATTAAAATGCTAAAAAAATTAAAAACTGCCATATAATAGTTACAATGCAATCTAACTATCTAAAGAAAGAATATGAAGGATCAACTGGTCCCTATGGAGCCAAGATAAAGGAAACTAAAGAGCAGCGTGCAAAATGGGCATATGCTCAGTGAGACTCTGCATCTCCTGAAAGGTTTTCCTCCCTACAGAGGAGCCTTTCGGTTTCCAGGACCATCACCCACCTGTGTCACTTGCCCCAGGACAACCATGCTTATCATCTTCTCTCTTCATGGCTGACTTCACTGTGTGTGGGTTCAAAGACCAAGAATAACACATATCTTGATTCTAAGCAAGAGTCCACATTCACATGAGTTTTATTGTAGTTGTAATTGCTCTATTTATTATCAGTTATTGCTGTTAATCTTTTACTTAATTTATACATTAAAATTTATCACAATTATATACATACACATATACGATACATATATACATATATATGTATGAGAGAGAGAGAGATGATACCTGCAAGTCTCAGGCATCCACTGGGATCGTCCCCAGTGAGACGTAAAGGGAGGTATCATATCACTAAATGAACTTCTTGGTAAAGGTCTCCTTTCTAAAAATAGTGTCCCAGGTTTAGTATTTTTTAAAGAAATTCCTAAAAATTAGAATTAAAGGAATGAGAGAGAGAAGAAGGAAGAAGGAAGGAAGGAAGGAAGGAAGGAAGGAAGGAAGGAAGGAAGGAAGGAAGGAAGGAAGGAAGGAAGGAAGGAAGGAAGGAAGGAAGGAAGGAAACTAAAGGAAACCAAGTTAGTTCCTCTGGAGAGTTAAACTCAGTATATACATAGTAGAATTTTGGAATCTACTTTAAAAAATAACTCAGATATCTGACACATACCCAGATCTGGAAACTACTGCTCAAATGAGCATTCTCTATCCTAATACATATTAGAATGATCAGTGTGAGGGGGCATTTAAAAAACAAGAACAACGACCACACAAAGCCTTATTCTACATCAGTAGTTTCCAAGTTTTCGAACTTGGATCACCTGAGAGCTTTAAAATTTCCCAATGTTGTGGTGTTGGCACAAATCACTTATATTAAAATTGCTGTGAATGAGATCTAGCCAGTATGTTTCTGAAGCATTTTCCTGATGATTCTAAAACATGATCAGGATTAAGAATCACTGTCTAGGTGAGAGGTCACTAAACTTCCTGTCAAGGGTCAAGGAGCAGACGTGTCTTGTCAGGCTTCCTGTATTATGCAATGTGTTATTCAACCGAGCCCCATGCTGCAGCACAAGGCAACCAAAAGCCAAATGGAAATAAGTGGGTATAGCTGTGATCCAATGAAACTGTATTTATAGGAGCAACACGTAAACAGTGTCTGTCAAATCCCTTCTCTGGCACGGGACATACATTCTGCTTAGGAAGAAAGTAGTGAACATTGTGAAACGCATAAGATGTATATGTATATTTATAAATACATAAAGTGAAAATGTAAGACTCTTGGTATAGTGCCCAGCTCAATGGGAGCTAAAAATCAGACTCCTTTACACCAGCTCAGGACAGAGCCTATTACTTCCTTGTAGCTCCTTAAAATAAATAAAAGATATTTTCTTTTCTTTATTTTTTTATGTATGCATGCATGATGTGTGTGCTCGCGCGCGCGTGTGTGTGTATGTATAGGTAGATATATACATGTGTGCATGCTTGCGTGTAAGAGGGCACTTGAGTATATATGCCTGTGAAGGCCCAAGGGTGACACTGGAAATCATCCTGGATTGTTCTTTCATTTTATTGCTTTGTTCTGGGAATTCCCAGGCTCTGCCTTAAAGGTTGGCATTTTTACATGGTTTCTAGGATTCAAACTTACATTCTTTTGCTCACAAGGCTTCACTGAGCCATCTCTCCAGTCCAATATTTTTATTTCTGTCCTATTTCCCCACTTTCTGTTTTACTCTCCCATTCATTAAATCTCATGAACATTCACAACAAAATACTAACACATCAAGTAATAAATGAAAGGTGTAATGTACTTGGATCAATGGGGGTCTAACCACAGAACGCAAGGCTAGCTCAACATTTGAAAATCACTTAATGAAGAATGTCTTATTGGAGAAAAGAACACCCTTTAAGTGCTCTTTCAACCATAGCCCCACAACTCTGGACACTACTGATCTTAAGGTTCCAATTTTCACAGAGATGTTTGGAGTGCCTGGCCTTGTAATGTACAATAGTCTCAAAGAAAGCAACATCAGAAGAGGACACCCCTATTCCTGGGTTGGATGGACTCCCACAGTTCATGCAGGAGATGCACATAAGGTTATTTTGTGTTGGAGTTACCAGAGACACAGGAGAGGGAGTATTTGGCCCACTTGAGACACTCTGGAAAGGAACTGCTACAGAACACACCCACAACTGACCCCAAACACCTCTCTAGCGTTCTTTCTTGCCTCATCCACCAAGATAGCTCTTTACCTTAAATGGCATGAGGCAAAATTCAGTCTGCCCCTGGGATCATGAAAGCTAAAATATTTGTAGTTGAACAGTTAATTTTTGCTGTTTTTAACTTATTGTACATTGAGATCATTATTCTTTGATGCCTACTTAAAACATAGCAATGGTAGGATGATTTTTGGACTCAGGAATTCCTTGTTATTTTCCTTCCTTCCTTCCTTCCTTCCTTCCTTCCTTCCTTCCTTCCTTCCTTCCTTCCTTCCTTCCTTCCTTCCTTCCTTCCTTCCTTCCTCCATCCCTTCCCCTCTCCCTTCTTCTTTCCCTTTTCCTTCTTTTCCTTAAAAAACTGGCTATTCAGGTCATTAACTCTGAGTACTAATCACAAAGTAGACATTGAATGTTAACTTTGAGCTTCCTGATAGTCTAAGCATATCCAAATGTTAATTTTGGAACCCGAGACAAAACAAATAGTAACAGCAAATATGGCAGCTTGTTGCTGGCTTACTATGGAAATGTCAAAAATTACTTAAAACAAAAATATACAATAATCTTAATCTGTTTCACCTTATCATATGGATTGGATTTAATTATTTGTTCAAATCTGTATGGTTTTACCTTAGAATCACAGATATTCTTAACTTTCAAAAACATCTATTACAATAGTATATTTGGGTCTGTTAAATAGCTTTCATAGAACATTTAAATATTTTGAATACACCATATAGATATTTGGGAGGGGGTTGGTATGTGTATGTATGTATTCATGTGTATGCTATGTTTATATGTGCATGTATGTGTATGTGCGTAATTACGAGTATGTGTGTATATGTGTGTGTATTTGCATGCATGTGTGTTTGTGTGTGTGTGTTTCAAAGGGCCAGCATAAATGCAAAGGAAGGATTTTAGAGGAATATTAGCTATCTAAAATTTTAAAAATTAATGAAAATATAGTTTGTTTATGTAAAACAGCAATTGACTCATAAGACAAAGATTGATCAGCTCAAAATTTGTATTCCTACATAGATTTAGATAAGGGTTTTCTTTCTTCATCTTAAAGGTACCAAAGATATGAGTCACCTATTCCTTTTAGTTGGAAGTGTCAGGGAGAAATTCCCAGGGACCAGTCAGAGGAAGCCCATAGCACGCCACATACCCTGTTCTTTGCTTGAAAGGAAACTTAATTAATTCAGCCAGGAAGAGACACATAGGGGTGACTCAATCATTTCTTCTCTCCCATCATGTTCCTATAAACATACAGGACAAATCCAAGACAGAGTGGGAAGAGCTGGGAAGGGCTCTAGAAGAGCTTGGAAAGCTATTCCTGTAAGCAGAATATAAATCTGATCCAATACACAAATATCTCTAGGTAGCTAGCATAGAAGGTTACAGTTTTCAGCACAGACGAAAGACACCTAGAATGGAAAACAGACATTTGCAAGAAGAGGAATTAGTTGGAGGGGTACTCCAGCAGATTTTGTGTTTTACAACCCTGGTAATTTAATTTACAGATTTTTTTAAATAGGAACATTTGCTATACCAATATTGTATGTGTGTCTTTTTTTGTGTTTGTTTTTGCACATTCTGAGACCTACAAGGTGTATGAACTAGAACTAAAGATCAGAACTTAATTTAACTGAAATTTCAATGTGTCTTAAGGAAAAAAATTATGAAAGTATTAATTTACAAAAAGCTAACAGAGAGAGGGCCAATAGATTGCTCTGTAAAGATGCCTGTGTAAACCTAGTGCTCTGAGTTTGATTCCCAAAGCCACCACATGGTGAAAAGAGAGAAAAGACTTCCAAAAGTTGTCCTCTGACCTTCATACATGTGTGGGGGCATGCACATGCCTGTCCTCTCTCTCTCTCTCTATTCTCTCTCTCTCTCTCTCTCTCTCTCAACTAAATAATTTTAAAAAATTAAAGGTAACAAGTTTTAGAAGCTTTATTTAAAAAATAAATTTTAAAACTTGGGCCAGTGAGATGGCTCAGCAAGTAAAGCCCTTGCCACCTAGCCCGACAACCCGCGTTCAATCGCTGGAGCCTGTATGGTGAAAGGAGAGAACTGACTCACAGAGGTCATCCTCTGACCTCTGACCTCTGATCTCTTGCAGAGATACCACACAATCATTTTACTCAACACAGATAGGGATTCAGCATTGACCAAGTCTTAATATTATACGTACTTGGTCTATTACACCAAAGTCTAACTTGGTGAACCAATGAGATTTTTGTGTGTGTGTGGTTACTTACAGGAGTGTGGGTGAGGGTCACTTGGAGGAAGAATGACTTGACAGCTACCTCACCAGACAGTCCATCCCAGTCTCAGTGAGACACATGGAGCTGCGGCCTGGAGCTCTCTGTGCACAAGTGGCTGCTTGGAGAGTCTCCTTCACACTGACTGGCTGGGTGGGTCGTAGGGTTGCCTGGGAAGTGTCTTCCCTTAGCAGTTGTTTACTGCTTTTCTTTGCTTTTGACAAGGGGTTGTATCCTGAATCCTGATAGTTTCAAGAACTCCCTGGACAAAGGAGCTGTTTACCGTGTGAGCCTTTCCTTCAGGAATGTTTTGAATGGCTACACAATATCCTCCTTTTTTTAGATGGGGGCAAAGATCAAGATGGCAGTCCTATTATTCCCAGAGGAAAAGTGCCATAGAACACCTTCGAATAAATTCTGTGAGCACACACAAAACAGATGTAAAAAAAAAAAAAATTAAATGTCAGAATTCACATGATTCCAAGGAATCTAACATTTCTCAACTTCCTGTTCTCATCTGTCCTTTTCTAGCTTGCCTCTTCTACTTTATCACCTGGCCACCCTGTTCTTTTCAGTAGTCAATACCTAAGGGAACAAACCTCTGCACCCAAAGATAAAACCCAGAGGGAGAGATGATCCTGATACTGTCAGTACTCTCCAAACAAAAAATAAGCTGCAAGCTTTGGTTACAGGGTTTCTTGAATCCTCTCAGAGCTACATAGAATTTGCTAAAGAGTTTCAGATACCATGTTGACCTACAAAATAGAACTTTCTGACTTTTGTTAAAACTTTTATTAATAATAAAGTCACCTTCTGGCGATGATCTCTTAAGATGGGGAACAATAGTCTCTGTTACAAGCTTCACCTTTTGTCCTCTTGCTTTTAAGTGGCCCCTTTTATATTTCAAAGCAGAAATGCATGTTTTATACCTTTTTTTTTGCTGAGAATGCACTTTGATATAATTCTGGATTTAATGTAATTATGTCATTATGTTTATTAGTCTGTTAGCCTGTGTTCACTTAAGACTTTCAACCGTCAAGATGGCACCGAAAGCAAAGAAGAAAGCTCCTGCCCCTCCCAAAGCTGAAGCCAAAGCTAAGGCTTTGAAAGCCAAGAAAGCAGTGCTGAAAGGCGTCCACAGCCACAAAAAGAAGAAGATCGCACATCACCCACCTTCCTGCGGCCTAAAACCCTGTGGCTTAGGAGGCAGCCCAAATACCCTCGCAAGAGCGCCCCCAGGAGAAATAAGCTTGACCACTATGCTATCATCAAGTTCCCCTTGACCACCCAGTCAGCCATGAAGAAGATAGAAGACAACAACACACTTGTGTTCATTGTGGATGTCAAGGCTAACAAACACCAGATCAAACAGGCTGTAAAGAAGCTCTATGACATTAATGTGGCCAAAGTCAATACACTAATCAGGCCTGATGGAGAGAAGAAAGCTACGTGCGACTGGCTCCTGATTATGATGCTTTAGATGTTGCCAACAAAATTGGGATCATCTAAACTTGAGTCCAGCTGCTAATTCTAAATACACATCTTTTTCACTATAAAAAAAAAAAAGACTTTCAACCACAAGAAGTTTGATCAAATAACCAGGTGATTTTATTTCACTTGTTTATAAATGTAGATTCTCTTTCTTTTTAAAATTAGTAAATTTGTTTTGCTTGTTTTATAACTAAATTTTAACACAGAGGTTATATGATCTTGTTTTATCATATATGCTTGTGTATTCTGGGCTGGAAAGATGGCTCAGGGGTTAAGACTCTGCTTCACAAGCAGAAAGTACTAAGTTCATCCCATGTCTCATGTGAAAATGCCAGGTGGAAATGGTGGTGGCCTGCATTTCTAGCCCTGATGGGAGGAGCCTACAAAATTCCAGAGTTAAGCAAAAAGGAGGTAGAAGCAATCCAAGATGTTTTCCAAAGTCACCCTTGGTCCTCCACAGGAACACACAGTGCCCTCTGATACACACACACACACACACACACACACACACACACACACACACACACACGTACACGCATACACGCACACAGACACTGGCAATTCCCTTACCTTGTAGCTGTGGGGAGTTACCAGACACCAGGCATTCTCAACTCTGAAGACTAGGGAGAAGGGAAGTGAGAGGAGGAAATGACTCCCTCTCTGTAGCTTTAACATTTTCTCCCTATCTGTAAATCTGTGTTTATGAGATGAAGTCTCCCCAATATTTGATTCAAGATGGCTTATAAATAAGTGCTCCTGTAAACATGGTCAAGTCTTTTTTTAAAAATTTTAAAAACTTTTTATTTATTTTAAGTGTGTGTGTGTGTCCCTGTGGAAGACCAAAGGTGATTTTAGGAATCATCCTGGATCCCTTCTTACTTCCTCTTTCCTTTGCTCTTGGATTTCCCAGGCTCCACCCACCAGGACCAGAAGTGCAGGCTGTGACCATTTTCACCTGATGTTTTTACACAGGATTTGGGATCCAAACTCAGGACCTTCCTTTTTGCAAGGCAGAATCTTTACCCCTGAGCCCGGTCAGAGTCTTTTAAAAATATTTTATTTGTTTGTTTGTTTACTTATTAAAGAAAGAGAGAATAGTGTGACATGACATGCAAATGGAGGTCTGAGAACAACTTTAGGAAGTTGGTCATCAGATTTTTGCACAGACATCTTTACTCATTGAGCCACTTCACCAGTCTCCAAATTCTTTTTGGTTCATAATTCAACAGAACTTTAAAGGCAAAAGTCCCAACTCTGGCAGTACCAACAGATTGGGCTTGGACATTTCTCTCAATATACCAATTAAAGAAATAAGCAATGACAAGGGAAAATAAAAAAGTAAATTTCACCAATGTGGGCAGGTAAGGAAGATCCAATATCCCAAGTTCATCTTTAGGCTACTGCAATTTACAATTATATATTTAGTTAAATATAAATATATAGCATATATATAATTGAATATAAATATATGATATATATAATTAAAGGTTCTAGTGAAGGTGTGGTTTTCTTGATCATTATCTCAGTTCTGGTTCTGCAGGGTGATCCTTGAAATCCTTACTGCTTAAGGAGACACACTGGTTGAAAAGCTATTACTTCTGACCCAGGTGTAGTGCCTCATGAATACCTCCCCTCATGTAAGATATGTATGTCCTGGGAGGTCATGCTGTTTCTGGAATCCAAAGTGAGTACGAGTTTAGGTCAGCAATTTGTCTGTGTTCCTGTTGAATGATAAGGAAAGGAAGTTTCTGAAACTAGTGTTGGGGCTGGTTTAGGCCTTCCCGGGGCCCTTTGAGTACTGACCAATTTGAGTAATAAGATCAGCACTTTGAACTTCTTTGTTTCTACTCTTTGTCTCTTTGGGAGATTTTTGTTTACACTGTGGCCAGTCTCAGGTGGGAAGTGATACTGATCAGCTCACTGAGTTCTCACCTTGTGCTTTATTAATTTTTTTATTTACCCAGAGTTGTGGTAAAAGAGTGTTGACCTTGAAGCTGCTGTTACCTTGAAGCTGCTGTTAGCTTGAAGTTGCTGGCTGTTTGAGTACTAAGTTAGTCATAACGATTTAGTTGCCATCAAATGTTCTCCTATTATGCATTCCTTACTTCTTGTTTTTATAAGATTATATTAGTCTTGCTGTTTTTACTATGATTGACCAACTTTCATATATAATACCCAAGCAGTTTAGAATAAATTTGTCTCAGTCTCAATCTCAGTCTGGCTGAGACCCCTCTGTCCCTGGCCTGGTTTAATTCCCACTCATCCTCCTTGTGAAACTCATGCTGACTAGTAAGTGCTGGCACTTACAACTAGCAAGCTTGGGGGAGGGGTTCCCTCTGCAGCTGGGGGAGGAGACTCTCCTGCCAGCTAAGCAGATGAACTGTTGAGCAGTTGCAGTCCATCTGAAAGAAGCTAGCCAAGCAGTTTGGAAGGAGAGCCTGGAGAGGCCCAAAACAGTTCGAAGAAGACTCTGAAGTACTCAAGTATAGTAGAGACTACTGAGCAGGCTAGTCAAGAAGTTGGAGAGAGGCCAGTAAACAATCCAGCAATGTGAGAGAGATCGCAGAGGAGCCCAGAAACCTGGAGGGTACTCTCCAAGAAAATCACGCAGCAAAGAGCTCCAGGGGTCCCGCTTCTGTGAGTCTCATCGATGCTGGGGGAGGCTTTCTGGGAGAAGCAGCTGCCTTTGAATCATCCCTGGTTCTGTCAGTAACCCTCATCCCTATCACTGGTTTGGTTCGTCAATCAGACCTAGGCATAATTGTTGCTTTTGTTAGGTATGCTGAACACGAAATAGCCCAAGCTGCTCCCCTTTCCCAACTCTGCCTCAGGCCCTGGCCCATCTGCAGCTGGAGATAGAAATAGCATACTCCCAAGCACTCTTCCCAGTCCACAGACCACCTAGATAAAGCAGCCCCATTCTTCCAATGATTCTTCACAGCCTCCAGCCCACCTGCAACTAAGATAAGTTGACACATTCTCTCAAGGACTCTCTACACACCCCAGGGTGGGCCCTCCTTCCCATCCCAGTACTTTTCCAGCCACATGCCCCCTGCCCTATAAAAGAATCTCCAAAGCCTAACTTTGTGGCTCTTTCTACCTGATTTACAGTCAGCCACCCTGCTTGCTTCCCAGTAAAATCTCCTGTGTGCATAACATGGTGGCTTGGTGTGTCTCTGCATCTTCCATCACATCCCAAGGTCCAGGGGCTTCCCAGGAGCCCCTTACGACTTTGTTCTGTCATCAGGCTCCTACCTGGAATAGATGGCTGTGTGGCATCTCCCGAGGAAGTATTCACACAATACTTGTTCACATAACTGAGTGAGGGGGGAGCACTCATGGGGAAAGCCCAATATAGACTTCTGTAAGAAACCCCAACAAATTCATTGGTTCACAGTGATAGAACCAAAGATGGGCTGAGAGGGGTGGTGGAAGGCTTAGTCCCTGTCATAGATAACAAAACTTGCAATAGATGCAGAACAGTTTAAGGGTAAAGCATCTACAAAGGGAATCCCAACATGGCCCCCCTTCCCCATGTGGTTTGTGGCAATGTGCCTTCTTATATAGTGGTGGATACATGGTATGGATAGTGAGACATGCAATTAAAGTTGAGCCCGTAGGAGGTTAAAGTGTCTGTGGGGGGGAACCTAGGGTGGCAAGTTGACTTCACTGTGGTATGGTGAGGCATGTTTGCTTGATGAGGGGGGTTTGCCATGTGAGTTCAGAGATGCTTTCAGGATGGTCAATGGATTGGAACAAATACTGTGGTTTCTGAGAGCAGCATGCCAGGGACAAGGGTATAAGCGAGCAGTTGCAGAGGATGCGTGGCGATACCTATGGTTTTTTACCACTATTTTTATTCTTTTAGTGTCTCACACATGAATATAGTGAAAATATCATATTTTCCCCATCCCATTTCCCCCTCCTCTTCCCCTAGTAACCCTGCCCAACCCCCTCCTCTTTTGCATGTGTGGCCCACTGGGTTTCATCTGTCTCCCCCCCCCCCCGTGGTGTCATGTGCCTGACTACTTGCCAGAACATAAATAATGTATCAGTGGGTATACCATTGCAGAAACCATTTTCCACATTCTCCCCATCAGCATTAGCCCTCATCGGTCTCTCGGCAAAGCCCCTTGAGAGCTATGTTTTGTGAGAAATGTGTCTGAAGCTGAGGCAGCTACCCACAGGGAACTTATTTATGTGAAGGAGGAATTATAGTGGGAAAAAGAAATGCGGTAGCATCCTCTGTTTTGACCTCTGACCTCTGACCTCTGACCATAAATTGGATAAAAGAGAGAGAGGAGGAAAAAAAAAAACAAACCATGGTATCATTGACAGAAGATATCTCTCAGGTGTGACTTTCACAGAGAAAATGGGAAAATGCACGGTTTGGCATGGAGAGCCCTAACAATGATCCAGTTCAAGACACTACTGTAGCCAAGCAATACTTGGCTGAACTTCGAACTGGGAAAGACTTTTAGGTATGCAGTGAGAGAGTCCATTGCAGCCTGGATCATGAGGTTGTGGGGGCAGATAGGATTGCCTGACAGCTCTGGGGGCAGAGAAACTGAGTACATAACTCTCTGTCCCTCAAGACAAGGGCTGCAGGACCTCAGTCCCTGATGGACTGGCTCACACGAGTAGTTAGGAACACTTGGTTATCACCAGCTCAGGTCCCCATGAATGTCTAGGAATGGAAGACTGCAGAGGAAGGACAGGCATTGGTGAGAGAACTGGGTACTAGAGAAACTGTATTTGAGGCCCAGTGTGCTGGACCAGATAGGACCGTGCATAGGGAATTAAGAAAGAAATTAATTCACTAGGGACCCAGGGCTTGGTATAATGTTTTAGTGGCTTCGTTAAGTCCCTTGGGTTTGTGTGACATTTACAGGGTTGGAAAAAGCTCTGATGAATCTGAGTGACTTAGACCAATATGTAAATCAGGTCTATAAAGTGTTAAAACAATCTAGAGTCATTAAGGAAAGGACGAAACAGAAAAAGGGGCCTGTTAGAGTCTCTAGAAAGCAGATGTGGCAAGATTTGTGTCAAGCTGGAATTTCTAAGGGAAAGACCGATAAATATCCAAAAACTGTGTTGTTGAGCTTATTAGGAAGCTTTGAAACTAGAACAACAGTTCACAGAAGGAAGGAGTGAATGTTAAGATAACGCAGATGAAAAAGACTAAGCTTGCCCCAGGAGTGGGCAGTACTCTCCCCCAGAGTGAGCTGCATACATTTCTCTCCTACAAGAAAATCTACCGATGTGGGAATTGTTTGCCCAGCCCAGGGCTCGCACTGCATGCACATATAGCTAAGGGAGAGAAAATGGGAGTGTCCAGCTCCAGTGCCAGACCGAGTCTCCAGACCCAGGGCTCTCCCAGTAATATGGGCAGTGGAGAGCCAACTGTTGATGTCATAGACACAATGCCACCACCAGAACCTGCTAGACCTGAGCAGCAGGTGCAGCATGGAGAGCAAAGACTCCTTCTCCTTCTCCCTGAGCAGGACCCAGCAGCTAGAGCCTCAGCATCCCATCCACTGGAGATGGGGAGATACGTGGAAGTGTTCCAGGAAGAGGAAGCAGCGTGGCCAGACAGGATAGCGCCCAGCAATGCTCTTTTTAGGAACCAGTTCATATAAGCTGTGGAACCTTTCATGTTGTATTGGATGTGGGTAATGTTTTCCTTTAGTATCTCTTTAGTTGCTGATGCCTGTGATCGCCTTGAGAGCTTCTGGAGATCCTGCCAACTCCTTGTAAAAATGTTTCATTATATAGATGGTAGAATGCTAATCTGAGTCTACTACAGATTTGGAAACCCACATGAAGGACAAAGAGCAAGGATGGGGAAATGGTTTGCAAAGAGTACAAGAGTCAGATACAACTGCAAGATTCTTGGGAGCTTTTAAGATAATTGAGTGAGACACAGCTAACATCCACCAAAGTGACTAGAATCAAAACAATGGCTAAGTGTAAGCTAAGATATATACTTGTTGCAGATCTCCTGCATGATTGCTGATAAATGAATATCAAATGGCTTAAGGGAACAAGGGGCTTATTTTCTGACTGATAGTCCGATATAGTTCATAGTCCAACTTGACAAGAGAGCATGCACTAATACCAGGGCCGAGGGAACTGGCCACACCATCTCCACATAATGGCTGAGAGAGGGACGATCCTTAACTTGCCAGACCAGCATGTCTGTCCAAGTATATTCAAGGATGCCAACTCTCTCAATCAGCTCTCTGTGCTTTATTCCAGGGCCTAGTACCACCCACCTGGGTCTTCCCTGTCAGCCAGACAATCTCCTGCAGGTTTTCTCTGGGCTTAACCCAACCCCTAATTCTCCACACATGTGCCCAGAGCTCAAAACCTTCAACTGTCAAGTTGACACCTATGCCTAACTATGACACTTGTGTGGGTGGAAAAGGTACTTCTGAGAATCATATTGTGGAATGAGGATCCCAGTGCTGAGGGGGGGGTAGATCATCTTTATGAGAGTTGTTGGCCAGGGAGGTCCCAGAAACCACTCCCCCCAAACAAATGGTAAAGTGCTATTGATTGCATGCCAGAACTAGACTGTCAGTAGATGGTAAGACCTTCTTGCTGAAGACATTGCATGCTGTGGTCATAGGATAGCCCACACAGGCAGGCAAGAGCGCAGCCCTGAAGCCTAGTCAAGCAGAGGAGAGTGCACCCAATAGCATGTGAGGGCACACTCCTGATAGCCAGGCAGCCCAGCAGCCATAGTATCCAGCACAGTGTGTGCCTACAGGTGTCCTAGTGGAACAGAATGCTTTGGGTGCAATGAGCAGCTTTCTGTTTGGATTAAAGACCTGCTCCGCAGCAGGAGTTCATATCAACATTTGTGCTTATATCTATAGAGTGCTGTCTTGTGTGACCCAGCTGTGGAGTTCTAACTGGCGGTGAGTGCTGATAAACTCCTGGCAACTTGTGAAGCTCCTGAGGACAAGAGACTGTGGCTGACACAGTGATCCAGTGCCAAGCCAGGGCTGGATATGGATGTCACTTCTTCCAGGGCTCAAGGAAGTAAGAGCCAGAGGAAAGGGGTGGAATGTTGAATGGACATTTTTCCTCTGGGCAACCATTTTAGACTCTGCCTCAGTCTAAACTAAGGATGATATCGGTTAACAAATTGAAACATTCAGTTTGAGGAAGCCTCAGCAAGTAAACAGCTCCGTAGGTTTAGGAAGTTCCTGAAACTAACAAGCTTGCAAGGGAGCTCGCAGCCAGGAACAAGCAACAGATAAAAAGGGGAATGCTGAGCAGTTCCAATCAGTCTGGAAGAGGCTTGAAGCAGTCAAGTTTAAAGAGACTGCTAAGCAGGCCAGTCAAGAAGCTGGAGAGAGAGAGGCCATCTACAGTCAAGAGGGCAGAGAGACCCTCGAGCAGTCCAAAAGTCTGGAGGAGACTCTCCTGGCATGTCATGCAGAGCGAGCGCTAAGGATGCAGCTTCCATTGGCAGGGGGAGTCTTTCTGAAATGTAGGTGCTTTGACTCATCCCTGCTCCTGTAACCCTCACTCCTACTCCTGTAAGTAACTCCAGTAAACACATTGGTTTGTCAAGTTGGACCTTGGTACAATTGTTTGTTCTGTTATCAAACACCTATCTGGGGTGGATAGAAAGTTGTGTGATGAGTCCCCAGGAAAAGTGTTTGCTCTTGGGAAAGCCACCCCCCCCCATCTTGGACTGATCGGGAATGCAAAGTCACACCAACCAGCACATAATGTACAAAGGAGATTTATTGTCAAGCAAGCAGAAGGGCAAATAGGCAAAGACCATGCAGCAGCTGTCTCTGTATCAGAGAAGTAGCAACTCTGGGGGGGGGGGTGTCTCTTATAGGGCATGGCCATGTGACTATGCAGCAGGAGGATGTGACCATAGGGCAGGGGTATGTATTTGGAAAAGTACTGGGATGGGAAGGGGGGGAAGGAAAAAAAGTCCTTGGGACCTGCAGACAGGGTGGGGCTGTGGAGCTGCAGACAGGTGAGGCCGTGGAGCTGCAGACAGGTGGGGCTGTGGAGCTGCAGACAGGTGGGGCTGTGGAGCTGTCCTTGGGAGAGTGGCTGTAGGGAATGCTTGGGAATATGTCCAAGCAGGCTTGGGCTGTGAGATCCTTTTGTCTGAAAGCGCACATTGGAGGGAGGAAGCAGCTTAAGCCATTTTGTGTTCAACATGTTTTACACACACCATATTTGGCATAGTCAGCACGACTCATGACAGAACCAAAGATGAAGTGAGTTCAGGTCACCAGAGACGATACTGAGGAAGAAAGAGCAAGAGCACAGTTGCAAGTAGGGCTGGGCTACCAAACCTTAAGTCCCACAGCCTGTGGCCTGCTTTCCTCCAGCAAAGCTCCACTTTCTAAAGATACCGTGACTGTCCTGAAACGTTATCAGCTAAAGATTCGAACACGTGAGCCTATGTGGGACAACTTGCATTCAAACCATGACACTGGCATTTATACTTATTTTTCTGAGAACTCTGTTGTTTAGCCTTTTTTTATTGTCATTTGTTTCTGTTTAGTTTTTTGAGTTCTTCGTATGTTTCAGATATTAGTCCTCAATCAGATGTGTAGTTAGCAAAGATTGTCTCCCATTCTATAGACTTTCTTCAATTAACTGCTTCCTTTGCTGTTTAGAAGTTTTTTCAGTTTCATGAGGTCCCATTCGTCAATTGTTTGCCTTATTTCCTGAGCAACTCTTGGCTATGCCAGCATCATGAAGTGTTTTTCCTCTAGCAGTTTCAGAGTTTCAAGTCTTACATTAAGCTCTTTGACCTGTTTGGAACTGTTTTTTGTGAAAAATGAGAGAGAAGGATTAGTTTCACTTTTCTATATGCATAGATGTCCAGTATCATTTGTCTTCTCCAATGTATATTTTTAGCATTTTGATCAAGTCAGACAGATTCTTGCTGTATGATCTTATAGCCGAGTCATCTGCTCTATTCCATTAGCCTCTGTGTCTGTCCTATGCCAGTACCATGCTGATATCTCCAGCACTATCCTTTTCATGATCTCTTTGCTTCCATGTGAATTAATTTTTTTTCTGAAGAATGGTGCTAGACTTTGGATGGGTGTTGCATTGAGTCTGTAGATCGCTTTTAATAGGACGGCCAGTTTCACAGTATTAATTCTTAGAGTCCATGACAACGGGAGATCTTTCTATTTTATAGTGTGTTTGCTTCTTCAGTGATTTAAAGTATACATTGTGGAAACGTTTCACTTCATTCACTAGGTTTATTCCAAAGTCATTTGATTAGGGGTTACTATGAATGGGACTGTTCCCAAGACTTCTTTCCTGGCATTCTTGCCATGGCATATATAAAGGCTACTAAGTTTTATGTTAACTTTGTATACTGCCACTTTGTTGGAAGTATTCAACTCTAAAAGTCTTCTGGTAAATCATTAAGTTTCATAACATGAACAATTAAGGATATCTTAATATCTTTCCTGCTTGTATACCCTTTTTTTGTTATCTTATTGCTCTAGCTAAGACCTGAAGCATTATATTGAGTAAGAATGGAGAATGTGAACACCTTGTCTTGTTCCTGATATCAGTGAAATATGTTTTTAAGGATCAAGGATTTTATGTCTATTGAGTTTTCTTTATTTGGCTAGTTTGGTAAAGCTTTTGTCAGAATCATTTGTCTTTTCAAAGAATCAACTCATTTCCTTGAGTCTTTCTACTATTTTAAGGCTTGAGTATGTGTCTTCATTTTAGGTGTTTTCATTTGTTGAAACTTGCTTAGTACCCTAATTATAGTTTATTTTTAGAGAAAGTGGGCTTTAGAAAATTTTTGCTTTCTTGATTCTTTCAATGATTCATTCATCACTCATAATATGTTGGTCAATCTCCATAAGTTTGTGTATTTTTTGTGATTTCTCTTGCTGCTTATTTCTAACTTTATTCTATTTGTGGCCAAGTAGAATACAAAAGTTATTTAAATTTCCCTGCATTTGTTGAAACCTGCTTTGTACCCTAAGATATAGTCTATTTTTAGAGAAAGTTCCATGGGCTTTAGAAAAGAATATATATTTTGTACTATTTGGATGAAATGTTCTATAGATGTCTGTTAAGTCCATTTATTATGTCATGTAAGGCCAATGTTTCTGTTTGTCAGAATGATCTAACAATTGGTGAGAGTGGGGTGCTGATATTACCACTATTACTTTTAGGGTTAATATATCTAGTAGTATTTGTCTTATGGAACTGGTTACACTTGTGCTCAGTGTATATGCTTATAATTACAATGTCCTCAGTGGGTTATTCCCTCATTTGGTATGAAGGGACCCTCCTTTTCTCTTTTTACTAGCTCTGGCTTGAAGTCGATTGTGTCAGATACTATAACAGTGATACCTGCTTGTTTTCTAATTCATTTGATTGGAATAACTCTTTCCATCCTTTTTCTGCAGGATGGCATCTGTATCTTTGATGGTGAGGTATGTTTCTGGAAGACAGCAAATAGGTTAATATTTTTTAAAAACCAATCTGCCACTCCATGTCTTTTGATTAGGTAATTGAGGCCATTCATACTCAGCTATTACTGAAATATGTATGCTAATACTTGTCTTTTTCATTGATTTTGTTGTGTTTGGTGTCTTTCTAAATCCCTTGTTTAGTTACTCTTCTATCATCTGTATTTTTCCCTGTAGTTTCTTGAGCGTATTTATTATTTTCTCCAGCATTCTCTGTAGAATTGGTTTAGTGGTCATAAATTCCTTTAGCTTACTTTTATTATAAAATGATTTTCTCCCTGCATCAATTACCATATGGATTTTTTGGTGGGTATAATAATCTGGGATGGCAGTTGTAGTCTTTCGGAACTTGAAATACATTTAGAAGCTAGCTTTTAAAGTTTGTATTGCAAAATCAGCTATCCTGCCTTTATATGTGACTTGTTCTTTTCTCCTGCAGCTCTTAACACACTTTCTTTGTTCTTTATACTTAGTGTTTTACCTAAAATATATGGAACAGTTTCTTTTAGTGTTCTATATGCCTCTTGTACTGTAGCCTCTCTCCAGACTTAGAAAAATTTCTGGCATGATTATATTGAAAATATTTTTGTGCCTTTGGCATTGAGTTTTTCTTCTATGCTCACAAGTTAGTTTTTTTTTTTTTTTTCCTGTGAATGGTGTCCTGAATATCTTGTGTTTGCTTTTTTCAAAATTCATCATTCCTCTGTACCAATTCCTCTGCCGTGTCTTCAAGACCTGATACTCTGCTCTCCGCATGACTCACGCTCTGAGGCTTCCCACTGAGCTTTCTACTTAGCTTACGTTTTCATTTCTAGCATTATTTCAGCTTGGTTTTTCTTCAGTATTTCTCTTTATTAAATTCCATTTTCACATCCTGCATTTATTTCATTTCATATGGCTGTTTAATCTGTTTTATAATTCACTCAGGAGCTTATTCATACCATCTTTCATTTCTTCGAGCTTACTTATATCATCATCAAATAATCCAGTATTTTATGTGGGATCTGGGGATTTGAACTCATCTTTTTGCTTGCATAACATGCACCTTAACTGCTCAGCCATCTCCCTGAACCTGGTCAAGTTTTTAGTCACCTTTCTTCTTTCTTTTTTCTGTGGAAGTATTTGCAATGCTTGGGAGGGACTATGTTTTAATACAGTTCAGGTGTCATTTTTCTGTTCATTACTGTTCAGGGCAGTAGGGGCAATCCTCAGCTTTTCCTGCAGTACTAGTCATTATACATAGGCAGACCTACTATTACAGTGTAATAGTTGACTACGTAAAAGATACATTTATTTTTAGCAAGTAACAGGAAATGGATAGTATTGTGTATACTACTTATTATGGATTTCAGTGGAAAGAAAAAGAAATAAGAAAAACCTGTGATTATTATAATGGTGATAGAAAACAGAGGAAGGGAATGCTATAGAAGGATAAATGTGAAGGCCAAAAAAGTGGGGAGGTATTATAGAATTTTGGCTAAAGGCAGAATAGATATACAAATATGATATCGGGGTCAGGGAGATGGCTTAGTGGTTAAAGACCTTGCCTCACAAACAAAAGGACCTGATTTAGATCCTCAGATCACACTTAAAAATGTTACATAGGTGACCCATCTATAATTCTAACCCTATAAGGCAGTCTGAGAACCCCAGAGCAAGCTGGCTAGCCAAACTAGTCCTACTGGTATGCTCTGGGTTTAATTAGAGACCCAGGTTCACAGCGATAATGTGAGAAAGAATGATTGAGGATGATTCTCCATATTAAGTGCATGTGTGTGCATATACCCACACAAACATGTATACTAACCCACATACAAGAACCCACATACCTCATACACATGGCATCAGATAATATAAAATATCACAAGGTGAAGGCACAGAGGCTCTGTAAAGTAGCCAGGCTATATTCTTTGGGAGAGGAAAAAGCAAGAGAAACTTGTAAGAAAATGAAAATGAATGAATGAATGAATGAAACCACAGAGATCAAGAACAGAGCACGGCTACCGTTCTGCTAAAGTGAAATTGATGCAGAGGGACAGAGAGTTAGGTGGAGATGAAGGATATGAAAACTGACTGACCTGAACGACAGACTTGTCTGTGACTCTCACATTTCTCCCCAGGGGTTCCTCTGCAATGACTGGTTTGTTCTCGCAGAAGTCTTCCTATAGCTGATGAGGTTACTAATGCTGTCCAGGTCCATGGGCTGTTTCACAGGTATAAGCTTAGATCTGGTTTGACCTCTGGAAATTCCTTAAGGGTTTCAGTTGGCCCCACCCACGTGCTGCTCTAGCCAATGTCTGATATGCTGCTTCAAGGCAGTGTGAAAGTTTCACGTATAGTTTCCACAAGGTTTTCAGTTTGCTGAATAATAAGCGACCCAAGATTTCTTTACTGTAGTTTCACAGGTTTCTGCACAGACCCTTAATATTGTTTCTTGAAAATATAACCAGACATTCACAGGCCACACTCTTTGTGATAAGTCTTGCTTCTGCTGCTGGTTGTCAGTGTGGCATATCCAGCGCCAAGGAGACAGTGTTTTTCCTATCTCCTCTTTCTGCCAATGCTGCTGGCCAGGATATGGTCTGTCTTCAGTTGTTTACAAAATGCCTCTGACTGACTGTGAGTATCATCCATCATGGTTACAAGAAATCTTTAAGCAAATGTTCATATGGAATTAGTTTGGCTATAAACAAAATGTTTGTTTATAAGGCTGTTTTATAATCAAAACCATCTGGCTGAGAATTTCCTTTTAATAAACTTTACAATATGAGTAATTTGAAAGAAAACCATTTAATGTTTCTGCTAATTTTGTCTGGCTTTTAAACATAAACGCGGCATATTTAAATTTATTTGGATTTGAGGTGCACTTGAATAGCAGGTAGTATCTACTTACAGTCATTTACACAATTAAAAATATATAGGAACCCGAAACTTCAAAGATGCTAAATTCTGTTTCAAGAATAAAGCTTCATGTAAGTATATTAGTTTTTGTCTCCATAACCCAGACAACTTAAGAGAGAAGGATGTCATGGCTTGAGATGTGTCTCCACAGTCTCACCTTTGAGAGGTGGAGCCTTGCTGGAGGAAGGTGGTCACAGGTGAGCCTTGAGGTGGATTAGTCCCACACTACCTGCTGGGAAGTCTGCAAGTCTTGCAGCTCTCAGCCTCAGGGATAGGTGTGATGTAGTCTATCTCCAGCTTCTGCCAGCCAGTCATGCCCCATCCACCATGAAAGACAGTATCTCCCCTCTGAACCATAAGCTGAATCTCCCCTTTGCCCTTAAGTTGCTTGACTTTGGGTGTTCTCTCACAGCAACAGAAAAGAGTAACTAGTACAAAGGTGTTTTTCTCAGCTCCCAATTCCAAGTTACATTTTATGTTAGTTTCATCTCTATTGCTGAATGATACAGGACTCCAACGACTTAAGGGAACAAAAGGTTTATTTTTGACTTACGGTTTAGGGTGTCAGTTTATCAGCATAGAAAAAAAAGTTCATACCAACATTAAGAGCTGAAGAAACTGTTCATAGCATAGCCACAGAAGAGCTGGAAGAGGGGGACTCTCTTGAGAAGCCTGTGCTATTCCCCACCTCCTGCACTTAAACCTATATTGAAACTTTTACCCCCAGTGCCACGGCCTGGGGCTTTACTCATGTTTAACAAGCGCTATGCCTCTGAGCTGTACTGAGACAATACTCCTGTCTCAACCTGCTGAGGAGCTGGATACAAGCATGGCCAATCATACTTTTTAAGCCACCTTCTATACTCCCAGTTCTTGGGAGAATGAAGCAGAAAATACAATTTCAGGCCAGCCTAGGCTACATGTAAGAAACAAAACAATGTTCTTATCAGTTGCTTGTCTTCTGACACATCTAAAGCAGAACTGAGAACCTGCCTTGCTCACCCCTGTGGACTTCCTCACAAGATGGGGCAGGACATCTGTGAGTTAAGGTCAGTACCTGTTCTTCTTATGGCTAATGTGGGATTTTTGGGGACATAATATATATAACTAAATATCTAAGCAATATTCAGGTGTATGAAATTATATTAATAAAAGTATTAAATTTAGCACTTTTATAGCAATGTAAATTTTCTTTCAAAATTTCTTTAATGATTTTTTTTGTTGTTGTTAAAATGATTAGTTCAGGGTGTTGACACAAAAGACAACAAAGCATTAAGAATCCATAAGTTGGGCTGCAGAGAGAACTCAGGGGGTTAAGTCTTTGCCTTTCAAGCAGGAGAGCCTGAGTTCGAATCCCAGATCCCATGTAAAAATGCTAGGCATTTAGTGGTGGCCTGTACTCCCAACCCTGGAAGGCGGATAGCCTGGGAAACCCAAAGCAAAACAAAGCAATCAAGGGTGATTCCTGAAGTCATTCTTGGGTCTTCACAGGCACACACATACACATATGCAAAATATAAATAAAAAAAATATTAGGGCTGGAGAGATATCTCAGGAGTTAAGCCTCTATCTCACATGCAAAAGGTCCTGAGTTTGAATTCTGGATCCCAGGTAAAAATACCAGGCAGATATGATAGCAGCCTATACTTCTGGCCCTGGAAGACAGAGTGTAGGAAACTTCAGAGCAAAGCAAATAAGCAGGATGGCTGTCTCTGGATTAGAAAGCAGCAGCAGCCAAGCTAGGCTTTGGGGATATTTTCATAGGGCAGGGACTTGTAGCTGGAAAAGTCCTGGCATGGAAAGGGGGGGCTCACCCCAGAGTGGGTCAAAGTCCTTGGGAGAATGTGCCAGTTTATCTTACTTGCAGGTGGATTGGGGGCTTATAGAGGTGTTGAGCTGTTCTTGGGAGAAAGGAGCTGTTTTACCTAAGTGAACTGGGAACTGTGAAAGGTTCTTTGTTTGAACTTGTACATGGGAGGAGAGAAGGGGGACAGCTTGACTCATTTTGTGTTTAACATGCCTAATATCTAACTGTGCCAAGAGAGAACAGATTTTTGAAAGTTGTCTTCTAACCTCCACATGTGTACTGGGGTATGTATTCTCCACTAAATAAACATTAAACAAAACAACAAAATCAAATTCATCCTCTTGAAGAAAAAAAAGTCTATCTAAAGTTAAGTAAAATTCTACCCATCTTCCATGACCCAAGGTCATAGTCTCTTTGTGACCTGTATTTTGTCACAGCCATGAACAATTCAACGTTTTCTTGTCTCCCTCAGATCATGATACTGGAAAGAAGCAAAAAGGCAAAGAAGGGGGGACAAAGCACAACTACTGGCTCCAGAAACAAACTCGAGACCTGGAAGCAAAGCCTAAACTTGCAAATATTGCTCTTTTCACCTTTAAAAGGAAAAAGCTTTAAGGTCTCTCATAAATTTTTTTATTCAATTGTGTGTGTGTACGTGTGTACGTGTGTACGTGTGTGTGTGTGTGTGTGTGTGTAGAACCACAATCGAATTCGGGAACCACATGGACACCTCCACCTCCTCCTTGCTTACTCTGCCCGGGGATTCACAGGCTCCACCCTACCAGGACTGGAAATGCAGGCCACCCGGCGTCTATACGTGGGGTCTAGGATCCGAACTCAGGACCTTCCACCTGCAAGGCAGAGGCTTAATCCCTGAGCCACCTCTCCAGCCCCCTCTCATAATTTTTTAATCAACAGAAAAAGGGGTTATGAAATTCTATTTGGAAAACCAACAGTATATTCTCATTCATACTTAAACATCTATAATAAAGCAGAAGTACAAGTTATTATTTACTGTACATGAAAGGACTTTTAAATTTGAGTCACAAATTACACCAATTTAAAAACAGCAAGTCAAAATTTGGTTAGTATGTATTTCGTGTACTTGAAAAAACAGATTTACCCACTTGGAGATTTCAGCAAAAACTATATCACATAAGCTTTCATTTTTTCCTATGTACCCTTCTTAAGATCAACTTCTGCATTCCTTTATTTTTCATTTGTGTGTGGTTATTTGTATGTTTGCTTCTGTGTGGGTACATGAACATGTGCAGTCCTGAGGTCAATAAAGGGAACATTCAACTGTTCTATACCTTATTCTTTTCAGGCTGGTTCTCTCAATAAAACCCAGAGCTTCACCAATACAGCTAGTCGGCTTGTTCTGGACATCCCAAATCTCTGCCTTCCAAAGCTAGACTTACAGGCATGCCCATCTAGAATTTATGTGGGTTATGAAGATCTGAACTTCAGTTTTCTTGCTTACATGGCAGCACTTTACCCACAAAGTTACGTTACCAGTCTTATCTTTTACATTCTTGAATGCCTGCATTCAGGGGAGTAACAAAATACCTATCCTGAAAAAGGAAGGGAGGGGGAAAAACCCAGCAAAGAGAATAGCAAATAAGCGACAAGTCTACTTCATATGTTTTGTACAGAGGCACAGGTGAGAGCGATGAGGTGTTTGGCCAGAGAGAAACATCGTGATGCACCAAACTCTCAACTGATTCTCATGCATGTTACATCCCATAGTTGGTAAGCTTCTATCCCTCAGCATTAAACTGTTGGTAAATTTTAATTGAGCACTGATAATTGTGACTGGAGTCTTCAACTTTCAGCCTCCCCCACCATGCTATACCTTAAGAAAGGTAAAGGGGCTGTGAGTTAAATGAAGTCATGACTGTGACCATGCCTCCATGAAAACTGTCATGCCTGGGGAGGAACGAATGCTCCTGGACTCGTCCCATGTGCCTCGTCCTGTGCATTCTTCCATCTGGCTGTTCAACTTTCCTTTGTAAAAATGCTTTATCATAAATGGGTGTTGCTGACTTGCGAGCTGTTTTGCAAATTACTGAACCTGACGGGGATGATATGAAACATTGTTTATAGCCAGTCTGTCAGCACAACTCACAATTCACCATTCCTGACTGATGACTGAATTGGGGCGCTATTGAGACAAGAGTCCTACTCGGAGCCATGTTAACAGCATTAGAATAGAATGGAATTAATAGGACAGATGGCCTGTCAGTATCTGCTAGAAAACTGCTAAACACTTGGTTTTAGAAGTGAGGTGCCCAGTGTTGAGTATGAGAGACAATATTTTCCTTTACATCAGGCACCAAACAGTGATGGCCCAAAACCCATCATTATTTCAATAGCAGAATAGCAAGATAAACACTAAGTCAATTTCCCAACAAAATCATAGCATCTAAAAGAGAGAGTGCAGAGACCTGCAAATGACTTTTGAAGGAACCCAAATAATTGCCCAACTACATTGTAACCACAAGCAAACTTTATAGCATTGGGGGACACTAGAAAGGTTAACACAGCTACTCAAAGGCAAAAACCAATTACATAATCTCAGGATGCCAAAGCAAGAGACCTGCCGGAGCTCCACAGCAAGAAAACAAACAAAATGAAAAAGTAAAAGAAAGAAAGCACCTAAATCAAAGTTGTGAACCCTAGAAAGTTTTTAAAAACACGCTTCTAGGCTGGAGAATTGGCTCAGGAGTTAAGCCCCTGCCTTTAAAAGCCGAAAGACCTCAGTTCGGGTGTCAGATCCCATGTAAAAATGCCAGGCAGAAATGGTGATAGCCTGCACTTCTGGTTCTCAAGGCCTGGGAAATCCCACAGCAAAGTAAAAAAGGAGGTAGAAGCAATTCAGGATGACTCTCAAGGTCATCTTTGGGTCTCTACAGGCACACACAGTGTCTGCTCTCTGATATACAGACACATACACAAAATAAAACACACTTCCTGGAATTCAGTCCAGTGGAGTCACACTGAAACTTCAGAGACTAAGACCTGAATACTTGACTTATGCAAAAGATTCCAGATGATTCTGACATTTTGAATGTGAATTCAAAGGCAATCCAGGCCTTTGAGACCCTGCCTCAAAAAACAAAACAAAACAAAACAAATTCCTTTCCCTTTGATGTCTTTAATTTGTTATATGGACATAAATTAATGTCAATGTAGGGTGTTTGCTGCATTCCTGGCTTCTACACATTAGATGCCAGTAGCAGCTTCCCCTTAAAGTTGGCACCAAAAATATCTATAGCCATTGTCAAATGTTTCAAATCACTAACTTTGCTACTGAAAAAGTTAATAATCAAGATATATTTCAGAAGTAGTAAAAAAGTCTTTATTTATGAGCTAAAGATCTTTTGTTTTTCTAGCTCCATAAACAATACTTGTAAGAACAATCATGATGCAAATATATTTACATGGAATATGTCTACAGATACATATTATGAATGGTCTAACATCTTTTAAAATTTTTAAATATCTTACATAAAGACTGATAATAAACTACATATTAAATCTATAAAGTACAATTTAATCTATATTTGCTAGTTGCTTTATTGAATTTCTCACTTTAAAGACAAGACTAAATCAAAACCTTTGAACTTAAGTTTCTCAAAATAAATGAGCAGGAAAAAACCCTGTAATTGTCAAGTAGTTAAATATAGTTCTAACAGACCATTAAAACAAGGTTCTATACTTACTGAAAGTGCTGCCACCAAAACCAATGACCAATGTTTACTCTGAAAGACACCACTAAAGACTGTTAGATTCAAAACCTAACACTGGCCAGTAAATTTGTAGAATATATAGACAATAGCTGAACTGGAACCCAAATATAGCATTAATGATAAACAACTCTTCAAAACCCTAGAAAACTATTGCTTTTCTATAAAAAAGGAGTTTTCAGTTAGTTCTCTTTAGTGCTGTCAAACTTACATGGCTTTAAACCAAAGACTCAAATAATTACAAATAATCACTGATACCGATCCTCATGTGTCAGTACTTTAATGTGTGTACATCAAATTGTAACAAAACAAGATCCATATTTGTCATTGACAAACAGCATACCAAATTATAGCAAACCAAGTTTATACTCCACCATCATGTGCGGTTCTCCCATCAGTTCACTTTGTGATGGATCTGAAAAAAATGAAAAAGGTCAAAATCAATACCTCCACTTATCATGAAAATCTGCAACAATTAAAAATAGCAAACAAAGGCTTGTGAGATGGCTCAGGGAATGAAAAGTGCCTGCTACTAAATCTGATGACCTGAGTTCAATCCTTGGACTCCATATAAAAATGGAAAGAGAATCAACTCCACAAAAATTGTTCTCTGACCTTCACATGAAGTCATGTGCATGTATGTACAAACAGAAAAGCAGATTACTATTTGCTGGAGGACTGAATGCAAAGGGACAGGGGAACCTTTGTAAGTGTTGAAAACAATACTATATCCTGATTGAGAGGATCCAGCAATGTGCATCTGTTAAAACATGCAGAACTACACATCTAAAAATAAATACATGAAATGGTATGCCAATTATATATCAATATAGCTATTTTTCTTTCAAAAAGAAAAAAAATAGCTGAAAAAGTTCTCCTTTTTCAGTTTTGAAGTTCTCTAGTAACTTTTCATTTGACTCTGGAAACAATCTAATTTAAAAAAAAAAAAGCATTTTGTACTAGAGAGATGACTCAAGGGTTAATAAGACGTGCCTCGCAAGCAGAAGGTCCTGAGTTCAAATCCCAGGTACCACATAAACACTCCAGGGAGAAATAGCAGAGGCCTATACTTCCAGCCCTGGTGGGTGGAGCCTGAAAAATCCAGAGTGAAGCAAAAGAAGGTAGAAGCAAATTCAGGATGATTCCAGAAGTCACCCTTGGTCCTCCACAGGGACACATAGTACCCTCTGACATACACTAATACACACTGACAAACAAGCAAACAAACAAATAAAATATGAAAGCACATAGAAGGAAATAAAAGTAACAAAAACTCCAGATAACTAAGGAATGTGGAGCGGAATGGAATTGAGGTATCATGAAGATCTGATTAAATAAAGATATTTAAATTTTAGATCAGAGAATATATTCATTAACTACCGCTTTCTTTTAAATTTGACTTTTTAAAGCTTTGACTCTTCTCCAAGAATGTATATATCCTCACTAAACACGCTGTAAGCAGGCACAACCAAGTGTGCTATGATTTCACTGTAACACTCAAGAAGAACCTTGGTTTACTCATCACAGAGTAAATTAGAGTATAACTTTGCTAGTGCTCTTCTTTAAAAAACGCATAGAACTGTGTTTGTTAAACACTTCCCTGAGAAGAAAACAACTGAATTACAATTACTGAATAGCTTTGAGTTGTATTCTGAGTAACATCAAATTTCTGTGTGTGGTTTGAAGGTCCTACTCATTTGTCCCCACCTTATCCATACGTACTTCTCTTACATGTCCCAAATCATTCTAAAAACCAGTCCATGAATACTGGGAATCTTGGACAACCCTCACCACCCAAGCCAGCCTAAGAATGAATAGTGTAGACTGACATCAGCCATGATGCTGAGGGCATGAGACCAATGAGTGCTGTAACTCCACTGAAGTGACTAGAACCTCAAAACTTTTTATAAGTAATTTTCAGTTTTAGAAGCAGTTAAAATACAGTTATCAATCTACTGCTATAAATAAATACAAAGGACTGCAATCAAAGCTGGACAGTCTGTTTGCTACTATCTTGCTTATGATAGGATTACACAGGAGGCGATGAGTGGGACTCACCATTAAGAATGTCTTCAAATCCAATAGTCTCATCAGTGCCCCTCAAAATATCCAGCGAAAGGTTTGAACTTGAGAGAAATGGAAGACGCTGAACCTTAAGAGAGAGTATAAAAGGGCAGGTTTAGAAAAACCAATAGCAGGGTGGGGTGAAAGACATATAATATTCATATTCTACTTGAAAAATTCACAAAATGAAGCAAAACAGCAATTTCACCAGTCGGAAATGCATCTTCAAAACATGCTGCAACTTAAACTGCAGTTCGGCAACCTTGTTGCTTCACTTGTATGCACTTTTATATTACTCAAAAATGTAGTATACGGGGCTGGAAAGATGGCACAAGGGTTAAAATTCTGCCTCAAAAGCAGTAAGACTTGAGTTTGAATCCCAGATCTCATGTAGAGTAGGACAGAGAAAGAATAGGTTTTATAGAGGCAGAATGATCTGGATTCAAATTTTGATTTTATCATTTAATCAATCATACAGCTTGTACACATTACATAAGTCATTACAATCCCAGCTGCCTCATATATGAAAATGGACACTAGTGTGGTATGGTGTTATCTACATAGTACAGTCATTGGCATATAACTGGTACTTGACAAACTTTAATGCAGACAAACTAAACTTTTTTCAGATTTCCTGCTGGTAATCTTACATATTGCCAAGAGGAGTAGGTGTATCAATGATGAGTTACCAATGGCTGACAAAGTTATTAAGTCTTTTACAGTATGGAAAGTTTTCTCTACACTATCAAAAAAAAAAGAGGAAGAGTAACAAACAGAAGCCTTAAAAATTTAGTCATTGAGTTTAGATCTGAGAAAGAATAAAAGGCAAGACTTGAAAAGTATAGGGGTCAGAAAAAAGGGTGTGATCATAATCTGACCAAAGATTTTGGAAAAATGGGCTTTAAAAACTCAGGTACAATATAAGCAACGTAATTTAAATCTAGGATAAAAATGGGGCAATAAAGGAAGCTAACAATTCTGTGCTACTCTTCTTTTCACACTGAAAACAAAACCGAGGTTTTTGGCAGCTGTTAACTTTTTAAGATGGTTCAGTCTGGATTCAGACTTATTTGAAGCCATGCTCATTTTGGAGCTTCATTCTTGGAAAGATGTAGTCAGAGTAGCTTTAAAATGACTTAAACTAATATAATCAATGTCATTAATAGCACTGATTGAAAGATACAATTTTAGCTAGGTCAAAGAATCTATGCTAATAGGGAAAATGTGCAAAAGGCAAAGGTAAAAGAGTATCAGGAAACCTTAGAGAGTTTCAGAGGGTATGAGTCATTGTACAAAGCAAGAAGCCAATTCATGAAGCCTATTAAGTAGCTGGACTTCATTTGGAAGGTAAAATGGCATAATAAAATTTGAGTTTTATAAAGGATAGTCTGTCTAGTGTGGATAATGGATGGAGGAACAGCAGAGTAAAAACCAGTGTAGAAGAAATAGGAAAAATAAAAAAGTCTGGATGTCTGAGATGTGGGCAGAGTTGGGGACAAAGCATTGAGTGACATAACCAAAGTTAACGTTTCAATCTCTGCTTAGGTAGAAAGATATTCACACATTGTAAGGAACATGTGAGGATCAACAATTTACTGTGTATTTGTATATATGTGTAATTTGAGGTACCCATGGGACTTCCAATTAGAAAGGCCTACAGATTTACAGCTCATGATAATTATAATTTGAACATCAATAGCATAAAAATTAAGAGGGGGCTGGCTCAGAGGTTAAGACTCTGCTTCACAAGGAGAAGGACTTGGATTTGGATTCTGGATCCTACATAAAAAAGCACCAGGCAGAAAGGATGGCAACCTGCACTTTAGGTCCTGGGAGGAGAAGTGTGGGAAATCCCAGAGTGAAGCAAAAGGAGGTAGAAGCAATCCAAGGTAACTCCTAAGTCACCTTTGGTCCTCCACAGGGACACATAGTGGCTTCTGACATACACACACACACACACACACACACACACACACACACACACACACATATTAAAAAGTATTAAAAATTAAGAGGATAAATAGGAACTTGAGGAGAGGAACAAAGATGGGGTACTAACAAAACTAGTATTTTCAGTTAACAAATAAAAGGATCATACATAGAGATACCAGGAAATGAGGTTGGGGTTTGGATCAGGAAGGTGTGCTGCTCTACTAGCCAACAAAAGAAAAAAGAGCTATGGTTGTCAAATATTACAGAGTTCAAGTAGAATGAGGATAAAAAAAGTCTCTGTGATGTTCAGGAATACATTCCCTTGTGTGACAGAAGATTGTGGAGCAAATGAACAGGAAATAGGGAGTACGCACAAGAAGCATAGACAGTAATTTCAAGAAGCTCGAGTGTAGAAGATGACAACGTGGGGAAAGATGCTATGGAAATTTTACACTGATTGATATAATTTTTGTTTCAAGACAAGAGTGAACATACATAAATGCTACTGATGAGACAAAGCAAGAAAAAAGAAGTGAAAGGTGTCCATGAAAGACAGGACTGTAAGTGAAGGAAATTATTCCCTAAGAGGTAACATGATAGCATCCAGAGCACAGATAAAAAGACAAAAAGTAGGAAAGACATCCAAGCATTTATTCTGTAGCAACAGGCAAACCTGCTCTACATTCCACAGAACCTACAGAAAGCAGCAAAAACATGGAAATAGATATAAATTTTTAGAAACAACCTATAATTCAAAGAAGTTTTCCAATTAATGACTTCACCCTTATGAAATAAGAATCATCTCTTATAAAGAAGGAAGCAGAATATATTTTGAGAGGCCAGAGAAAGTAAAGTGTGAACAGCTGTAATGAAAACAGGAGCCTTTATGTCCTCATCGGTAGGAGGCACACTCACATAAGAGGGAAAAAAAAAATTTACCTGTTGCACTGCCTTGAATTCCATTTGTAATTTCAATGGAGCAAACAGACCCTGGATGTTCCTCAGTGTGGAAAAATTCATTTTATCTTGGTTAAGCTGAAACTACAGAAGAAAATATAATGATTTAAGTATCATAGTCAATGTTCTGTATTAGCACATATATAACACAATATATTAGGTTAAGGATTTAACATCCATAACTGAAATGAAAACAAAAAATCTACTAACTTCCTTTTATGAATTTTACATTTATGTCTTTGTCTATACATTTATGTGTATGTGGGGTATATGTACATGTTTATGTGGGTGGGTCTATATGTACATGGATGCCAGAAGTCAACATGAAGAGTGTTCACTGATTGTTTGCCACCTATTTTTTCAGGGCTTTTCACTGAATCTATAGCTCATCGATTTGCCTGGCCAGCAAGGCCCTGGATCTGCCTGTTTTCCCTTGTCTCTGTCCCACCCTAATAGTATGGTTACAAATACACCAAATTTTTTACATGGGGATCTGAACTGAGGTCTTCATGCCTGTGTTGCAGGTACCTTACTGATTTATGCCTGCATGTTATCTAGATTTAAGTATACTTCACTAGTATAAAATTATCATTTTCATTATGGATTTACTAAACTATTGAGAAATGTTTTCCATATGGCAAAACCCCACTATACAGCATAACTGTATTTCAGTGGTTTTAAGTTTTGCAAAAATGGCAAAGGTGTGAATAATATCAGAACCAGAAAGATGTCACACATATATTGAGAAAAATTAATAGTGAATTCTAAGTATAAAAACATGTATTTTGGGCTGCAGAGATGGCTCAGGAATTAAGACACTGCTTTACAAGCAGAAGGTCCCGAGTTTGGATCCCAAAACAGTGGCAGAGCCTGGGAAATCCCAGAGTGAAGCAAAAAGGAGGTAGAAGCAATCTAGGATGATTCCCGAAGATACAGCTTGGTCCTCCATAGTCCATAGGAACATACTGTGCCCTCTGATACACACACACACACACACACACACACACACACACACACGTGTGCGCAAATAAAAAATAAATGAACTTCAAAGAACTTCACAAAATAATATACTACTAATGAACTATTTGAGTTTTACTTTTTCATAATTAGAGGGGAAAAATACCTCTGAAAAGTCTCCTCAACTTGGAATAGATATGAATCCACTGTTTTGTTTTTCTGGAATTATACATTTACAAAACTTTTAGGAAACTGAAATCTTCATTTAATGTGCCTCAGGTAAAACAAATGATTTTGAGTCAATCCTAAAATATATGGTTTCCCAAAATGGCTTTCAAAGATCTGTTCCAGCCCAGGTGATTATAAAGGGAAAGTAACTTCTTGTAGTTATTTTTATTATACTATACTGTCTTCATAATGTCATATACTACAGTTTCTAATGGTCAAAAATCATCTTCTTAAAAACCTGTTAAGAGATTAGTTCCTACTTGGGGCATGATTAGGGGCATAACAAAGTTTCAAAGTGAAGTGTTTATTAACAATATGATTTTAAAAATTTTAAGTGACGAGCTTCCTTTAGTTATTCTTATAAACAAATATAACTACATAGGAAATTCATATTATATAAACTGATGATGCACCCAACTTGTAATGTTAACAGCAACACATGCAAGATCAGGCTTTTGGCAAGATACAACAAAACAGAAAATGGCTGGAGAGATAACTCATTCCTTAAGACTCTGCCTCCCAAGCAGAAGATCCTGAGTTTGGATAAGGGTGGAGGCCTGCACTTCAGATCCTGGATGGTGGAACCTGGGAAATCCCATAGTGAAGCAAAAAGGAAGTAGAAGCAATCCAAGGTGACCCCAGAAGTCACTTCTGGCACTCCACAGGGACTCACAGTGCCCTCTGTCATACACACACTGTCATACACACACACACACACACACACACACACACACACACACACACCAAAACAAATACCAAAGTGAGCCAATGATCAAGCAGACTCTGTCTTCACCAGTAGAGCTTAATTATGTATATCTCTTTCCCCAGTTTCTCCTCTGTTTAAACCTAAGCTCATATCACAATTTGGAGATGAATTTAGGGCCATTAAACCCTTTTGAATTTCTCTTCTAATGTATGCACACTAAATAAATTTCCTCTTGATGCACATCGTTAGGCATGCAGGGAAGGTCTTTGAAGGTTCCTCCAACCCCCATTAACATGAAGGAACACACCCTCATTAATCTGGAGGCACTGGTTCTATTCCTTCACAGAGATAAGGTGACCAACTTCCCCCAACCCTCAGTTCATGAAAGTATATGGGATAAGAGTTCTCCACTAGGGTTGAGCTCCAATATAACAGACCAATGAAATGTAAACCAACGAGAAAAAGCCACTTTTCCTAGGCTTGCCTAAGCCTATAAATACCCCTGGTCATGCAGCTATCTTGGTTCCCTTGCTCCTCATGTATTCCATGTCTGGAGTCTGTGAGTTCTTTTCTGGCCTTCTCTTGCCCCCCCCCCCCCCCCCGCCATGGACTCCAAGTCTGGAGTCCCTGAGTTCCTTTCAGTTCCCTTTGCCCCTCATGGATTCCGTGTCTAATCTGCCTCAATCCTTTCAAGGTACTCTCCCACTTCAATACCAGAACACAAGAACTCAATATTTTGACACAGCCCATCAGAAGGCGCTCTTGCCCCTGAGGAATCCATGTCCAGGAGTTCCATTCTTTCTCTCCTGTAATAAACTCTGCCTTAATCTTCTATCCGTGTTCTAGTTTCAGTCTTCAACTCCTGAACACAAGAACCTGGACCAGAAAACCTCCCCCACAATAATGGGTTTGTTACTTTACTTGACGTATTGGGTCAGGCCAAATCTAGCCTGCTGGGGTTACCAGAGCCCTCACTTTTGCTCTAAAACATCCTGGCAACATTCTTATTCAGTCTATAACTCATGATCTCATCCTGAGACTTATTCCTTGACAGAGTAATCTGATCCCTTTATTGGCTCACATGGTAATTTAATGTAAGAGCAAATTAAGATGAATGGATCATGGCCTCGTTAGCAATGACCTTACTAAATACTGCTCTAATAGTCCGTTAAATAGCGCTGGGCTGGGGTTGTATTTCTAAGGTAGAGTGCTTGCCTAGCATAAATGAGGCTTTACGTTTAATCCCCAGCACCAAACACGCATATACATAGAGAAGTACCAGGAAGCCAGTCTGATGGCACAACTCCACAATCCCAGTACTTGGTTGGCTAAGCAGGAGAATTACAAGTTCAAAGCCTAGCTGAACTAGGGAGTAGGTACAAGTCCTGCTTGGGAAACTTGGTTAGACCCTGCCTCCAAGTAAAAAGTGTTCTGAAGATATGGTGCAGTGATATAATATTGTCTAGCATGATCAAGACTGTAGGTTCAATCATCAGACTCTCTCCCTCTCTCTATGTTATAGAAATGTAACTTACCCATTTCTAAAAGTGAAGATAAAATCATACCAGCAATGGTGCTATCAATTTGAGATCAGATATGACTAACACATTTAGAGGTAAGATGGTAAAGAGACAAAGGAAGCAGCTTCTTAGTAGAATGCTTGCTAGTATGCCTGAGGCCATAGGTTAGAAACCAGTATCAGAAAACAAACAAACAAACAAAACAACAGCAGCAAATCTATTGTGGGCTGTCAAATACTGGGCCTAAAACCTAAAGGAAGTTGAAGTACCTAGTCTCTACTCATGTTATTTAAAGTTCAATTTTATAATTGTTTTTTTTAAATAGCAAGATCTCCCCTCTTCTTCCCCCACCTCCTGTAAAGAAGGAAATGAAAGAAAAAAAAGCTTCTTGCTCCCTAAATGATGTTGCACTACATTCCCACTTTCTTCTTAAAGTAGTCTTCAGAACAACATCTGTATATGCTACTCCCTCTTTGGGAATGAACTTTCCCACCTATGTACCTGATGAATACTGATCTATAACTATTTAAATATCCCCTCAAAAAGTCCTAAGCAGTAGGTGCTACATTCTGGGTCTTTTCTGGCATTATATGAAGCTTCTTATCCATTTATCTTTGCTAGTAAAATTTAAGGTCCTTTTAAAAAAAAAAATTTATTATTATTTATTCAATTGTGCTTATGTGCATGTGTGTAGAACCATGGACGAATTCGGGAACCACCATGGACGCCTCCACCTCCTCCTTGTTTACTCTGTCCCGAGATGGGATTCACAGGCTCCACCCTACCAGGACCAGAAAGGCAGGCCGCCCCCACTTCCGCCCAGCGTCTATACGTGGGGTCTAGGATCCGAACTCAGGACCTTCCACCTGCAAGGCAGAAGCTTAACCTGACCACCTCTCCAGTCCGTATAATTTAAACTCCTTAAACATGACGATTATGCCATATTCATCTGTATATCTATTGTGCTTATTGGCTATGATCCTCAATAACTTGAAAATGCAAGGTTTGAAAAAGAGATCAAAGTCAGAAATGGCCTTGGATGTCAACAGCAAATAACTGAGAAAAAAATGAGTTTATTTAACGACAAAATTATTTTGAGAGGAATGAGATAATTGCCCAGCCTTCAGGGATGTTCATAAAAAAAAGAAATACAAGATAAAACAAGGCAAAACAGAATGATACAAAGAAACTGAAAAGGGGGGCTGGAGAGGTGGCTCAGGGGTTAAGCCTCTGCCTTGCAAGTGGAAGGTCCTGAGTTCAAATCCTAGACCCCATGTATAGACGCTGGGCGGAAGTGGGGGCGGCCTGCCTTTCTGGTCCTGGTAGGGCGGAGCTTGTGAATCCTGGGGCAGAGTACACAAGGAGGAGGTGGAGGCGGTCCATGGTGGTTCCCAAATTCGTTCTGTGGTTACACACACACACACACACACACACACTCACACACACACACACACACACACAATTGAATAAAAAAAAAAACAAAAAAAAAAACAAAGAAACTGAAAGGGAGCTAGAGAGATGGCTCAGGGGTTAGGCCTTTCCCTCTAAAGCAAAAGGACCCAATTTTGGATAAAATCAGGACAGAAATCATGCCAGCGTGTACTTCTGGCCCTGAAGGGTAGGGCCTGGGAAACCCTAGAGTAAAGAAATAAGGTAGAATAACTCAGGAGGATTCCTCAAGTCATTCTTAGGCCTCTACAAGCATACACAGTGCCCTCTTCTACAAACACACACACACACACACACACACACACACACACACACACACACACACACACTCGTGTGCGCACCCACACAAAAGAGAATAAGACTGAAAATAAGACTTCATGGTCAAATCCTCAGCACCAAAATTGTTTTCATAATGAAACCAAAAAAGTATTACTAAAAGTATTTTTCTACAAGAAAAAAAAAACAAGACATAGGCAACATACTTACATTCTTTTCTGATAATTCAAGAGGGTGACTAGGCAAAAGCTCATTTTTCACACATGAAAACCTAGGGAAAAAAACCCAAAGACATTAAAAGGGGGATTATATACCATTCAATATCCATAGCCCAGAGTTGCTTGTACATATGGTACAACTGCGATGCTACAGCAAAGGGGCTAGGTGTAGCACTGTTGTTAAGCATGTCCTTAGCAAGCACAGGGCCTGAGACTTGACACCCAGCACTAAACAAATGAAAACATTACATAGTTGAAATGTATCTTAATATAGACACTGATGGTCAAGATTTCAATCACTAGAGGGAACCCAAAAAACTAGTGCTTAAATGATATTCTCTGTCTACAGAGAAGTTAATAAACATGTTTTTATTATTGTAAATTTGATGACCTGTGTCTCTCATTATGAAGTATCTGAGTCTTTCTTCATTATGTAATATATCTTTAACAAACATACGCTAAAACATATTTTTAACATTTTATGAACACTCTACTATGTACAGATATACAAAGTACTGTTGAATGATACACTATTAGAACCACTATTAGAATATAATACAAATTAGTCCTATTTCATAGATAAGAATATAGTGACACAGAGGAATTACATGGTCATTGTCATAATAATGTTATGTCTAAACCAGGCTCTGAGAAATGAAGAAAATGCTAGAAATTCTGTTATGATTATTTACTGAATATTGTCTTTGGACAGAATTTTTACAAGAAGTTAGAGTATGAAAATGGTCCTTCTTATGTACTCTTACTAGTTCATCAAGAAGAAAAATAAAACATTTTATATGGAAAAAAAATCCATTCAACAGGAAGTTAGTGGCTAGCCTATTAATTTTACTAATAAATGATGTCTCCAATTTAAAAGGCAACACACTATATCTTTTACTACAAAACTGAAAGGATGATCTACAGCCTATGCCTCATCATTAAAATGTTATTCAAAGGAAAATAAGAACTTTGAAATGAAGATATAAATTCCAAAACAGAATGTTTATGCAGAGGAGATATTAATCCCACATGATTAAGTAGAAAGGTGACTTTTCCAGAATAAAGACTATCAGAAACATACTGAAACAAAGGAAATGACAAAAAGGGGCACAACTATTAGGTAAAGCTAGAAAAGAAAAACAACAGCAGCTTACTTATTAATGTCAATTACTGTTTTAAGCATTTTTTAGTGTTAACACACTTCTCAAAATAAGTGTATGAGAATATAATACAAATTAGTCCTACTTCATAGAGAAGGATACAGAGATACACAGGAATTACATGATTTGACAAGAGACACGTATCTAGTAGATGGCAGTGCTAAGATCTAATCTAGGTATCCTAAGTCCAAAGTTCATTAACTTACCTGCTCTGTACCTGCTCTGAAGAAAAGTGATGTACTCCAGCAGCGACTATACTGATTGAGGTCATAGCTCTTTGAGTTATGAGCAGCAATAAGAATACTACCAAATCAAGGGCGGGGGCTGCAGCTCAGTGGTAGACTGCTTGCCTTAAATGTGTTACACCGTAAATTCAATCTCAAAAGAAAGAATCCTACCTAATCATATTACTAAGTACCATGTACTAGGAGGATGCGCCATTTTAGATATCTGCTACTGTATCTGGTAAGACATTTCTTCCATTACAGGCAACATATAAGTCCCTTACTACACCCAAATTAAACATACATTTACAACCCATCAAAAAGAATGTCATGGGCTGGAGAGGTGGCTCAGGGGTTAAGCCTCTGCCTTGCAGGCGGAAGGTCCTGAGTTCGGATCCCAGATCTCACGTATAGACGCCAGGCGGAAGCGGGGGCGGCCTGCGCTTCTGGTCCTGGTAGGGCGGTCGTCCGTGGTTCTACACATACACAGACACACACACGCGCGCGCACATACACACGCACATGCACACAGTTGAATAAATAATAATAAAAAAAAATTTAAAAAAAGAATGTCATGAGAAATAAGTCAAAGCAGTATTTTAGTACAGCAAAATCAAAGCTTTAATTCCCCCACATACCCTTTCCGAAGAAGATCATGATTTTCAAAAGGCCCACTTGCTGAAAGTTCAGTAACTGGAATACTATCTTTTAGCTGTGATCCAAGTCCTCTGGTATTCTAGGACATAAATTAAAAACACCATTACACACAAAAGAATGTAAACGTGCACTCACAGAACACATCTATCTAAATCTAACACATGTAAGCAGGAGTACAGCTGATAAGTAATGTGTCTTCAAGGAGTACATTAGCTAGATAATTAAAATAAAACTTAACCACTGTGGTAGGAGGGCCCCATATTCTGAATGCTGCCAGATGAAAAGGCAATCATGTAACAGAGGCAACACAAATGCAGATGTAATCTACAAAGAAACTATAAGTAGTTTGAGATGATTGATCACACATGAGTAAGGCAGCAACATTAAAAGGGAGACAATCTTAACGTACAAAGATGACTCTGAAGATCTGCTTCATTGGAAAGATCTCTCTTAAGCTACAATGTTTAACACAATGGGAAAGCTGGAGGCCAGAATCCTGGGGGTTCTTATCCCTGAGAATGAGGTCTAGGAAGACAACCTGCAACAAAAAATTTAATACAAGACACTCGGAAAATTATACCATAGAAACTAAGCAAAAAGGAATTTAAGTTTGGTAGGCCAGGGACATGGCTCAATGGCTAAAAGTGCTTGCCACAAAAGCCTGACAGCATGAGATTTCAGATCCCCAGGACCCATGTAAAAGCTGGACATGGTGGCACATGTCTGTGATCCTAGCACTCCTACTATGGGAAGACAGGAGACAGCAGAATCCCCCAGAAGTTCCTAGGCCAGCTGCAGTATGCAATGCAGCAGCAAACAAGTAAGACCCTGCCTAATAAAAGGTAAGAGGCCAGTTGACGCTTGGGGGTTCTTAATGATGTCCAGATGCACAACATCACACCTGCACAAAATAATGTTACCTATGAAAAGTGCAATTAATCAGGATAGCAAGAGATAAAAAAAATTAAAAGCAATAAATACATTTAGAGCTGATGTACTGCAACACTGCATCTAACTTTAAAATCATATATTGTTCAATTATAATATCCTGAAATCCTGCACAAAAATGCAAAACAACTGAAACTATCCTGAGAAACTTAGTTTTTCAACTGCGTTATTTCATTTACGCATTTTACTGCTCAAATATAATATCCTGAGATTCTGCAGAAAAATGCAAAACAACTGAAAGAAACTATCCTGTGAAATTAGTTTTTCAATTGCTTTATTTCATTTACGTATTTCATTTGGTTGTTCTAACATTGGGATACTCTGACCCACATTCTGTGGGTCTTGCACCTTGAGCCTCACCAATTTTCCAAGTCTCGCAGCAAGGTTTTTCTAAAACTCACACCTGAGAAAACAAGAGCAAGGTCTTCAGCTTTCAAGTTTAAACCTGCACAACAGGTTCCCATTTCCCTACACACAGACAGTCAAAGGTGAACCAGGCAAAGAAGTTGGAATCTACTGTGGATGCCACTTCCCTACTAGGATTGCCAGGCCCACTTGGGCTTCTATGGTCAGGTAGCAGAACTTCTTCCAGAAATAGAACTATGCAATTATAGCTTTCCTAATGTTACCTTACATTCTTATTCTACACATTCTCTTGCCACACTACTTTATTGCAAAGTGACAAAAGTTTCCTCGACACACCAACAAAGAGGGAATTCTGAATTGGGTTCTATTGTTATCGTCTTCCCAGTGTCCTTCTGTAAAGTATATTATTAGTTCCTAAGAGGTCTAATTGAAGGGCAGAAAAGAAGGAATTTATAAAACCTTAAAACCCATTTACATTTGAGAATGTTCATCACACTTCTTTAACAAACACACTTTTTTAACTATTAAATAGCAAAATGTTGTGTGTGTCTTGCAGTCCAAATTCTGCCTTTCCAGATGATCGCCTAGGAAGCATTTGCACGAGAAGCTTCTAGACTTGGAGGGATGGCCTGCCAGCAGGAGCCGTGAGGTCAGCGCAAGGGTGACTCAGGACTCTCCCCGAGCGCTACTTTAAAGTGAAAGAGAAAGAGGGACAAGGGCCGGCTGGAGACCAAGGGGTGCTTTGACGACATTTCAAATGGCCACGGAGGGTGTTCTGCCCCCCTCCGCACGCCGCCCTGACTTGCAGGAGCTGGGCCTACGCGGGCGTGGTCGCCGGGACGCGGGCGGGCGGGCGCGCGGGGTTCTGCGGGGCCGAGCTGGGGCCCGCGGGTGGCGGGAGCTCACGCCCAGGGCCGCAGCCCCCGCCGAGGGCCGCCCGGGCGCCGCCGCACGCCGCTCGGCTCCCCCGCGTCACTGCGCCTGGCGCGGGCCCGAGGGCGCCTGGCGGCGCGGGCCGGCGCGCCCGCCGCGGGGAGCGGGATGGAGCCGGGCCACCGCTCGCGGGACGGCGCCCGGGCGGTCCCACGCGCGACGCGGCCGGGCGCGCGGGCCCCGAGACGCCCGGGGTTCACTCACCATCTTCGGCTCGCTCGGTTTACAAGCTCTCGGTCCCGCTACCGTCAGCCGGCCACGCCGCTCACTTCCGTTTCCGGGGCCGGCCCTGCACATCCGCCGGAAGTGCGTCCGTCCGGCGAGGAAGGAAAGAGGGCGCGGGAGGGGGCGAGGGGGCGCAGGGAGCCGCGCGAGCGCGGCGCTCCCACGCCTGTGGTCCCCGGGGGAGCGCGCGGCCGGCGCGGGGCGGGGACGGGCCGCGCGGCGGGGAAGGAGCGGGGCACGCAGCGCACGCGGCGTCCCCCGCCGCCCGGGGCTTTGCGGACGGGTCCTTCCCCGCGCCGACGGGACGTCTCCACCAGGGTCATCGAGCCCTAGGCGGACGGAGTGTTGACCTAAGATGGTTTATCTAGAAAGGCAGAATTTGGACGGGAGACTTTTGCAGTTTATATTTTTAAATCGTGTGGCCAATAACGGGACTTTGCATGACCTGCGCAATGACTGACATATCAATTGACCCCCCAAAGTCTAGCAGGGATCACAGGCACTAGGATCCTTAGAGGCAAGAGATTAACAGCCACAGTAGTGTTCTTATACTAAAGGGGAGCACAAGGAAGGTGTCTAGGCAATGCTACCAGTCCTTACACCTCATTAGAGTGGAGGACGCAGAGGGAAGTTTGACATTCACACTAAAGGATGCTCCAGGGATGTGGGGGAGAAGAGAGGGTCACTGGGAAAAAGGGAGGGAGGGGGGTGAAAGGAAAGGGAAAGGGGGGAGGGAACAGGGGGGGATCGGGAAAGAGTGGAAGGAGGGAGGGGATTGCGTACCTATTAAGTTCGTATGAGTGGGAAAAATAATTAATTAAAAAAATCGTGTGGCCAAGGCCCATTTATGTTCAGGAGCCTGAGATGCTGGCTTGTCACTGACTTGAGGGGCAGGTGGGCACCCGGTGCTGGAGGGAGTAGGAAGACACAAATTAGGATTATCATAGCCAACATGTATTGGGCCCATCGAGCTACGAATCAACACACCTTTGTGCACATTGTATGAGCAGCTCTCTCTAAATCTTGACCATGTGAGGGGAATAACCCATTATCCTCATTTACTGGTGAGAAAACAAAGAGATTGATTAAGAAGCCAATCTTGAGTTCATTGTATTCCCAAATATAATGTGATAAGGTGGCTCTGCCAGTGTGTAATGGTGATGACTTACGGAATCCTTAAGTTCAGATCCCAAAACCCATGTAAAAACACTAAGCAGAAATGGTTGTGACCTACAATTTCAGCCCCAAAAGCCAGGGGAACCCCAGTTAGACAGTTTTAGAGCGATCATTCAGGAAAGGTTTTTGAAGGTCATCTCCCACTGCTGGGATTATCCCGAAGGAGCACACTCTATTAATCCAGAGGACCTGGTTCTAATCTTTCACAGACATAAAGTTGCTAACTTCCCCCAACTCTGAGTTCATGAAAAGATACGGAGATTAGTTTTCCACTGCAGATAAATTCTACATTGAGGTCAACCACAAGATCAGACCAATGAGATACCAAATGCTCCAATCAGGTTTCCCAGGCCTGCCTAAACCTGTAAATGCCCTGATCCTGCCAGCCATCTTTGGCTTTCTCTTGCCTCTCGTGGATTCCATGTCTGGAATCCATGGTTCTTTTCCAGCTGTCTCTCACCCCTCACAGACTCCATGTCTGCGTGTTCTTTTCCAGTCAGACTATATGTCTGAATTCTTTTCGGGATCCCTTTCCCCTCATGGACTCCAGGTCTGTGAGTTCCATTATTTTTCTCCTCTAATAAAATCTGCCTTAATCCTCCTACGCTGCTGTCCAGTTTCAATCGCCAGACAAACACACATTTTCGCGGCCCATCAGACAGTTCTCTTGCCGTTGGTGGAATCCATGCCCATGACTTCCATTATTTCTCTCCTCTAATGAACTCTACTTTAATTCTCTGTTTGTGTTCTGGTTTCAATCTTCAACTCCCAAATACAAGAACCTGGATGTAAAAAACTCTCCCACAACACCAAGGCAAAGCAATAAGGAGGATAAGTAATCCAGAATGATTCCCAATGTCACCCTTGAGGCCTCCACAGGTATACTACCCAAGTGCCCTCAAGTACACACGCTCACTCACACACACACAGACACACACGAAGACTTGGTGGGATGAAAGCAATGCTGGTACTGTGATGGTTAGTCTTCATTGTCAACGTGCAAGGATTTAGAATTACCTAGGTAATACACGGAGCAAGCAAGTCTGTGGAATCATTTTGAGAGATGTTTAATTGAGGGATGCTCTACTTTGAATGTGGGCAGTACTATCCCATGGGAAGCACGAGCCCATGAATGAATAAAGAGAAAGCAGTATTCATCTTTCTGCTTGTGACTGTAGTCCTAATATTACTAGGAGGGAACTCATACTCTGCCACTGAAGCTACTGCTGCCTTAGCCACCACACATTCCTTGCTGTGTTGGTTGTACCCTCAAACTGGAAGACAAAGTAAGTACTCTCATAAGGGAGTTTTGTCAGATAGCTTGTTACAGTAACAAATAACTAATATGTGTATTTTCTGACTTTTGCAAAGTTACTTGGTTTGATTTTAAGAAGTTAAATATTAGAGGAAGAAGAAAGGAGGGGGGCAAAGATACCACTCACTGAGATCACTTAACTAAGTAACAAATACAATTAAAAAAACTAAAAGAAAAAAAGAAGTTAGAAATATTAACAATAGCTAGCTTCTATATCTTAGTCCCTGTGCTTAGGTCTTTACAAAGAATTATTTATAGTTTTTAAGTACCTTTCTTTAATTTTCTAGAAATTTTTAATCTATTTGTATATATCTGTGTATCTGTGTATATCAGAAGGCATTGTGTTTGCCTGTAGAGCCCCAAGTGAGGCATTGAGAATCATCCTGGATTGCTTCTATCTCCTTTGAGGGATTTTCTAGGCTCCACTTTCCAGAGCCAGAAGTAGACTGCTACATTTCCACCTGGCATTTTTACATGGGGTCCTCCCTGTTTTCAAGGCAGAGGCTTAACCCCTGGACCATCTCTCCAGTTCTTAATTACTTTTTATTTCACAAAGGTGGCGGGGGGACTTGCGTGCAAGTACAAATTTTACTTTTCTTTTAGTTGTTTTCCTGGACTGCAAAGACAGTCTAATAACCTACAAAAGCAAAGCAAGAGCCAGTTCAACTTCATTCACATCTATCAAGAACACCCTCCCCTCTTCCCAACTCTTTCCTCTTTTCCCAGTTGTTAGTCTTAGCTGTTTCCTGTTTGAGCTTTAGGGTGTGTTTGATTGAGGATCTTGCAGTAGAGCTCTGACTGGCCTGGAACTTTCTAGATCAGGCTGGCCTTGAACTTGGGGTGATCCTTCAGCTTCTGCTTCATGAATGCTAAGATTACAGGCATATGACACCATATTTGCTTGGATCCTATGTTTATATTTTATTTCATCAGCTGATTTCATTTTCCTGACTTAAGTTTTAGTGTTTTCTAAAGACCAGGAATTATGTTTACCCTTTCTTATGTCCTTTGAGCTCAGCCTTAGGCACCCAGTCTTCCACGGTCTGCTTGATTAGGTCCTCCTAAGAGCTTTTCTGTCCCTTTGGTCCTTGCTTTGTCCCTTCCCCAGGCACTCAGGTAGGGAATATCTCTTCGGGAATTGAAGACTCTTAAAAGAAGAAAAGACAAGAAAGGGAGGAGAATGTCTTTGAGTCAAGAAAGATAAAATGTTAAGATTAAGAAATGATGTAAGGGCTGAGGGCAATGCGTCAGGGGTTAAAGTCTTTGTCTTTCAAGCAAACGGACCTGAATTTGGGTCACCCCCCCCCAACCCCAGTCCCATGTAAAAATGTTGGACAAAAATGGTGGCGGCCTACAATTCCAGCATCTGGAAGTCAGAGTCAGGGAAAACACAGAGCAAAGCAATAAGGAGTTAGAGCAATCCAGGATGATTCCTAGTATCATCTGTGGACCTCCACAGACACACACACTAGAGTGTCCTCTGGTACACAAACATACACCCAGATGCAAAACACACACACACTCAAAAAAAAAAAAAAAAAAAGAAGAAACAACTTGGGCTGGGTGGCACCTGCCTAGCAGGTGTGGAGACCAGGTTTTATCATCCTCAGCATTGAAAAAGAGACTGGGAATGGGGAATGGGAGAAAGAAGCAACAGAATCATGCATGATGCGTAGAACTCTTGGAAGTTGGTTCTCTCCCACCATGTAAGCAACAAGGATTGATTGAACTCACATCACCCAGTTTGTGCTCAAGTGCCCTTATCCACTGAACATCTTTCTGGCCTATGTGTCTAATGCTTACTTTTGACACATTTTTTTATAATGGGTTTCATATGACATTTTCACACATGTAGTTACTGTAAGTGTACTTACAGTCAATGTCCATTACACTGCCCCATCCTTCCCCTTCTAGTTGGTCCCATCCCTCTCCCAAACAGTCTCTTTGTTCTCTCATGTCATATAGCTAGAACTATATTCATACAGTTATATTCATATATCTATATTCATACAGTTATATTCATATAACTATATTCATACAGTTATATTCATATAACTATATTCATATAGAGAAAATGTGATTTTTTTCCTTTTTTTACTCTCCTCACAGTCACCTTTCTAGTCTCACAGTATACATATGTATATGTTTGAATCTAGATACCACATGAGAGAGACCATGTTTTTCTGAGTGTCTTATTTCACTTAACATGAAGACTTCCAATTCTATCTATGTTAAATAAAGCTCATATATATATTTAATATATAATATATTGGGGGGGTTGTCAGGCCCAAAGCCTGCTCTCTGGATGATACTATTAGCATCTGAAACGGGCTGTCGTTAGGGGCTCCTTCCCTGGGAGGTTGAGTTTACCTCCTGTCTGTTCTTGGATCGCTTTTGTTTCCCTTGGAAACTGGCTGAGCTGTTCCTCCCCCAACAGTCCCTCCCTGCTTATCTGAGATATGCTAATGCACGGACCAAGTAAACCTGTTTTGAGGCATACATTGTCCATTCCCTTCTAGCAACAAGGTGCCATGCCTGTTTTACTCTACCTGGCAACATCATGTCTGGTCCCAAAGCAAGTAAATGTCACTCCTGCCTTTTCTTTGCTAACTGGAATGAATACGTTTTACATAATCTTGTAAAGAATTTGGTCCTGCTCTTTTTTGATGTTTTTCTGAATTTGGCCCTGCTCCTTGAATGTTTTCCTATAAATACTCATGTATGCTACAATAAAATGGGCTTGGATGATAGAGGACATCCTAGGCTCCCTCTGACCCGATGCCTGATCAATTCCTACCACTCCCACTTCTGTTTCCTGCATGTAAGTCTGGGTTTATGCTGGTTCGTGGGCCCGGACAATATATTCCACGTTTTATTGGTCTATACATATGGTATTTTCTTTTTCCACCCATTTATTTTTCTCCTAAGAAATAGATAAATGGATATGGCAGGTGAGACCTAAGGAGGGTTATGGTGAAATATAAAAGAATGCTTGAAAACTCCATGGCTCGAGGGCAAACTGCACCCCACTTGTACTTTGAAGACTGTAATGGCCAAGTGATGATGATCACTTAAGATTGGGGCAGGAGGCTATTGGTACTGTCCCAATGAGTCAGCTGAGATGGGAAGAAGCAAACATTGCTGGCTAAGCCTCAAGAAAAGTGGTGTCGTTTATAAGAAAGTTAGGCTTTGGTGAGGACCAAGAGGAGGAAAGAGACCAGTGGCAATGGGAAAAATACTGGACGGTCTAGTTCATGTTCCAAGGCGGCTAGTGGAAGAATTAGTGAAGGAGATAAGAGGGAGCAATGAGTTCCAGGGCTGGGCAGGTAGTGGAGGAGTTTATAAGACAGAGAAGTCTAGAGTTCTTTGTACCTTGGTGAATCCTTTGTATCTTACCATAACTCCTGATACTTGCCTGCATTGAACTCTATGGCCAGGCTTGTCTCTTCACTGCCATTTCATCCTGAAGCCAGGGCCTGTGAGTTACCAAGGCAATATACAAATAATAGAAAGTGTTCACTACATGCTTATTGGATGAAGAAACTTGAATAAAAGGATAATGAATAATTGTGCCTAACAGGCAAAGCTGACTCATCCAGGTAGATGAATTGTTGATCCAGGATGACAACTTTGGAGTCACATCTAGAAGTGCCTCCGGGCCTGAGCCCTACCCTAAAGCCAGACACTATAAGCCAATGCTTTGGTTCCTTGCCTGTCTCCAACACATAGTTGTACCTTATCACTAAGTCTTTTTAAAAAAAAAAAAAAAAAAAGCACCAAATATTTTTAAAGATTTCTCACTATGTTGAATAGCCTCTTGCCTCAGCCCAAGTCCAAGTCCACAATGCTAATGTCCACCAGCATAAGAAAGAGCAGAGGCTAGGCATGATGAGAGGAAAGGCATCCCTGTGTGAATGTGCTCAGCAGACAGCTTAGGCTTTTTTTCCATTCTCATCTGATTGAACTCTTTTGAGCAAAACGAGATCTGAAGAGGTATCGTAGCAGAGACAGGTGGTAATGACATTCCTGCAGAGTCCACTGCTGTGGGAAGATAGAAAGAGAGCATAATTAGTATTTTTAAAAAGTTTGTCCAACTTTTCTCTCCAAGGAGAGCTGGAAAGAACCAAGATATTGAGAGTGGCATCGAATTTCAGGAACTGTACTTCTCCACAAGGTTGGAAGCAAGGTGGTACAAGCCTTACCCAATTAAATGGTTAATGTATTTCAGAAGACCTGAAAAAAAAAATCTTGTTTTTTATGAGTACATATGTGTATGTTCAAGGGCACTCAAGTGCATGTGTGTGGAGACCAGAGGTTAACCCTGAGTGTTGTTCCTTGGGTGCCATACAGCTTTGGCTTGTTTGTGTGGGGGTGGGGTTGGGGGAGGCTGTTTTTGAGACAGGGTCTCTCTGACCTGGAGCTTGCTGATCAGGCTGGGCTGGCCCAGGTATCTATCCCTTTGACTTAGTGCTGGGATTGCAGGCACTTTCCAACCTTCTTTAAATATTCTAAACTCTTGTGTCAGGAAAGGCGCCATGTTAAGATCAATCACATTTACACAGCTTTCCGTGTCTATTCCTTCCTACACATGAAAAGGTAGTTTCTTTGGCCCTGTTCCCTAACCTTAAGGTGTGTGTGTTTCATATTTACAATACTTTGGGGATTATGATTTCAGATAAAGATGCTTTTAAAAGAGTATCCTCTGTCTATAGAGAGCTGAGTTTTGAGAATTAGAGCCGGCGAGGACTATTTTGAATCCTGTGTTCTTATTTAGCACCTGCACGGCAGCATGCACAGCTGAACATGGCCTTGTTTCCCATGCTTCCATGTAGCTCTGTCTCACGTCTGCCTGTGCCTAGAGTGGCTTCTGTTCTCACCCTAGACTCGCTTTCTCACAGTCAATAAACTACTTGTAATTAATTTCTTTAAAAATATTATTACTTGAGAGAAGAAGAAGGAGAGAGAAGTGCATAGCACAAATGCACTATGTGGACTTCCAGGAATTGAACTCAAGTCTCTAAGTTTGCAAGCAGGCACCTTATTCACAGAACTATCTCACTTGCCCATTAGATGCAATTAATATTTAAATTTTAGATCTGTTTATCTTTTTTCTCTTCATCATCTATCTGAAGGACCCAATGCCTTGCACATGTAGAGTTATATCTCTAACATCAATGCCAACCCCCAAGTGGTGTCTATGTTCCTTAGACTATTCTAGAAACTCCTGAGCTCAAGTGATCCTCCTGCTTAGCCTTTCTAAGTAACTGAGAGTACAGGCATGTATTGCCACCTGGTTCACATCCATCTTATTGTCTATTACTTCCATTTTTATCCCAAACGCAGCCATTTTAATATCAGTCAAAGAAAAAATTATTTCGGAAAGCACATCTAGTGGTTTTGCCAGATAGTATCCTCTGGTCATGACAGGTTTCTCACACTCAAGAACTCACTTCAGGGGGGCTAGAGAGGTGGCTCAGGGGTTAAGCCTCTGCCTTGCAGGCGGAAGGTCCTGAGATCTGATCCTAGGCCCCACGTATAGATGCCGGGGTGGAATCGGGGGCTTTCCGGTCCTAGTAGGGCGGAGCCTGTGAATCCTGGGGCAGAGTAAACAAGGAGGCGGTGGAGGCGGGCCATGGTGGTTCCCGAATTCATCCGCGGTTCTACACACACACACACACACACACACACACACACAATTGAATAAATAATAAAAAATAAATAAAAAAAAGAACTCACTGCAGAGATGTCCATTTCCACTGGACTTGCACAATAGTTGGTCTGTCGCATTTCACCGTGGATGAGGGAAGATCTCAAGAACTACTACACCACCCTGAGAGACTCCTTAAGGCTAATGCCAGACAGGAGAGGAGGAGCTACTTCAAACAACGATTTACCCACTGGCGAGTCATCCATGCCCCAGCAAGTTACTCAGGCACTTGCTAGTACAGACATCCCAGATGAAACCCAGTGGGGCCAAACTTGCAAAAAAAATAAAAAAATGTGGAGTAGGAGGGAGAATGACTGGAAAAGAGAACATAAGAAGTGGGACAAGAAAGAGGATGGGATTAGGTGGTAAGGGATGAAAATATATTCATTGTAGTTATGAAACTTTCAAAGAATTTTTTAAAAAGTGCATCTGCCAAAAGCACTCCGTGTGACGCCACACGAAGCCTAGTGTATGTATGCATTCATGACAGTTGCATAAACTAATGTCAGAACTAATCTCTTTTTTCAGAAAAGAAATTGGTTTCCATCCATTGGCTTGAAAAGTCAATTTTTGCATTTTTGAGGATTCAAAAATGCACCCTCCAAAAAGATAATCAGACCCAAGGAAAGAAATTTTGTCCATATTCAAAGCACATTGGAAGTTTTCCTCAGTACCTCGGAGTAGATTTGCAGTAATCTCACTCCAAATCAGATCAGACATAAAGACATCCTTCAGCCTATTAGTGGCATAGTGGGCTTGTCTGGCTTTCTTATTTCCCCTTCTAGAAGCAATGGTGCTGGTTGAAGAAGATCATAAGACAACAAAATCAAGAAGAAAGAGAGAGAGAGATCATTACCAGGAGACCAGCTGCTCACCAAAGGGCACAAGATGTCTGGTTTTCCATGAGTTCCAGGATTCTGAAGCCAGGTCCTCTTTCACAGCAAGCACTTTCCCCCTGAGCCATCTTCCCATGGAACCCTTTCAATACCAAACTTTGCCTCTCTGTTCTGCTGATGTGTAGAAATGCATTAGCCTCCGCCCATCAATTTTATGGCAGATCCCTGAGACTGCTGTCTGGGGTGACAAGACAGCTGTGTATCTTTAGGACATAAGACAAGAAATGAATTCCATTTTCTAAGTGAGCTGGGAAGTTTGGCTTGACTTTCAAATGACCATGTTATTTATTTGATAAAAGATGTCATTGTGGAGTCAGCAGACGCCCTTCCCTTCCTTCTCAAGGCACAGGGAATTGCAGTTTCATTCTGTCTGCTCAGTTGTGTGCCAAATGAGGATTCTGAACTATTGTCGGAGGTGTTTTTAGATGCCACTGCTGAGGAAGTCATCACAGGCACGTTTCTCCATAGCCCTCGTCGTGCATTTAGATTAGTAAGGACTGTCATGTCACCGTTTTGTCATTTATCATGTTTTCACAGCTGGGTTAGGCCACAGGCTGTTCATCATCACCCCATTTGCTAAATTTATGGAATCGATCTGAAGGGGGGAAAGTACATCATTCATTATTCCGCATAGTCATTGCTTCATCAGGGACAAGGAAAGATGTCATTCTGAAATACTCAGAGCTCCTCTTACTTGATGTCCATTGCAGCAAGATTCTTTAATTTCTTTACAACTATGGTAACTATCTTTGGATTATTTGGATTTGTTGAATCTGTGTTTGGGGGATATTGACATCCCCATTCACGGAATCTGTTTCTTTCTCTGCTCATGTGTTTTACTTGTGTTTACTTGTGTTTGTTTTTGTTTTGTTTTTGTGGTAATTCTTTACATTATTCTTCATGAAATTTTGAAAATAGTGCATTTCGCTTGACTGTAAAAGATATTTTAAAAAAATTGTATGTATGTATAATGGTTACTCTTAACTATTGCTGTGAGAAAGCACCCAAAGTCAAACAACTTAAGGGAGATTTATTCAACTTACAGTTCCAGAGGGGAGAAACAGACTTTCATGGCAGAGGAAACATGGCTGGTGGGTGAAGCTGGCAGGCTGTCACTCCCATCCATGTGGCTGAGGATTCCTGGAGAGTCTCTCTTCTTCCCAGTCTCCTGTTCTGTGGTTCCTTTTATCTGCACCTCTGCTGGGAGGTTCCAATGAGATCTAGGGAGGTTCCAATCAGATCTAGGGCTGGTCTTTGTATTATGCAGATAATCTCTTCAGGTGGTCTCAGCTGATCTTAGTTAGTGTCAGGTGTGTCAAGTTGACACCCAGGATTAACTATCACAGTATGTGATGCATGTGTGTCAATGCATGTGAGGCGGGCATGTGCATACTGTGGCACACATGTGGGAATCAGAGGACAGCCTCAGATTGGGCGTTGCCGGCCCCTTGTTTGAGACAGGGTCTTTGGTTAGTTGCCTGTGTGGATGCCAGTTCTGTGTCCCTGAGTTTTCTGGGAGTCTCTGGCGGCTGCTTCCTATCTCACCTTTAAGCACTAAGAGTACAGATGTCTGGCTGCCCATGAGTTCCAGGATTCTGAAGCCAGGTCCTCTTTCACAGCAAGCACTTTCCCCCTGAGCCATGGTCCCCATGGAACCCTTTCAGTACCAAACTTTGCCTCTCTGTTCTGCTGATGTGTAGAAATGCATTAGCCCCCGCCCATCAATTTCCTCGTAGAGTCCTTGTGTTTTTTATGTAGCTAATTAAAAAAAAAACAAAAACCCGATAGTTTTGTGTTTTCCTTTCCGGGTCTTGCAGTCTTTTGTGCTTTATTGTTAACCTTTGGTTCTGCAGTGGGTAGACCTCTAGCACAAAGCTGCTAGGAGTGGGGAGAATTTATCTCCTTGTTTTCAGGAGAAATGCTCATAGCTCATCTAGGGAAGAGCTCTGCATGCACTGGAGTTTGTTTTGTTTGTGGTTTTTCCAAAGAAACTCTTCATTGCATAGACCAAGAATTTTTTCCCCCTATCTCTCTTTAGCTAAGATGTTTTTATTTATTTTCTTATAAACAGATTGTGGAATTTTCTTAAATGCTTTTTTTAATCTCTTTTGAAATGACTATGTGGTTTTTCTCTTTTAACTGTTAAAGTAAATTTTTAAATTCTGCAATAATCTTGCATTCCTGAAATAAACCCTGCTGATCATTATCTTCCATCCTCTCTCTCTCTCTCTCTTTCTCACACACACACACACACACACAATATGTGTTAAAATGAATATAGGTGCTAATATTTTGTTGAAGATCTATGATCTTAAGATCTAAGATTTATAATTAAGATTCAAATTAGAGTCCAATTGTTTTCCAGTCTACCCTTTCAAAATGGATTAGGAAGTATATCTCTTTGTGTGTGTGTGTGTGTGTGTGTGTGTGTGTGTGTGTGTGTATTGAAGGACACTATATGTATGTGCCTGTAGAGGTCCAAAAGGGACATTATGAATCATACTGAATTACTTTGCTTATTTGCCTCCTTATTGCTCTGAGGTTTCCCAGACTCTGTCTTCCAGGGCCAGAAGTGCAGGCCACTGCCATTTCTGCCCAGCATTTTTATGTGACATCTGGGATCCAGAATGCTTACCAGACAGAGGCTTAACCCCTATGCCATCCCTCCAGCCCAAGAGTACTTCATTTTATACTCTCTGAAAGAGTTTAGAACTGAAACTATCTGTTTCTGAAATCTTGGAAAACTTGCCTGTAAAACTGCTTAAATCTGTTTTTTTGTGGCAAAGTTTTAATTATTGATGATATTTTATTAGCAGTCTGGGTGATAAACCATTGAACACCCAAGTTAAAGCTCCAATGAGAATAGACCCTAACCGATAACCAGCCATGCAGCTGCATATGGGCTTGATGGCAGGTGCTATGTTTTCAAAACTCAGATGTCCAATTTCTTAAGTTACTTTTGCTGTTATGTTTTTTTTTCATTTGTTCGTTTTACTCAAATTTAAAATGTATTAACTTGCTCATAATGTTTTTCATAATTGCTGTTGCATTTATAACATTTCCCCTTCCATCCTTGGAATTGATTATGTCTGCTTTCTTTCAATTTGCCAAATGTTTAACAGTTTTATCATTTCATTTTGTTGGTCTTTTCTCCTGAAAGTTATTCTCTATTCACTAGCTTCTATGCTCATTTTTTTACCATATCCCTTATTTTTCCCAGTTTAAGGTTTTGTTCTTTTCAGGATGTCAACTTTTATTGTTAATCTGAGTATCATGGGACCATTCACTTCCTGAGATAGCAATATCTCATAAATTGTGCTAAGTAATCATTGCTATTGGTTCAAAGTGTTTTCTAACTACCTTTTTATTTTCTCTGTGACCCAAGAATTATTTTGAATTGTATACTATTAAATGTATGAGCTTTTTCTTATATCTTTGCCACCAATCACATTATGGTTGGGGAACGTGGCCAGTATTAAGAGGAACCAATGCAATACATTGAGAGATTTTGCATTTGTTCCTGGAACAGATATGTATGTCTAACTCTTTTGTACAGGCTCGTAGTAGGCTCCTTACCCTGAAATGTTCATTGCAATGCAAAGTGACACATATTCCTACTTTTTGCCTTAACATTTCTGACAAATGTGGCATAAAGATCTACCTCCGTAAGGATTTGTCGGTTCCTTTTTTTAATCTTGTCATTTTACTTAATGTTTTTAAAGAGGTCTGTACATTCTTAATCGTTGGCATCCTCCTCATAAACTGAATCCTATAGATCTGTAATGCATTTCTATCTCATGTTTTAGTGTACTTCATGGGTGTCATATATATGGTTTCTTTTGACAATTCTTAATTTCTTTTACCTTTGCCTCATCCATAAATTTACATGTTTTACACATAAAGAAAGGTTGTTTTTGTTTTTCATTTAGTCTAGAAAAAAAAGAGGTTAGTCCACCTATCCTTATTGTTAGTACGATACATTTGGGTTCCATTGCTACCATCATCTTTTGTGCATTTCATTGTTCTCCCTTTACTATATTTGTTACCCCTTGATTTTCATTGGAGTAGCTTCTGTGTTTCATTTTTATTTACCAACCTTTTCCCCTTATGAGTTTGGAGCATATACTTTCTCCTGGTTATGTTTTATGATGTATCCTGGAAATCTTAGCAAACGTATGAATGTACAATTAGTGTGTTGTATAATTTGATGGTTCTCCAGGCTCATCTGTGCTCTAACCTCCTGACTAAAACATAGACCTTGGAGTAACTGACACTGTCTCACCTCCCAACTTGCTAGTCATTGTTAAAAAACATTTTAATTCTGTATTCTTCTCAGGCCCATATTTAAAAATATCATTGAGGCTAAGACTGACACAGTGTGTGTCACATGGTAGAGCTTTTGCCTCATGTGCATTAAGCCTCCCAGGGTCAATATTAACAGTATTTCTAAGGATATTATTATTTTTGTTTTCATAGCCACAATAGCTTAGACTTACTCATGCATTTAGTTACTTATTTACTGATAATACTGAAGATCAGCTCAAGGCCTCGAGTATGCTGTCTAGCATTCTACTAGTGAGCACACTGTTTTCTCTGTTCCCCATGTCTTTTAGACACTCTTTCTAGCACTGGTTTTATTTCTCTTCTGTAGAAGTCCATTTGTCTAACAAACATTTTTTTGCTCTCATCCTTGAATTTCTAGGTTAGAAATCTAGGTTTACCGTTATTTTCTCTCTGTACTTTGAAAATGTTCCCTCCTTGACTCTGGCTTTCAGCTGTTGCTGTTGATGAGTGTTACCTGGTAATCTGATTCTTTTTCTTATACTTTAAAATTTTCTCTTTGCACTTTATTGCCATGTTTCTTGGTGTAAATGTCTTTATATCTAGACTGCCTTGACTATTTGTTATAAACTTGGATGGTAAAATAGGAAAGACACTTTAAAGCATCACATTTTGCACTTGCCTGGTTCTTTACCATCACCCCTAGTGTTTGGGGTGTGTGTGTGTGTGTGTGTGTGTGTGTGTGTGTGTTTGCATATGTATGGGTATACATGTGTGGGGATACACATGGAAACATCAGGTTGATACTGGAAATTATCCTTGGTCATTCTTACATCTTACTTTTTTTTGAGGCAGTGTCTCTCATTAAACTGAGAGTTTGCCTCTAGGGCTAGTTTGGATAATCAGCTTGCTCTGGGGGTAGGCTCTGCCTACTAGGACCAGAATTACAGCTTATCACACCTGTTGGGCCTTTTTATATAAGATCTTGGAATCCAAACTTTGGTCCTTTTTTTTTAACTTTATCTATTTATTCATTCATTCATTGTGTGTGTGTGTGTGTGTGTGTGTGTGTGTGTGTGTGTGTGTATGTGTGTCAGAGGGCTTATATGTCCCTGTGGAGGACCAAGGGTGACTTTGAGAATCGCCTGGATTGCTTCTCTTGCTTCTACCTCCTTCTTGTTTCGCTCTGAGATTTCCCAGGCCCACCCACCAGGACTGAAAGTGTAGGCTGTCACCATTTCTGCCCGGCATTTTTATGTGGGACCTGGGATCAGAACTCAGGACCTTCTGCTTGTGAGGCAGTGTCTTAACCCCTGAGCCATCTCTCCAATCCAGGTCCTTTTGTTTCAACTATTGAGCCATCTCCCCAGTCCACCATTAGTTTTTATTATTATTACTATTATTTGTAATAACAGTTCTAAGTCTGGAGCTGTGTGAATCTTCTTGAGATTACAATGTGACTAAGCAAGCACGGATAGAAGCAACTCATGTCCTTGCTGCTCTTATTAGTAACACTATTGGTACCACTAGGCTTCATGGTACAGGAGGAAAAAAAGTGGTTTTGTTTTTTTTTTCCTTAACTTAAACTCCTGGGTCAGACAGTCTGCTGCATTCAAAACTGCATCTTTGTCAAAACACAGCACTGTTTCTTCTGAATATTACATCATAATAGCAGAATATTGTAGGTGAATTAGTGGTCAGTGATTTTTTTTAAGTGACTACTGATGACTTTGCTCCATACATGAGAATATATCTAGATGACTAGGAAGAAGACCTTAATCTTTGACTAAAGATAGTTTTATCATCTATGATGTCCCATTCAGCTGAAAATTAATTTGGAAACTGTATTTCTTGGAATTACTTTGGGACATGATGTTGTGATTCATAACTGCCATTGAAGCAGAAGTCCTGGTTCTTAAAAGTGAAAGAATGTCACTTTTTTGTTATTTCTGTTGCAGGCCCTTCACTCTCCTGAAGAATCACTTTAAGGAGGCATGACGAACATGGATTTATCTTGTTAAGGCAGAGTCACTGGAGTACAGGAAAGTAGTTAAGTCTAGAGGTTAGCAGTTGGGCAGAGTCTGGTTCAGTCACAGGGGTGGGTTTTGAAGTAGATTAGCGCCACCCTACTTCCAAGAGAGCTCTGCTCTTGCACTTAGCAGTTTTGCAGCTCTCAGCTTCTTGATGGATGTAATCCAACTTCTGCCAACCAGCCATGCCTTTTCCACCATGAAGGACTATATCTCGCCATTGAAACCATAAGCTGAATAAATCTCCCCTTTCTCCCTTTAAGTCACTTGAGTTTGAGTCTTGTCTCATAGCAACAGAGAAGAGTAACAAGTACACCTTTGCCGTTGGGAGATTACTTCATTGGATCCACCAAGCATTCATTGATTAAAGCATGTATCATGTCTACATACTTACTAGAATGGTTCCTGTCTTCATGGAACTTCAACCTTGGAGGGCAAAAACACCTCAATCAAGTAACTGAATAAGTGAAAATAAAACTATAGCACCAGTAAAGCTGCAGAAGAGAAGGGAAAGTCTTCATAAAGGAGCCACTGAGGATGCAGAGTCAGATGAGTGTTTAGTGAGTTAAGAGGGAGAGGACTTGAGATGAGATATAGACAAAGTGATTAGATGGAGCCTGGTGAAGGTGAGGAACTTGACAAAGTCAATGTAGCTGGAGCAGAAAAAGGTTGGTGTACAACTGTAAATAGAAGGCAGGAAGGAGAGTGGTACAGAATAGGCAGGAACAGCAAATGAGAGTAGCTCTAGATGGTTGGGGGAAGGGGGTTGGAAGTAAATGATAAAATCTCATGCTGAATTGGCTATTGGGACAGAGGAAAGTGTCTAGGGCTCACTCTCGTGTTTCAAATTTAATGACCTTTAATGGATGCTATGATGTTTATTCAGATATTGAACACTAGGAAGTCTCAAGGATGGGGAACAATTGTGAAGCCTACTTTGGCAATGTTGGGTTTGTACCTTTGAGGGAATCAAAAGGAAATCCCAAATAGGTAGCTGGACCTACAGGCTTGGCATCCAGTGGAGGTGTGTAGATAAATAAAGCTTGAGTGGAGAGGTAGTGTCAAGGCTCTGAGCCTGGGAGACCCCACCCAGAGAACACATAGAGATAGCAAAGAAACAGGAGTATCACTGTCACCAGTAGTACTTCTCATAAGTCTCCTCTGAAGAAAACCCTACAAGCCAAAGGAAATGAATGTGAACCAGGATGAGGATGGAGTGGCTGTGTGGGAGTGTAATTCAGAACCGTTGGTTGCAAGTCTAAAATTCACATAGCATTATGTTGTAGAAGTGCTTAATGTCCCCTTGTTTGATTTCATAAAGCAAGGAAAAAACAAAATTTAAAGGTTACTAACTTTCAAATGAAGTTCAAACACCAACGAAAAAACATTTATCTTCTGGCTACATACATCCTCTGACAGCATCCTGAACTCTTCAGTCTAGGGGTATGAACACCCTATTTTAAGACTCAGGAAAGTACAGTTTCATTTTAGAAAGCCAGGAAAGTATAAACCCAGAGACACTGGGCGATTGCTCAATAGCACATGAAGTTAGTATTTGAAGGCAGACAAGAGTCTGGTTCTTATATTCATCACCAGTGCTCGGCCCAAAAACAAACAACAAACAACATGTCAAACACAAGTTGATAAACAATATTTTGTATTTACAGGGCACCGGGTATTCTTTCTGCCACACAACAGCATGTCAGGCTGGACTGGTGAGCTTGTCACTCCTGAATACAATCTGTGGTTAGAAAACACAGGACGTGGTTAAGGTTTGGTCTGTTCCCACTGAGCTCCATCATTCACTCTTGTTCACGCCTAGAAAGGAGGAGAGAAACATGAAAACCATCACAAATTGGCAGGTCTAGATGCAGAGTTTGCAGATGCAAGTTTGTGGGGTGGGGAGGGGAGAAAAGAGAAGACACAGAGAGAGATTGAATAGCCATTTTCTCTCACTCCCTCTTTAAGATCTCCCAGCCAACTCAATTATATTTTTTAAAAGGAACTGTGTGCTGTTAGCTCAGAAACTGTGGAAACCTCTCACTCAACACTAACTGCATATGGGAATATTGAATCTTTGCAAGGTGTAGTTGCTGAGACAGAACCTGATTGTGTCCCCCCATTAACGTTTGATATCAGGGAAGCTCTGTGCACTCACATTCCTTTTCACATCACACAGTCATTATGGGGGCTTTCTGAAACTCAGAGGGGGAGCTAGACAAAATGGCTCACTACTATAATCTCAGCACTTAGGAAGCTGAGTTTGTATGTGTGTATTTTGTGTATGTGTGTGTGTGTGTGTGTGTGTGTGTATCAGAGGACACTGGGTGCTCATGTGGAGGCCCAAGACTGACTTCAGGAATCATCCTGAACTGCTCTACCTCCTTTTTGCTTTGCTCTGCTTTCCAGGGTTAGAAGTATAGATTGCTGCCGTTTCTTTTTTTATTAAAAAATTTTTTATTATTATTTATTCAATTGTGCGCGTGTGCGTATGTGTGTGTATGTGTGTGTGTGTGTGTGTGTGTGTGTGTGTGTATGTGTGTGTGTGTATGTATGTGTGTGTGTGTAGAACCACGGACGAATTCGGGAACCATCATGGACTGCCTCCACCTCCTCCTTGTTTACTCTGCCCTGGGATTCACAGGCTCCACCCTACCAGGACCAGAAACGCAGGCCGCCCCCGCTTCCGCCTGGTGTCTATATGTGGGGTCTAGGATCCGAACTCAGGACCTTCCGCCTGCAAGGCAGAAGCTTAACCCCTGAGCCACCTCTCCAGCCCCAGACTGCTATTGTTTCTACCCAATGTTTTTACATGTGATCTAGGATTTGAAACTCAAGGCAGTCTTAACCCCTGAGTCATCTCTCCAGCCCTTGATTGTGAGTTCTAAACCAGCCTGGGCAACAAAGTGAGTCCACAATACAAACAAAACCAGAATCTTGTGCTTTGACTGGGGGTGGGTGGGAGGGGTTAAAACAAAAACAAACAAACAAACAAACAATAAGCCATGGGTTTTAACTCTTTCTCCTTGCAACCCAAATACACTTGGAATGTTTGCTAATCTCGTTTACCTCTACTGGATGTTTCTCCTTGCTTGGTATAAGGAACCCTACTTCAAATTTTGCACGAAAAAAGAAAAAAGTTTTGTAGCTGCAGTGGTCACTATAGGCTCCACCACATCTGTAAGGAAAATACTTGGAGACCTGTGGTCTGTCTTGTGGTTCTAGAGCTGGCCTCACAGTCAGCTAGCGTTCCCTCGAGGGATGGCCACCCTTTTCCTTCTGATCTCAGGTGGTTGATAGAGCCAAACCACATTAGCGATTCAAAATGTTAAGCACATTTTAAACAACTGATGCAGCACACCTTGAAGCCGGCAAGCCCTATCCCATTGAAGACCCCAGCTGCCCCTGCTGCCATGAGAAGGTTGCAGCTTGCCGTGCCCCTGGAGAGAGTGGCTGTTGAGAGTCTGTATTGCCTTCTCCTTCCACTGACTCTGGTATTGAATTAGGGGTCTACACAGAGTTAATGGTTATTTCATGCAGGAAGTACATTCAATATTAGTGCAACAAATGTTTTCCTTTCCCTAGCTGTGGAAGAACTCCACTTGCAGGGAGTGGCAAAAAATCAGAGTATCAGCCCTTTCCGCTCAGATACCAATAAGTCTTGTACTTCAGAATTTCTGACCTCAAAAGGGTACTTTTAAAGACAGCAACACCAGGAGAGGCCTGATTTCCTTGTACACTTAGATGCATACGAAAGAGTGAGTCACTCTCAGTTTCTATCTTTAGTTCATAGAAACAAAGCACTGAATCATGTAGCCTGTCAGGGAAGACCTAGATATAACTTTATCTAGATAACGTGCATATTAAAAAAGCCTGGAATTCTATTTTTGTGACAGAGTTGTGGGATTGGAACAACAGCTGTCTACTCACTAAAAATCTGGCAGTTCAGGATATGACTATAAAGAACCTTCCCAATAAACTAGTATTCTTCTGCTCTGTCTTTGCATATTTTTTTTTTTTTAGAAAGAAGGAAACAGAAGAGTAAGCATGCATGCCACTCCGCACATTTCGAGGTTAGAAAACAACTTTTAGAGTTGGTTCTCTCCTTTCACCAAATGTGCTTTTAGGGACCAAACTAAGTTCACCAGGTTTGCATGTGGGTGCCTAAACTCACCGAACCGTCTTACCAGCCCCAGTCTTTGGTACTTTTAAACTTGCTTTTATTTGTGTTAGAGGTGTAGCTCAGTAGTAGTGTACTTGCCTATCATGAACAAGATCTTGGAGTTCCATCCCTAGCACTGTGAACGGGAAATGGCTTCAAGAGTTAAAGTCCTGTCCTTGCAATCAAAGGAACCTGACTGAATTCAGATCCCCAGATCCAGGTAAAAATGTTTGGCAGGTATGACAGAGGCCTATAATTTCAGCCCTGAAAGGCAGAGACCGAGAATCCCCAGTGCAAGTTGGCTTGTCAGATTAGCCCTTGACGGGCATTCTCTGGTTTTAATTAGATATGCAGGTTCACAGCAATAAGGTAGAAGAATGATTGAGGAGGGTTCCTGGTATCACCCTTGGACTCCACAAGCATATACTCTCTAAAGTGCACTCATGTACACATACATACATATGAGCACCTATCCACATGCAAATATGCATACACAATGCACCACATTCACACATACTTGAAAAGGAAAAAAACATAAGACACATTTTCCTTTCATAATCTCTATATATGAGCTATTTTCCCTACTATCTTGATAAACATGCAATTGTAGCTTGTCCATTAACCATCATAACCAATTATTGATAATACAACTGTGAAATGATTTTTAAAACAATAACAACTGGACAATTGAGATTATTTAATCATTCTGTCCTATTGATTTCTGTTGCAATTCCCCTGCATGGGTGCTGATAAATGACCATTAAATGGCTTAAGGGAACAAGAGATTTAGTAGTCCAGCTTGACGGGAGAGCATGCACCAATGCCTTCTCTACATAATGGCTGAGAGAGGGATGATCCTTACTTGCCAGACCAGCATGTCTGGCCAAGTATATACAACTGGCTCTCAGTATTTTATTCATCTGTTCAGGGTCTCTTCCCACCCACCATAGGCTGGGCCTTCCCCATCAGCTAGACAATCTCCTGCAGGTATGCTCTGGGCTTAACCCAACCACTAATTCTCCACAAATGTTCCTAGAGCTCAAACCTTCAACAGTCAAGTTGACACCTGTGCCTAACTATGACACTTCCCATTAAAGTAAATTAAAGAAAGCAACTAATTTTGCTGCGTCAATGCATTCCAAAGTTCTGATTTTGCATGTGTGTTTAATCTTTGTATTACCTCATTCCCAACTGTGAGAGATTTGAATTTTTGGGGGGGGGCGGGGAGGCGTTGTTTGGAGTAAGATTTCATGAAGTCACAGAGTATCAGTTACTTCACACTGCAATTATGTTAAGTTCTGTGCAAAATCTTAAAGAAGCACAGAGTCAAAATACCCTCTTCAACATAAAAATTACATTGGATCTGTATTTATCAGAGCCGATGGCTCTGTGCCCACTCCAGGCAGGAGCCTGTAGATTGCCTTCAGAGACGGGTCATTTGTGTCATGAGACTAAGAAAAGGACTGAGTTGAAAAGACAGGCACTCTTATTTTCCTATACCACTGATCAAAAGTCTGGTATGTTCTTAGCGGTTTAGGAGTTCCAACCTCGGTCCTTGCTTATCATAACCTTATGCAGTGGTTTCTTGGTATCAAAGCTGTGTCTAGCTCCTTATTTGCATTTGTTCCATATAGCAGCCTTCATTTTCATTTTGTTAAGCTTTTTGAAATAATACAAAGTAATCTCTTTAATTTTGGCATTATTATACATACACACAGCAGCCTTTTGAGTAAATGACATTAACATCTGCTGTTCTGCAAATGAAGACTGAGAAAGTCTCAGTGAGTCAGCCAGATCATTCATGCAGGTGAAAGTCAGTTTGACTGGTCAAGCATCTTAACCACCTGACTATGCTACTTGGGGAGAAGAGCCAGAAGTGTTGCAGAAAGAACAGAAATTACACTTCAGGGATGTGCGAAAATAAATATTGGTTGAGTACTATGAAAACGAGCAAACTATTTCAACACTATTTTGAAATGACATAACTAAAAGTTGTTGTTTCTTTTTGAATAGTATGTTGTAGAAGTTGTGGGAGAGAGCCATATGATAACTATAAATGCCTGATAATATCGCATCACTTGCTTTGCCTGGGTGCAAGTGCCATGGGAGGAAAGGGACCACTACTGCAACATCTGTGTCTCCCAGGGCACTGCAAACTGGATAGAGAGTACTTTTCCACCCTGTCTATGCTAACACATCAGTCCCTAGCTTTCATCCTTAAAAGCCCATTTCCTCTCTTTTACAATTAAGTTAGCATCAAAGTCAACTCACTCAGAGTGGGAAAAGTAGGGAAATATTCCAGCCTGCAAGGGAAGGTGGCCGGTGTAGCCACTTGTCCTTGGTGTCCTGATAATGCAGTAGCCATACAGAACAAAGCCCAACCCAAGTTGTGACTCCTTGACCGCCATTTTGACGCTCATGTGCTCAAACATATCAATGGCTTGACTCATACGTGACCTTCAGTCACATCTCAGTATTGCATTTTTGCTTTAACCCTATAGTATAGCAAATTTCGTGTTCTATGGACACGAGGTGTAGGAAGCCTTTATTTTGACGGGGGTGGGGCTTTAAAAACTTCTAGTCTCTTTCAGTATCCATTGGAGTCCCTTAAAGTGAAAGTACTTGTTATTTGTCTTTAGCTAATAAAACAAACAGCAGTTGTTTGATCTTTAGGAAGCCCTTTCTTGTTAAGGTAACATTCTGTCTGACTTTTATGTTTCAGCGATCATTGTATATTTAATTATTTTTAAAAGTTTTCTTTTAAACCATTAAACTTTTTCAGCACTTAAGATAAACATGGCAGGCTTTGTGAAAGATTAAAAATAAATTTCACACAAAACTGCAAAATGCGGCAAAGATAATACCACATGGGGTCGGTATGTTCCCAAACACGGTTCTCAAGGGGCCCCTCTGCTTCATTAGAATTCTTGTTCAGGAAGCCCCTGATTCTAACCCACCCTTTCCTGAAACTGGCAAAAGTATGGGAAAAAAGTTACCAGTGATGTGAAAAAAGATGATGACTCTCGGCACACCAGGGAGGCATGTTTTGTCTGTTTTTAAACTGCCAATGTTTTCAGAAGCACATTGAGGTTAACTTTGCAGAACACTTGGGATAGCTGCTAGAAAGTCAAACGCATTACATCTCTCCATTGACATACTGTCAAAGGACTGCTTTTCATTCTATTTGAGACCAGTTTAGATCTTGTTATTACAATCTAAACATCATCTCATTTTCAGGCTGTTGGACTTTAGTTGCAATCTTTTCCAAATAAGAGTTCCATTTTGGAAATATTAAAATTCTACATGGAAGGTAGGTTTTCCACTGGTGACTCATTCCCCTGGATTATGGCTCAGAATCTGTCAATGTTTGTTTGCTTTTCCATTTTATTCCTTCTTCCTATCCCATGACATTTTCTCCTTCCGCACACAGGTGAGAGTCACCTTTCCTGGTGAGTTTGGGACTGGGATGTGAAATGCTCATGAATTTCTCATAGCAAGCTGGAGGTGGCGACAAAAGCCATGCCTTTAAAATAGCCGTCATTTCTGCAAGTCTTACATCAAGTATTAACAGGATAGGGAAAGAAGATTGCCTAGCAATAGAAGACAGATGGGAATTCTACACCACTTCCCAGAGATACCCAAATACCCACACTTATGACTAGGACCTTGCTTCCTCACTTTCAAATGGAAAACAGCTCTACCCCAACCCAGGACTTGCACTGCAATTAAAGGAACAAAACAGATCCAGTGGAAACTTTTCCAAAGGATTGTATGCACTCAAAGTCACTGATGTTAAACATTAATATGCCAGTGTTGCCTGCTGAAACAAAATACAATAAACACATGTGAATTCAATAAAGCATAAAAGTTTAGAATTACAAGAGTCATTTCACAGATTCAGTCCTGGTCTCACATTCCTGGAAGGAAATACTTTCCTAGAGAATAATGAGATGGAAAGGCTTTCTAGGTTTTTCTCTAAGAAACGGCTAGGAAATGGGTTACCCAAAGATATGAAACAGAGCTGTGGAGGTGGACTTAGCTCAGGGTACAGTACAGACCATCAGAAAGGAATGCCACTTGGCTCTACTGGAAAGAAGTAGACTTTCATAGAAGCAGACAGGCAGGATGGTGGGAGGGAATGGGATGCATTGATGAGGGGAGGGAGGGACAGGGCAGAGGAAGGGAAGGAGGGAGGTAGGGGTAAATACTCAATATGCTTGTTAAAAAAAAAAAAGGAAAAAATTTAAAAAATTTCCCAGGACCTGAAATCAAGAATTGGTTGGCTACATGAAATTGTTGCTATTTGGACAAGGCTGTGGGAATAAGAACTGAGTCTTAGAAAGCTACAAGTTTAAGCACATTATTTTCTGGCTTTGTGCTACTGTGCAGTTAGCAAAAAGTAAAACTAAAAACAAATTAATTCAAGGCTACATCTTCACATAAACTTGAATTACATAACCTTTGAGTTATAAATCACATTTTCTGGCTTTTTTTACAAAGTAAAAAATCCCCAGAATTAATCTGCAAAGGATGGCCTTCTAGGAAACCTTGAAGAGAGGCTCTGGCATCTCGTTCTTATTCTTTGACAATTTCATACAAATCTATAGTGTATTTTGATTATATTCATTGTCTTCCCCTCTCTTGTTCCCTGTCTGCTCCTGCTGAACTCCTTCCCAACAAGCCCATTTCCTACTTTCATTTCTTTCTTTCATTCTTTTTTTAAATTTATGACCCACTGAGTGTAATTAGAGTTACTTGCATGAGTGTGAGTGTGAGGTTATTTAATGAACCATGAGCAACTTACCAATGACTACACCACTGAAGAAAATGACTCCCCATCAACCATTAGCTTATGCTAATAGCTCCTCAGGGAGAGAAGGGAGCCTATGCTTGGGCAGGCCTGTGCAAGTAACCATGGTCGCTGAATGCATGTCATGTTATGCATAGAACAACTTACAGAAGCACTCCTCCCATCTTCCAGTTCTTACATTCTTTCCATCCCCCTTCAGCAATGCTTACTGGACTTTGGTGGGAGTGCTAGAGATGTCCTGTCTCGTGCTGAGCATTCAACAGTTACTTGCTCTCAGCATTTCACCCAGTTGTAAGTCTCTGCATTAACATTTACCTACTGTAAAATAAAGCTCCTCTAACAAAGGCTAAGAACAGCACTAATATTTTTAAATTTTTTCACTTTAAGATTCTATCTTTGATGTTGAGGTATGTTTCTTAAGGCAGCAAAAAGGTTTTCTAACCAAAATCCTGTTAGTCTATGTCTTTGGTTGGGGAATCAAGACTATTAATATTCAATTATTATTGAAAGATACATATAAATCCCTGTCATTTTGTTGATTTTGTAGTATTTGAGGTTTTCTTGGCCCTCATTTGCTTAGCAACTGTTTTTGCCTTATTTTTCTCTCCTGTGGCTTCTTGGATGTGTTTAACTTTCCCTTAAAACCTGAAGTATTCCTTCTAGGGTCCTCTGTAGAGTTGACTTGCTGGTTATAAATTCTTTTAGCCTGCCTTTACCATAGAAAAGTCTCCTTTCTCCTTCAGATATGAAAGATAATGTTGTTGAATGTAGTAGGTGGTTAGTCACTTTGGTCTTTCAGAAATTGAAATGTGTCTTTCCAAGCTCTTCTGACAAGCATCTGTTAAGAAATCAGCTATCATTGTGATGACCCTGTGCTTATGTATGACTTGTTTTTTTTTTTCATGAAGCTCTTAACATTTTCTTTGTTCTACATATTTAGTATTTAAACTATAATATGACATGGGTATCTCCTTTTCTTGTCCTGTCTATTTGACATTCTGTATGCCTCTTGTATTTTGATGGATATCTCTTTCCTAGTTTGGGAAGTTCTCTCCTATGACTTTATTGAAAATACTTTCTTTACCTTTGACATGACATTTTTCTACTTCTTCTAGGCTCATAACTCATAGATTTGTTTTCTTCATGACATTCTAAAGATCTTGTATGTTCTGTCCATACTTTTAAATTGACTGGATGATCCAATTCCTCTACCTTATCTTCAAGTCCTTATATTCTGTCCTCCATGTAGCTCACTCTTCTGATGAGACATTCCACTGTCCCTTTTATTTGAGTTACTGAATTTTTTCATTTACAGCATCATTTCATTTTTATTTTTTCTTCAGTGTTTCTATTTCTTTCTTAAATTATATTTTCGTATCCTGAGTTGACTTCATCATTTTATTCCTTGGTTTATTGTATTGCCTTGGAATTCCTTCAGGAGTTGGTTCATTTCTTCTTTGGACATATTCATAATTGTTCTTTTGAGCTCTTTGTCTAGAATTTCATCTAGGGAGCCATTACTGTAGGATTGATCATTTGAGGAGACATGCAGTCTTGGCTTTTTGCATTACTTCTGTTTTTGCTTTGAAAGTTGTAGATCTGGAGTTAGGTTAATTGAGTGTTTCTGGCACACTTGAACTGAGTGGGCATTTGGATTACTGCTTGGGATTCCCTTAGTTTTGCTGGCCTTGGTTTGGCCTGGTACTATTTAAAGTTCAGCTGCTGAGACTCTTAGTGCCAATTCATGGGTGGGGCAGCCGAGATGATTCTGGCTTGACTCAGAGGTTTGTGATCTTTGACCTTACCAGAGGGATTTGCATGGTGTGGCCTAGTCATCTTTTCAAAATATCTCACTCTACCATCAGAAAGGGTGAGTTATGGAAGTTGCTGGTAAATGGGTAGAACTGGAAAATTTAATATTGAGCGAGGTATCTCAGACACAGAAAGTTAAGTACCTCAGGTTCTCTCTTACCTGCTGATACCTAGCTAGCACTGACAATCCTTGTCAATGTATTTGCATTAGAATTATTGTAAGAGCCAGAAAATTTTGAAAAAAGAAAAGCCAGTGTCCAGTCGATGTGACTGGGAACCAGAGCAAGAAGCTAGACCATGGCCAGTGTTGGAGAGCTTCTGGCCTGCTTCGACACTCTCACAGCCTTTATATTTCCAGTTAAGCAGAAAACCAGATGTTGTTGGGTTTGTACCTCATTCTGAGTCCTGATGTGTATATCTCTTCCCAGGGTTACTAACCAAATAATAAAAATTTTAAATAGGTTAAAAAAATACCTCATTCTAGAATTTCTTAAATTATGGTGAGTGGGGCCACTGGGATACACAAAAATACAAAAATTCTATAAATGCTTGTCTTTTTCTCTGCTCAGTGTTATAAAAGAAAGTAATGTGCAAGAATGTTAGAGTGACTATTTTTTTAATGAGAAAACTTTTTCTTTCTTCTTCTGAGCAGTTTTAGGTTAAAGAGAACTTGAACAAAAGTCATAGAGAGTCCCTGTATGCCTCCTGGCCGCCCAACTTCCAATTACCTTCTTTCTTTTTTTCTTTCTTTCTTTCTTTCTTTCTTTCTTTCTTTCTTTCTTTCTTTCTTTCTTTCTTTCTTTCTTTCTCTTTCTTTCTTTCTTTCTTTTTCTTTCTTTTTTCTTTTCTTTCTTTCTCTTTCTTTCTTTCTTCTTCTTTCTTTCTTTCTTTCTTTCTTCTTTCTTTTTTCTTCTTCTTTCTTCCTTCCTTCCTTTCCTTCCTTTCCTTCCTTCCCTCCTTCCTTCCTTCCTTCCTTCCTTCCTTCCTTCCTCCTTCCTTCCTTCCTTCCTTCCTTCCTTCCTTCCTTCCTTCCTTCCTTCCTCCTTCCTTTCTTTTGACAAGGTCTCACTTTGCTGTTCATGTTGTCTTCAAATTCGCAATTCTTCCATCACCATTCTCCAAGTGTGGGTACTACAGTTGCCAACATGCCTAGTTTAATATTCCCTCACCCCCCCAACTCCATAAGCATCTTGCATCCATGTAGCACCTTTGTCACAATTGATCAGCCAATACTGGTGCATTGTTATTACTGAAGTCCATCTTCACACTAGATACCTTCTTTGTAGTGCACACAGAGTTTTGACAAATTGTTGACCACCAGTTTCTCTTAGAATAACTTTAAGATATTTTTCAGTGCTGGCTTTTGCTTATGTGCTATGGACATAATTATACTTTCACAGAAGAGATTAAGAAAAGAACAGAGTTGGACTGATTAGGTGACAGTTGATGTTGAGTTTAGTGAAAGAAAGTGACATCATAGACTGTCTCATAGATGAAAGATTCCCTGTGGCATTCTAACTATCACAACTCACTCAACCATTTATGCCCCCCCAAGACAGAGCCAATGGAGTCCATCACACTCTGAATGGGGATTTTGTTTCAGCCAAATTTAGCATCTTACATAAGACTGCTTTTTATCTAAATATTGTTGGTTCTCAACTTTGCCCATCATTAATTCATACTGTTATACACTTATACATAATTTATAAACTGAATTTGAAAATGTTTATAACTAAGGATAGGGTTTATACCTAGTTGGATTTCTATAATGAACAAATGTTACAGAAAAATAATTTCTAAAGTTTGAAAATTTTCAAGAAATTTATTTACCGGGGAGTCTGTGTATGATTTGGTTTAAGAAATGCTGTTCTATCTGATGTATGCAAGCACCAGGTGCCAAGTTTGATCCCAAGCACTGAAAAATAAAAAGAAAACAAGAAAAGGGAAAGAAACAGTTTTAGTGTTTGATTGTTTCCCCTATTAAGATAGGTAGACAGACAGACAGACAGACAGACAGACAGACAGACAGACAGACTAGCTTTGTTTTGCCCTGTAGCTCAGGCTGGCCTGGCCTAGTAATTGAGATTTGTCCTGCTCCTGCCTCCTCAGACCTAGGATGACAGGTTCACACCCTTCGCTCTGCCCCTCTGCATTCTGAGGATCTGGAAGCATTTGATATAGACAATATATATCAGATATGGATTCCTACAGAGCCAAGGCTCTGCCATCCTCCCTTGTCCCTGCTCATCGCCCCCCATGTTCTGAGCTGAGCTTGAGATTTGCTTCTCTGCCTAACCTACCCTCCCACGTGTGAAGACAAGCTCAGCCTGGTTGCTGTGGGCAGCCACGTCCCATTTGAGAACTGGACTCTGCCAGCATCGCTGGGGAAACTTCTCCTGAGGTGTGTTAAGTGAGTCCTCAGGAGATCTGTCCCGAGTGCTAGTGAACAGACTGTGTCACCAGCTCAGAGTTAAGTAGTTACCACACTTCCTCTTTGTCGCCTGGCCTCTGCTATGAGTGTCCTCAGGCTTCACATAGCTGTCCTGTTGTAGAAAAGTGAAAAGCAGTTTACGTGTTCACTTGCACAGCCTGATGAGAATTCCTTTCTCTGAAAAGTAGGCACTGATCTTCATTTCACTTGTCTTTTATACACCAAACTTTCTGACTTTCAGAATTCTTACCCAAGCCACCCTGTCTCCCCCTTCACACGCAGTTCACGTTCCTGTTGCTGCAGCTGAGCGAGGTGGATTACAGAAGAAAGAGAGAGAGAAAGACAGAAAGACACAATGACAGAAAGAGAGAGAAAAAGAGAGAGAGAGATAAGGAATGAAAGAAAGAGAATAAAAGAAAGAAAGAGAAAAAGAATGAGGGAGGAAGGAAGAAAGGAAAGAAGGAAGGAGGAAAGGAAAGAAGGATGGGAGGAAAGAAGGAAGGAAGAAAGAAAAGAAGAAAGGAAGGAAAGAAGGAAGGAAGAAAAACCACTTTACATGAAAACTACGACTTCGGTACACCTCCATAGTCTTTTGTTGTCTTCCAGTGGTCTGGTGGGACCCAGTGATCAATGCATTCACCAATCCAACTCCCGTCAGAAGACCCAGAAGCTATTCTGAGATGGGTTGATCCTCCCCAAGAGTTCAATGCCTGTCCAGTTTGCCTGTTAAAACACACCTGGAACTGCTGAAAGGGCAGGCCGAGGGTACAGGTATGGCAGGTGAGGTGCAGACTGATGGCACTGTGAATCTAGGATTCTGGGTATGATGCAAGGGATGTCTGAAGAACCCAGAATCCATGTGCAAGCTGAAGGCACGCTCCTGGAGCACCAGGTGGAGGTGTCAGGAAGAAGACCCAGGAAGCCTAGACACAGGTAAAGAGGCCTCCAGAGTAGCAAGGAAGAGTCAGCAGGATTCTTCCCAGGAGGAAGAGATCAGGAAATGCAGCTCCTGTCCACGTCTGTACACAGTGGACTCAGCGATAACACACGTCATCACTGAGTAGCAAGTCATATATGTGTTCAAAGAGTCACCGCCTAAAACCACTAATGTTCTATATCTTGGGGCATGTTTGTGTTTACAAGAACACAAGCCTAGTTACTCCCTGTCCTACAGGGAGCATGCATTTTGAAGCCTGTCAAGCTTAGAGATAAGTCCTTGCTTCCAGCCGTGTAACCATGAAAATATTATTTAACTCTGTTCCCAATTGCTCCTTGTAAAGAAGATGGTACTAGTTCACTTAGGCTAGATTTAGTGGCAGAAACTTGTAAAATCCAGCACTCAAGAGATTAAGGCAGGAGAGTCAGTAGTTCAAGGCCAATCTAAGTTACACAGCAGACCTTGTCCAAAAGAAGAAAGAAAGAGAAGTACACTTAGCTTGTGAGGGGTTCATAGGAACTTAATGAGCTAATATAGTACATATAGTAACATAGTACATAGAGTACTTAAAGAGGGACACACATGGCAGTAATAGATTTTGTGAGAATTATTAACTTTTTAAATATTTTATTTTTTAACGTTTATTTGAGAGAGGCAGAAATAAATAGAGAGAGAGAGAGAGAGAGAGAGAGAGAGAGAGAGAGAGAGTATATACATGCCATGGCTCATAAATGTAAGTCAGAGGACAATTTGCAGAAGTCAGTTCCTTCTTTCTACTTCCGGGTACTGAATTCAGGTCACTAGATTTGCCAGCAGGTATCTTATTCTCTGAACTATCTTTCTGACCCCAGATTATTATTATTATTATTAACTTGGTCATCTGTAACTGAAGAACAGCATGGTGGCTTCAGATGTGACAGAGGAGGTCAGAGGTTAAAATGCTTGCTTCTCAGATCTCATTTAAAAATGTCAAGCCGGTGCTGTGGCCAACTTGTAATTCTAGCCTTGGAAGAGGAACCTGGGAATCCCCAGTGTAAGTTGGCTACACAGACCTGCCTTAATGGCATGCTCTGGGTTTAAAGAGAGAGCCACACTCACAAAAATAAGGTGGACAAGCCATCAAGGATGACTCTAGGTATCTCTCTTGGATCTCCACAGGTACACAACACTCAAGGGCACTCATGTATGTACATGCAGTCATATGTGCATGATGCAAGTGCATGCATGCATGTGCGCATGCACCTCATATACACATCATAAAAAAATCAAATAAGATGAAGGTAAAAGGAATTCTTGCAAATGTCTCCTGGGGTTTCTTAGGGCTGGTTTCCTAGAGACAGAAAGTCTCCACTTAATAGCTACATTAAAATTTCAGCCAGAAAAGGGCAAGTGGGAGGGTTGTATGGGAGTCACAGGCTGTCTACCACACGCATTAGTTAGAGGCGCAGCACGTGAATGCAGAGGTCTCCCCAAGCTGAGACGACTGCTTGATGGCCCACCACAGCAAATCCAGAACTCTTGCTCCTGTATAACTTTTTGGTACAAGATAATTTACTTGATGGCTATTTACTTAGCAGTCTGAGATCAGGTGACCACTTCTGAGGAGGGGTCTGTGTTGCTCAAACCCATTGTAAAAAAAAAAAAAAAAGGAAGGACCTATGCACATATGTGGAAGAGGGAAAAGGGACCCACTCCAACCAACAGAGTATCCATCTATTCACGAGTGCTTCGCCCATGAGACAAACCCCTCTGGCCAGCCCTGCCTCTCAAGGCTATCTCAGTGGAAATCCACTTTCACTTTCAACATGAGTTTTCAAGGGTACAAACTACTCAAACCACAATTATCATGGCCCTCATGTAAAGTTGTGCACCACGGACTTTAGTCTTTACACATTCTGAAGAACAAAGTACAGCTATTGCATGGCCACACACCAACAATTAAAGTGTCACCTAAATAACACAGTGCAGCGTACAAGTTACCTGCTCCTGATGCTCAGAGCTGCTGATTCTCATCTACAGTTTCTGCTTGGCTTGTTCCACCACAGAACTTCCAAAGTCTTTATGAAACCTGTAACATCTCTGTTCCCTGATATACAGCTCTTGTTTTAAGAGTTCACATGGAAACCACTGAGCTTTTCGTTGCCAAGGCTCTTGTTCCAGTTTGAAACAACCTAAACCTCCAGTATTGAAAGGCCCACTGAAGTATGATTGCATTATGAAATATTACACAGAAATCAATCTCACATGTGAAAAGACTGTGTGGCAACCAGGAAGTATTCGTGCTGTAATTAGTGCGAAGCGAACAAAGGATCTCAGACACTACGGGGCCGCCCATGTCACTAGGGTTCTTGATGTGTTCCAGACAAGTTCCAGCTAACCACCCCAAGTATGGACGCCCACAAACTGAGGAATTAGCTCCCCTTTCCTTCTCCGAGTGGCCCTCAAACAACAACTGTGGGAGGTAGATGCATAAGTATCTCAGTCTGTCGCCCAGGAGTAGGATCATTTTGAGGTGTAAGTTTTGCAAGCATGTTCCAGGTTTCCCACACAGGCCATATTCACTACTTCTTTCCCGGTATTGCTGTCTGTAAAACACCCTTTTGAGAACTTTCTTCTCTGGTTCTGCACTTGGGCGAAAGCAAGTTGCTAGGGGTTGCTGGTTTAAGGCTGGCGCGCATGCGCAGAAGTTGGGGGAGGAACGCAAGGATGGCAGGTACATAGTTTTCCATTCTATTTCCTAAACTTCCTCTAAAGTGCTTGCATCATTTAGAAGTATTTTTTTTTTTTTTTGATATTTTAAGTGGCAGCCAAAGCATCCGAAGGCTTCGAATCCTCACATACAGAAGGCTGGAAGCAGAAGTGAGAAATAGCTTCTGGAGAAATGGGAAGTCTCAGATCTCGGAGGGACACAGAACAGAGGCCTAAGGAGTGGCGCTGGGTGCCCACAGGGGACGTAGCTCTGTAGAAACCAGACCGCAGTCTAGACATCTGTAATTCATAGAAATTCAAAGTTTATGTCGGTTAGCACCCCAAAGTGCAAAAGGACCTGTTTTCAGAGAAAAACAAACTGCATAAACACCAACATGGATTGTGCGCATTCCCAGTTCCCTTCTAGATCCAGTCATTTCTGCTTTAAACTTGCAGGTTAAAAGAATCAGAGTCTTTCCTGGTGTCCTTTCCTTGTAAAAACTATTTTTAATCTGAAGAGGCAAGTTTAGCCATCTCGCTTCTAGGAACATACAGCAGGCTTAGCAGCTATCGCTATAACTTTTCCCTTAGAACTTTTGGCTAAAAATAAACCGTATAAATACAGAGTTAATCTATTGCAAAAGGAATTAAAGCACAAATCTAAGAGTTAGGTCACATATATAAAACCAAGATATTTAAATATATGGGCTGCAGAGAGAAAAGTACTGTGACCACAGTATTTCTGACATGAGAATGGATAGTTACTACATAGAAGAAGATAAGCAATTTTATTTGAAAGGCTAATTAACTCAGCATACAGGTTTCTTCTCCAGGAAGCAAAGAGTGGGTGGAATGAATTTCTACCAGAAAAAAACAAGGAAGAACACTCTCTCTCCCCCACCCCTTATTTTCCTCATAGAAAGGTTGGTGGGGGCTGGGTAACATGAGCCTTACTTTAGGCTCAAATCCTGTTTCAGTTGTTGATTGGCTGGGAGGTCTGGGTGAGTTACTTAACATTCTTGCCTCACTCTTCGTCTCTGCAAAATGGACAGTATACTGAAGACATCAGAAGACGGAAACCAGACAAAAAGTTCACTGTGAAACTCTAAGGGCTCAGCACTTAAAACACAGGCTACACAAAAGAAAAGACCAGAGTTTGAATTCCCGGGCTCCACTTATTATGTGGGGTGGGCATGTTGACCTGCCTGTAATTCTAGCCCAGGAAGGCTGAGCCTGGGAATCCCCAGAGCAAGTTACCCAGCCAGACTAGCCCTACGAGTGAGTTATGAGTTTAAGTAGAAACCCAGCTTCAAAACAATAAGGTAGAAGAGCTATTGAGGATGATTTCTGATATCTTAGCCCTATACACACACACACACACACACACACACACGTGCGCGCGCGTGCGCACACACACACACACGTCTACATATACACGTGCACACACATATATACACACACACATGTGCCCACCTACATGCCAAATTTGCACACACACCCTCATATAACCCAAATTCATACACCTAAAATGAAGAACCCAAAAATGAAAGCTAGAAACTATTGAAAAGCTATAAGCAGATAAAAAGAATGAACTTCAGTTATTTGTGACAGCATGGGTAAATCTAAGGAATATGAGGCTTTTAAAATATCTTGTTTATTTATTATCTATTTATTTAGAGTGGGTATGTGTGTATCTGAGGGCACTGTCTGTCCCTGTGGAGGACGAAGGGTGACTTCAGGAATCCTGGATTGCTTCTACCTTCTTTTGCTTCGCTCTGGGATTTCCCAGGTTCTGCCCACCAGAGTCAGAAGTGCGGGCCACCGCCATTTCCGGCTGGCATTTTTTACGTGAGACCTGGGATCTGAACTCAGGATCTTCTGCTTGTGAGACAGGGCCATCTCTTGAGCCTGGGAATATGAGGTTGAGCAAGTAAATAAAATTAAAAATGAAAGTGAATAACAGTCGTTTACGCATATAATAGAAAATAAGGAAGACAGTGGGAAGGAGAGGGAAAGTGGGGATTAAGGAATGAAGCTAACATAAATTCACTGACTCATGTATGAAAAATACAAGAACAATTTTAAAAAGAAAACCACAAAGAAATATAAGATTCTGGATAATGTTTGCATGTGAGGGAAACCAGGGAATGGGACAATAAGGATTCTAGGCTGATGTGGGTTCTTATTTATTCTTTGGTTTTGGGGTTGGGCAGTAGGCTCGCTTTATTTTTAAAAATGTAAATCAATAAATGAAAGATGGTTGAAAGAGGGCTATATGTGAAATAATGACCCGAATCAAGGATTTTAACCCAATGCTGTCAGATCTCACGTTGAGGGGGATGTGTCGGTTATTGTGTTAAATGTTGAAACTGTGGTGACAGTAACAAGGCCCGTCAATCTCTGTGAATGGGGTGACGGGGACACACAATAAGACACAAAACCTTAGTAATTTTGCCATTGTGCAAACATCTACTTACACAGACTCCAAAATATGCCTTCACAGTGCAATTAGGTGATATAATCTTGTGAGATTTTTTTTCTGGGAAAACCCCACACAAATGTCTATTTGCTCCAGATGGGAATTCAGTGACAGTAACAATTACACCAGAGTCCAACTTGACAAACCAATGAGTTTATTGAGATTACTTACAGGAGTATAGCTAAAAGTTTCTTATGGATCAGGGATGCGTCAAAGACTGCTTCATCTCCAGAAAGCCCACCCTAACGTGGATGGAACTCATGAAAGCTGCAACTCTGGCACTCTCTGCTTCACAGCTTGTTCTCTGGTGATCTTCTTTTGACCGCCTGGCTGGCAGGGAAACTCCTCCCCCTAGAAGTTGTTTACTGATTTTTTTTTTTTTTTTTTTACCCCTTACGAGCTGTTGAAGCTATATCTTCTCCCAGCGGTAAATGGAAGCACATTTACACAGGGTTCAGAGAAGCCATTCCTCTCCAATCTTACTGGTTTCAGGAACTTTCTGAGACTGGTGAGCCATTTACTTTCTGAGCTTTCCTCCAGGATGGAATGTTTCAATTGCTACAAAACATCCTCCTTAGGCTACACTGGGGGAAAAGTCTAATATGGCACTAAAAGGAAAATGCTATACAACAGACTTCTGCCATGTGCTTCCATCATGGAAGGAAGCAGGATCCTTCTTCCTTCCAGTCGTGGTTAGCGCTACAAATAAGGGGGACGTGACTTTGAGTCTCTGATCCACAGAGAAGCAGAACAGCATGATGCGATGACATAGGAGAGACCAGTTCGATATTCTTAGGTAAGTGATCAGCTCAGGTCTATGACGAGAAGCAAACCAGTCTGCATACACCAAGCACTGGAGAGTTTTTAGCATGTTGTGCACCAGGGTTGCAGCTTTCGTGAGTTCCATCCATGTTAGGGTGGGCTCTCTGGTGATGTAGCAGTCTTCGAGTCATCCCTGATCCCATAAGAAACCTTTAGCTATACTCCTGTAAGTAATCTCAATAAACTCATTGGTTTGTCAAGTTGGACTCTGGTGTAATTGTTAGATTGCACACACAAAGACACTCATCATCCTCCTGTGATTGAGGTAGAAAAATGTAAACTGTTAAGTTACTGCTCAGAATAAGTTAAGATTAAAAATTACTGAGTCTCCAAGATACCACCTACCCCTGAGGCCTGCAGACTTCCTAAGAATGGTGAGATTGACTTTGTAGTCAGCCAGGCCTGCTGCTACTTAGTAGCCATTTTATCTCATTGTGGAAAGTCCCAATTTGTTTGCTCCACCTCTGCCCTGCTTTAATATAAAATGAAAGTGCAAGTTAAACTCCAGGATGAAGTCTTTGTTGCGTGATCTTGTCTCCAGGTCATCGGTGAATAAAAAGCGCCTCTCTTCTACCCTAATCGGTGTCTGAGGAATTATTCCAAAGAAGTCCCACAAGATGATCATGAGAAATTTGAAATGAAGCCATAAAGTACAAAACGAACACATTTATAAGTCATTGTTTCTGTTACTTTCAAACCAGTCTCTGAACCGATCATTCAGAGATTCTTTAATAATGAATTCAAAGAGATGGTGCCAAGTTTCCTCATGTGTGTGAATGTCCCATCCCAGCGTGTCAGAAGGATACAGTAAGCCTCCGCCGGTATCTCTCCAGGTATCACGGCCACAGGCAGGAGTCTGTTATGCTCCCAAGCACGAACTTCAACTTTCCAGTTGTAGGACCCGACCTGTGGCAAAATGGCTCAGGACTGACTCATGTGTCGCTGTCTGTGGTGGACATAATCACAAGCCTATGACTATCCTACAGCCAAAGACCCAACAGTCTTTACTATTCTCTCCCTCAAAGGCCTGAACGAACAAAGGCCTGGATCAATCAAAGTCCAGGATATTCGTGATTGGTGCGATTAGATAATAGACCCTACATTTTTCTACCCAACAAAATGTACAGGCACTTAGCTCTACTCATAGAGATACTTTTCATTCGATAAGTGATCCTTATACATCATGGGTATTTCTCTGAACCCTGCATGAAAAGTTATATACTTTTACTCACTATTGGGAGTAGATACAGTCTTAATAAGCTTCTGAGATTACTTCTAATACTTGGCTCCTGTGATTTACACTAGCTTATGGAAAGGGGTCTTGAAACAGTATCAGATGGGCTGAGACTTTCAATTCGACACAGATAACGATAATCTACTCTTGCTTAGAAACTGAGAAGTTTGGTAGGGGATGTATCCTCAAATAAATGAAGAAGACACTGGATTTGCTTCTTTGTTAGTGTAAAAGAAATTTCTTTCTTTTTTTTTTGATAAGTATCTGTCACACAGAACACAAAGAAAATATTTGTTGAGTGAAGACAGATTGAAGTTTAACCCTGCAGCTGAGGAAACACATAACAAGACCCTTGCAATGATAAGGCTGTTGGGACCATGGCTCCAAATGTCCCCCCTCACCTCTAAGTCACCTAGACCTGGGACATGCAAAAGACAGGAAGCTGCTTCAGGTACCCACTCAGAATGCAAGCAATGAAGGCCATACCGTGACCATATCTAGGGGTCTCTCACGTGAGAGCTTCCTTTCCCAAACACACTGCACCCTACTCGGGGGTCCATCATTATATTGGACCTGGGCCACAATCCCTCCAATGCTCCTCCTCCCCCATCATTAGCCCTATTCAACCCAGCTGGGCTAGAAAACAGCTCATACATTTCCTTGAACCCTCCCACCTGATTTGGTAATGTTATAATTTGTTTATAATGTAAAATTAGTCAGTAAAGATCCACTCAGGAAGATGAAGAAAAACACTAGCTCATTGCCAAAGGAACTTAAAAATTTCTCTTTTCATGGAGAGGCCTACCAGTGGTAGTGCTTGACTAGCTTGTTTGAAGCCCAAGGTTTAATCCCTAGTACTACAGGAAGAAAATAATTTTAGTTGCCATTAACTGCATATATTTGTGGAGTACAATATGATAGTTTGATACATATTTGCAGTGTGCAGTAGTAAAATCCATCACTTCAGAAAAAAAGAAAGATAAACTTATAAGAAGGATAAAATATTTATAAGGGGATAGATTAAATATGTTGAAATCCACAATCTTGTGACTCCCTTGCCCCTCATGGAACCCCATTTCTGGAGTCCATGAGTTCCTACCTGACTTTTCTCTCATCCCCCCATTGGCGTCTATGCCTGGAGTCCATGAGTTCTCCAGGGCTCTCTTGCCCCTCATGGATTTATGCCATGAGTTTCGTTCTTTTTCTCCTCCAAAAAACTCTGCCTTAATCCAAAAGAAAGAAGAAAGAAAGAAAGAAGAAAGAAAGAAAGAAGAAAGAAAGAGAAAAAGAAAAGAGAAAGAAAGAAAGAAGAAAGAAAGAAAGAAAGAAAGAAAGAAAGAAAAGAAGAAAGAAAGAAAGAAAGAAGAAAGAAAGAAAGAAAGAAAGAAAGGAAAGGAAGGAAGGAAGGAAGAAAGAAAGGAGAAAGGAAGAAGAGAAGGAAGAAAGAAGAAAAAAGGAAGAAAGAAGGACAGAGAGAAGAGGAGAAGGAAGGAAGAAGAAGGAAGGAAGGAAGGAAGGAAGGAAGGAAGGAAGGAAGGAAGGAAGGAAGGAAGGAAGGAAGGAAGGAAGGAAGAAGTCCACAAGCCCAAAGATTACAGAGAACACAAGAAGCAGAATTAATGTAGATTGTAGGATGAAGAAAGGAAGGGAAAGAGGGAGTTGGGGAAAGGCAGTGGAAGAGAGAGGCATCCATGTCTTGACTGGGCAAGGGTTGTTGGAAGTTGAATGTGGAGCAAAGTGGATGAGAACCGCGGGGTGGGATGGGAGAAATTACGCCTGCTCAGAAGAAAGCACCCAAGGAGGATGTGGGCAAAGATGGAGGCTGGAGATTAGCAGCTGGAGATTTTCCCCAATGGCACCCAGCTGACTTTGATTAGAGAGTTCTCCCGAGCTGTAGAGTAATGTCACCTAGCAGGAGAAATGGCTAGGGCTCATTCAAGGGGTCAGCAGGGCTGGGTAGAAGAGGTCTGCGGGACCAGGCTTCAGCTACATCATCAGGGCCTGGTGGTCCCTAAGGGTGGACGGGACCTGGAAGGGGAAGGCAGGAATGTCTGAGGCAAGTCGTGGGGAGGTGGCCCTGTCCTTGACTGCCTAAGGCATGTGATGAAAACTAGAGAGGCGGCACGGATTACCAGACCTCAGACGGACGGAAGTGATAGGACAGTGGCCTGGCTCACCAGGACAGGGAAGTTGGGCAACAGGGAAGGCCAGGCAAGGGAAGGGTGGGGAGTGTGAGGTCTCAGGGCCACTCAGATTCAGTGGGCGATGTCTCAGAGGCCTTGGTACGTGACTTAGAGAAGAGGAAAGGCCAGGGTGTGCCAGGGACAGGGAGGCTGGTGGGAGGCGGTCATGGGCTGGGTGCTGTGAGTGCAGGGCTGGGGAGCAGTTCTCCATTTAATCAAAAACAACAGAGTGCACCACTCAGAGAAGTGTGGGGATGGAACCTGTCGGCCTCCTGAGCTCGGAGTGTGGACAAAACCGGAACATCAGCATGACTTCATTTCACTGTGATTTTGTCTATGATGTGACACCTGTGTATTTTCAGACTAGTATTGCTCACATGAAAAGAGCCTGGGATCCGGAGACTCCCAAACTGGACTAAAATCTTTCTCTGTAGAAGAAAAGAAAAATGCAACTATTATTCAGTCTTCAGCAAGAAGGGATTTCCGACCCATGCTATGATATGGCGGGACCTTGAAGGTACCATGCATATGAAATAAACAGTTGTAGAGCGACAGATGCAATCATTTTGACATCTGTGAAGTCCCAGAGCTGTCAGGATCACAGAGACAGAAGAGTGCTCACAGGAGCTTCAGTTTGGGGATAACAAAAAGTCTGGGAGAGATTATTAGGCAATCATGAGTGTGTGGTAGAGAATGTGCCATATGTATAGTTGAGAGCACCGAATGCTTAAAAATGGATAATGTTGGTCTGGGAAGATGGCTCAGTGGCTAAAACCTTTGTCTCACAAGCAAAAGGACCCGAGTTCAAATACCCAGATCCAACTTAAAAATGTCCATTAGAAATAAGAAATAAAGGTGGCCTGTAATTCGGGCTCTGGAAGGCAGAGACTAGGAAACCCCAGAGCAAACCAATAGGAGGAAGAGCAATCCAGGATGATTCCTGATGTTTCCCTTGGGCCTCCTTAGGCATGCGCGTGCACACACACACACACATACACACACACACACACATATTTCCACACGAAATTGGAAGAAGTCAAATGCAGATGGTTGAGACACTGGACCTTAGATGCCCAGGGTTTGTTGTTTTTTTTTTTTTTTTTAAAGAAAAGTCCTCATTCAAAAAGGACATTAGAAGCAATAGGTGTTTGTTTCAGTGAGTCTGTGGAGAGAGCATATATCTTTAGGATTGTCGACTATTCAGCTCTTAAAGTGAAACCAGAGTGTCCCATTGCAGAATGCAGGCCATTCTGGAAAGAGACAAGATCAACACAACATGCTTCAAATCCCCAGAACATCAAGACCCAAGCTGTGGAGAAATCCAAACCAGTCCGAAGATAGAGAAGAAATGAGACCAGAGAGAGTAGAGAACAGGTTCTTAACTGCCTCCTTTACTAGGAGTTGTTCTTATTCCTCAGTGTGAAGATTTGGGATTTAAGTTAAAATACCTTTCTAGATCATGTATGCTTTGTTGCACAAAACCATAGGTAACTGGAAATAACTGGAATGGTCTTACTTCTTAGCATGGGTTCAAACACCTCCCAATGCTTTTGGTCCTGGGATAAGGACAGCCTCCAGTTATTATTACAGCAAGATACCTGGACTGGGTGGGCCTCATTCCATCCTGGTGCCCAGAGTTTCCAGGTAAGCTGCAAGCTTCACACAATGTTGCCTGGGTGTGCGGCATGCATAACAATAGTGCACCGCGCCCAGAAAGACAATACGCCAAAATATTAAAATATCCTCCTGAGCCACGTTGTCACGTAGAACACGGTGGCTTGGCACGAGCCAGTCCTTTAAGATGTCTGGCCCCTGGATGGGGTCAGTCCCAGGTGACTTGTCATTTGCATGTTGCTCTCAATTTCCCTGCGTTGTTTTCTGAGGGCGGCCCACGGCCCTCTCTTGTCTCGTTGGAAATAGGTGTGGGGGTGGGGAAAGGCGTTTTGGCATCTGGTAGAAATGGGATGAAATCTTCCCTCTACACCCTGTGACAATGGAATAAGCCTATCAATCTTTGCACCCTGGGACTGTCTCCTAAGTCAGGATCCAGGAAGTCACCTCAAGCTGCAGGAAAGACAACCAGCCAGCTGGACGAGGCCGGCTGGTCCTTGGAGCTGCTCCCCAGAGGTGAGGTGCTCCTTCTCACCTTGGCTTGGTCTCCCCAGCTTCCCTCCCTGGCACATGCTCTCAGGTCTCGATGAACTTCTCATTTCTGGATGCTTTCATTTTCGCAGATTTTCTGACCCCAGCACTCTTCACACTCAGGAAACTTCCATCTTCCTTTCCACATGTTTCCCTTCACCCACAAACCGCCCCCCACATCCTTTCAAAAGAAAATAGCCTGGCCCCTTAACGTGGTGCTTGCCCTAAAAGACTTCGAGGGAGGCACATGAGTGGGCATGATGGCACACGCCTATGTTTCCAGCACTTCGGAGCCTGAGACAGGATGATCAAAAGCAAAGGCTAGTCTGGGATTACATAGCAAGACCCTGTCTCAAAAAACTAAAAAAGCTAGAAAGAAGAATATAGATTGCTAATGCTTTGGTCCTTTCTAGTCTGGCTCCTTGCAGTATGTGGGTCTCTTCGTTGCATTTTTTCTTTTTTATGGCTCATGTCTGGTCTATGGGGCAGGCCCAGTCGTTTGTTTTGTGTTCCAGCCCGTGTGTGTATGAGAAGAAAGGCACGTGTGTTTTCTGGAACGTGTCTATTTTTCTCTCTTACATGCCAGTATGTCTTTTAACCCAACCCTGCAAGCCATTTGTCGTCAGCGACCCAGCAGGATAGTTCAGCCTCTACGTGCCTCTGTCCAGCTGCCCCTTTCACCTCGGCATCCTGAGTGGGACGTTCTCCTGCGTAGATGCTGCTAATTAGCTCGACCTGAACCCTGCTTTCTCTAGCTACGTGTGCAAATTAAGAGACTGTGGGGACAGCGAGGCTCTCCCTCCTTCCTGCCCAGGGAAGATCAATCTCTCCCCCCCCCCATTCACACTCCACTTCCTCCCGGAAGTAGGCGTTCCTTAGAATATGCCAGAAGTCACAGTTGATTTCTTTTCTTTTCTTTTCTCTTTTTAACACGAGAAGTTGGAGGGTTTTAGGAAGTGCTGAAAGTAGGCCTTTTTCCCTAAGACTTGCCTATGTGAGTTTCTCTGGCTGCTGCTATCTTGAATGTTGTTTCTGTGGGTTGTGGTGGCTCCTTCATCAGTGTGATTTGTTTCTTCTTGGCTTTGACCCAGGTTTGCCCTTGACGTTTAGAATCACAAGGCAGGTTGTGGGTCCCCTGCTGTCCACACTGGGGACAGGATGGGAGTGGATGAGAAGCTTTTAGAAGTGACCTCTGGATGAGACTTGGGGCAGGTTGCCTGCTGCTTGGGGGAGGACCAGCTGCAGGAGGTTGGGGATGCGCTACATTCCTCGCAGGCATCTCTGCTCACATGGGGCTGCTGCTTTTGTTTTGACTCATTTTTTTTAATGCCTTCAGGATGGAAAGAACAAACAATTCTCAAAAAAAAAAAAAAAAAGGACTTAATCTTTGTCCAGTGTTGCTTCATGGGAAATCATGATGCTCATGAGAACTGAGACCAGAGCTGGGCTACAGCAAGAATAGAGTTTGGGGGATCAGGGATCCTTCACACTGCTTAATATCCACTCAGGTATTATGGGACTTGAACCCTGGTTCACCATCTGTAGGAACTGCAGGGCTTAAATAGGGAAGATATTTAAAGCTATTTCAATGAGAAAGAACCACATCAATTACTGTTGCTCTATTGGTAGATGTCCTAATGTAGGTAATATTAATCTTGCAAGGATATCTAATCATCACAAAACCTCTGTGGAACACACTAAAATTATCTCTGGTTGATAGAGAAGGGAGTCAAAGGTTAGGGCAGTGGCAGCAGGGGGAAGACAGAAAGTTGGCTTCTCACCAGAGTCTAGAAGTTTCGCCCTGAATCCACAAGTCATGGAGAACAGTTACCTCTGTATGGGCTATTACAAAGACAAACAAACAAACAAGACAAAAGCAACAACAAACAATTTACATTCGCTACTAAAAAAAAATCCATGCAACTGACATATTGAAAGTATTAAAGAGCAGCTTGGTGGCTAGTCATCCAGATCTTTTTCAGGCACACACACACTGAGGACTGTTTGTTTAAGCAAGGTTAGGTCGTACTCTGCATTGTTCTGCAGAGAGTTGCACGTTTATTTTTAGCTGGCTGCGTGCAGCTCACATCATAGTGTCTAGGCCAGACTCCTCCTGTCCCCTGTCGGGTGCCTTTGGGCAAATAACTTCTTTGAGTCTCATTTTTAAAATAGGTCTTGTGCTATTTTGCCTTTCCAGGCTCTTACACAGACTAGAGGTGATGCATGTAAAGTGTCAGGTATATGCTAAGTAGAGGGCTTCATACTTTCCAACATGGTATTTAAATTTTGGTGTATTTTTCATTTTTGAACTGGGAAAAATATTGAACTTTTTGATTTGAACAAGGTGAATCATAGTTAATAAAAACCGTTGGATGGTTTACCTTGATGAGTTCTCAAATGAATTTGCTCCTGTGTTTACTTTTAAATCAGTAATTTTCAGCACTGGACTATGTGTTAGAATTACATATTTTAAATTTAAAGTCAGGCTACCCCACAGATCATCTTTTCCATAATCTCTGTTTTAAGAAATTAATATGAGTGCTTTATTTTTACATTTTTATTTTGTTTTTAATTGATACATAATTGAATAATGTATTGAATACAGTGTGGGATTTCCATATATACCTTTTTTTAAAAAAAGAATTAAGGTAGAGTTTATTAGGGGATTGAAAGAATGGAACACATAGAGGGATGTTAATCTGTGAGGGGCAGGAGAGTCCTGGAGAGCTCATGGACTCCAGGCATGGAATCCAAACGGGGCAAGGAACTGCAAAAAACCTCATGGACTCCAGACATGGAGCACCATGAAGGACAAGGAAGCCAGAACTCATGGACTCCTGATGTGGAATCCCATGAGGGACAGGGGCGCACCCACATATGTTTTTTAACTTCTATTTGGCAAATATATATACATTTCCTGTTCATTTTAATGAGTATTTTAAAATTGATTTAAGCATCAGTCCAGCCAAAGCCCCCCAAGTTATACTGGGATTCAAACAAACTAGAGAACCATTTCTTTGTATGATGCACTCTGTGTGCAAATACAACCTACAGGTAAGAATGGAATACAAATCAGTTAAAGTCTATTGTCCGCTTCTTTTAAATGGATATAGTTCACATGTAAATGCATATGCAAAGAAGAGTCAGATAAATAAAATTAAATCAAATAGTCTTCTAAATTATATCCCATGTTTTCATTATAGAGATATGTTTTATTATACTAAAAATTTTATAATTTTTTATTTTTTCAAAAATATTCTATATTTATTTGAGAGAGCGGGAAAGACAGAGAGAGAGAGAGGAAGAAGGCATGTGCATGCAAGCTATAGCATGCAGTGGGTTAGAAGGCAACTGTATATTTCCACACATACTTTTTAACTTCGGATTGAAAAAATATATATGTGCCTTACTTATTCATTTTAACAAGTATATCAAAATTGTTTTAAGCATCAATCCAGTCAAAACTCCCAACTATTCCCAGGATTCATACAAGCTAGAGAGAAAGCATATGCATGTGTACCATGTATAGGTCAAAGGACAACTTTTAGAAGTGGTTTTCTTCTTCTGTATGGACTTCTGGAATTGAACTCAGATCACTAAATACCTTACCTGCTTGGGTATCTTGCCAATCCCAATTTAGAAAATTTTGAAGAGCAGCACTACATATATCCACTTACATATAAAATATATAAATGCATATATTTACACATATACTTGACATATTTATCTGTTTACATGCATATTTTATGAATTTATATTGGTTTGCTAGTATTTGTATATTGGCTTTGCTATAAATAGGATAAAATAATTTTGTACCCTCTTCATTAATGAATAAATTTTCTTGTAAGGAAACCAGCTTCCAGGGCAGATCTCCAAACCTGAAGGACCCTGCCGCTTGCTAAGAACAGTTTACCCCTTACTCAGCCGTGATGCCCACCCACCCATACCCTTCCTGTTACTTTAATGTCTTCTGTCTTTAGGCCACTTGAAAGGGTTGGATAGCTCCATGCAATTGTGGCGATTCCAGAACTGACTGGCATGGAAGAGGAGGAGTCCCATGCACCTCTGGGGGTGGATTGTAAGCACTTGCTCTTCGTGGTGAGAGTGACACTTTTTTTTTTTTTTTTACTTTATTTTATTTTATTTGTGTGTATGCGTGTGTGTGTGTGTGTGTGTGTGTGTGTGTGTGTGTGTGTGTGTGTCAGAGGGCACATGTGTTCTTGTGGAGGACCAAGAGTGACTTTGGGAATCATCTTGAATTGATTTCATCTCCTTCTTGCTTTGCTCTGGGATTTCCCAGGCTCTGCCCACCAGGACAGGAAGTGCACGCTCCGGCTGTTTCCGCCTGACATTTTTATATGGGACCTGGGATATGAACTCAGGACCTTCTGCTTGTGAGACAGTCTTAACCCCTGAGCCATCTCTCTAGTCCAAGTGACACTTCTTAATTAAGAGTGGTTGGGGCTGAAGAGGTGACTCAGGAGTTGAAATTCTGCCTCGAAAGCAGAAGGGCCTGCATTTGGATCCTGGATTCCACATCAAAATGCCAGGCAGAAATGGTTTCTCCATGCGCTTTTGGCTTTGGAAGATGGAGCCTGGGAACCCAGTGCAAAGCAATGAGGTGGAGCAAACCAGGATAATTCCCAAAGTTACCTTTTGACCTCAGTGGGCACACACAGTGCCCTCTGATATAAACAGACAGACACACAGACACACACACACATCAATCAATAAATAAGATAATTAATTTTAAAAAGAGTGACATTAAGAAGCTGCTGGGAAAATACACACACCTCAGGAAAGAGTGTCGCTTGTGGAGGGATGGGTAGGGTGGGGAAGGGATTTATTTAGACCCTTCTGCTCCATATTCACATACTACTTCTCCAGTAATAATAGCAATAATAAATAATTAGCTTAAAACAATATATTCCTTAATATGAATATCTTCCTTACATTGCCTTAGTCGTTGGAATAAGCACTATGCTCACTTATATTTTCTAACTTGTCTTATACAATTGTCATATAATAATTGTGAAAATAAACAGTTCTTGACCTCTAGAAACTGACTGACGTCAGCCCACAGGTATGCGGGGGAACCGAGGACAAACAGCAGACGCCACACCTGGTGCCAGCCACAGGCAGGTGTACGGAAGGGAACATATCGTGGGAAGGACATGCTGAGACAGGGCAGGTCAGGGGGAAACCACCTTCGTACACAGGGATTCCAGGGAAGAAAGGAAGATTACAGAGGTGAGACACGGGTGCACTGGAGTGGGAGAGGAAGGACAGTCCATACGAAGCCTTGGCGGTAACTCAGCAATGCCAAGACTAAGGGAGAGCTCAACTGGTGTGGGAGCCACACTGACAGCCACAGGGGGGTTCCTTCATCCAACCTTTATGGCAAAGTGAACCCCATGGGATGTAGAAAGTGGGTTCTGGAACAGGGTTCAACCGCTGGGCTTCTGATGTGTGCTGACTGACCACTTCTGTTCAACTCCCTGAGGACAAAGGACCCACATTGTGAGATGGAAGGTGGCTCATTTATACCCACTGTCATACTCCAGTGACAGGCTAAATAGCAGAGAAGTGCCATTGAAAAGTACCCTGTGGCCCCTAGGGAGCCCACGGATATCAGGTGAAGGCCTGAAACAGGAGAAAAGACTAGTTTCTAGATGGAAAGAAGGGGGGAGAGAATCCCCTCAAATAACTGGGGTTTTCATACTCCTAATGATAATTACCTGGTAGGTCCTCACTTAAACCATTCTAGGTTAACAGCAGGGTCATGAAGGTGGGCGATTCTTTTCAAGGATCCCTGAGCATCCTTCACACTAGTCTGGTCATCTCTCGTTAGTCTGCTTCCCTCCCACATACTGTTCCTCTTCTGCTCCAGGAGGTCCCCTTGATTTCTCTCCCCTCATGTTTCCTTCAGCTCTTAGCACAGTTTCCACATGTCAGATCTCCATTTCTTGTTATTTTTATTCAGTTAGTATGAAACTAAATCGATTGTTGGAGTTGAGCACTCCTGTGGACACGCAGGACTGGTCACAGTAGCAGGAATTTACCACATTTGCTGAATTAAAGATCAAATGGGAGTATGGCAAAAAAAATAGTGAATAAGTAGAGTTTACTAATTTAGTTGAATATAGTACTACAGGTTGAGTATCTCTCGACACACACTTGGGATCAGCCTATTTCATATTTCGAATTGAAGGGTTTTGAAATACTAACACATGTATAGCAAAGGTATCTTGGGGGGGGGGTATTTTCAAGTCTAAACAGAAGTTCCTGTATAAGATTTCATACACTTGATAGTACTTGATCCTAAAAGAGAAACTGATCAATAATTGGCATCTGGACTAATTGGCTTCTGGAAAGGTCAAGTAACTTACCTAACGTCATGTAACTCTTCAGAGAGACAAGCAATGGGACCAGTGGCTGATTCTGAATCCTTCACCTTAGGTCCCTACTGTCATCTAATCTTAACCCCTTCTCTCTTAATTCCTGCCTAAAGATTGGTAGCAATCTTAGTATTGGGGTTTAGACAGGTGGGTGAATAAAGGAGCAGAGACTAGGCCTCAGGATAAAGTTTTCCCTCAATTCAGGAATTTTCAAATCAAAGGACAGCAGCCACACAAAGCCAGAGATCCAGTACAACTCCACGGCCAGCAGCTACTGATTCCTAGGCTGGACATGTGCAAAGCCTAGCAGAGGCGCTTTGGCTATGGACACATGGCCTTACCACCCAAGTCCCACCCTGCGAATTAGAAGGAAGGTGACTAACTCAAGCCTAGATAGGTGCCGAGCATTCCAGAACGTTCCATGGGCATTCCCGTCTACGGAGAATTCCTCTCCCATCTCTATCTACTTTCCTCTGGGAATTCTGTGAAGAAATCAAAGAGAATGAAGGCAGGAAGTAGCCCTTTTCCTGTGATCTCTCTGGGGACTTTGGTGCCCAAAGGGTGGTCTCTTCCCTGCAGCGATAAGAACAGCAGCATTCTTAAAGATCTAAGTGGCCCAGGAGCTTCTGGTTCGCTTGTCAGCAGGATGTTGGCTGCTCAGCCACAGTCTGAATCATAATCTTGTGAAGACTCCTGTGGCTAAAACTGTGATAGTTGACATGAAGGCCAAGCCACGCGTGAACCACCCACCCCCCAGGTGGAAAGAAAATGGTGGGTGAGTCACGGAGTCCTCAGCCAGCCCCTCACAGCTTCACACCTACGCTACATATCCTTCCTGTCCTTGCCCTCCCTTCTGGATCCTTTATGGAAATGTGATGCCTTTATCAGAAAAGGACATAGAAACATCAAAATCCAGAGGACAGGAACATGTCAGCAAACAACACCCAGGCCAGGCACAGCAGGGAAACTCACGTCTGCACGTATCTGGTCCAAAGGCACGTGGTTAACACAGGACATGGCACCAGTAAGTCAGACGTGATGGCCAGAAATCCTCTTACTCTGAGCTGCGCACACATGGATATGATAAGAACCAGGAGGCAGTAGTTAGTGCCAGAGGCCACAGCTCATTCCAAACACAATTCTTCTGTTTCTTTCTTTGTTTCTTTGTTTGTTTCTTTCTTTGTTTCATTTGTTTGTTTCTTTCCTTCCTTCCTTCCTTTCTTTCTTTTTCTTTCTCTTTCTTTCTTTCTTTCTTTCTTTCTTTCTTTCTTTCTTTCTTTCTTTCTTTTCTTTCTTCCTCCTCCCTCCCTCCCTCCCTCTCTTTTCTTTCTTCTTTCTTTTTCCTTCCTTCCTCCTTCTTCTTCTTTCTTTCTTTCTTCTTTCTTTCTTTCTTTCTTTCTTTCTTTCTTTCTTTCTTTCTTTCTTTTTCTCTCTTTCTTTCTCTCTTCTTCCTCTTCTTTCTCTTTTTCTTTTTCTTCTCTTCTTTTCTTTTTTCTTTATCTCTTTCTCTTTTTTCTTTCTTCTGTCTCTTTCTTCTTTCTGTTTCTTTCTTCTTTCTGTCTCTTTCTCTCTTTCTTTCTTTCTTTCTTTCTTTCTTTCTTTCTTTCTTTCTTTCTTTCTTTCTTTCTTTCTTTCTTTCTTATCTATCTATCTATTGGTGCTGAGAGCTAGGAGTCAAGAGTCTGCCTTTGGTCTTGCCACTAAATAGGCAAAGTCCAGCACTTCCCGTCTATTGGGATTTGGATACTACCAACTAGTGCTTGGGCTAACCACATTGTGAAACACAAAGACAAACAATTCAAGATATCTTTCCTTAAAGAACTTGCATCCAAGTTGAGGGGATGGGCAGATTTTAACAATGGGACATAAAGGAAAGGATGAAATAAAATTTCTAAATTATAAAGTACAAGTTCTGTACTAAAATACTGTTTATATTTTGTACTAAAATATGACTTATTACAAGTATTTATACTAAAAAAGAATCAAATATTTATTTAATATGAAGAGGACATTACTCTCAACTGCTAGAACGTTTAATAGGCATATAGAGAAGGCAGTATCAGTATAGGAAAATTTAAAAATTTTAAAACTAGGACAGGAGCTAAGGAGATGGCTCAGTGAATAAACTGCTTGTAAAGAAAGCATAAGGAGCAGAGTTTAGATCTTCAGACCTCACACAAAAGCCAGTTATGCATGCTGCTTCTGTAAATCCAGCACCGATGATTACACTACTTAGCCAGACTAGTCAATCGGTGAGCTCTGGGTTTAACTGAGAGGCCCTGCCTCAATGAATGAAATAGAGAAAATTAAAGAAGACCACCTAACCTAAACTTTGGGTCTCCACGCACATGTGCACATGCACCCGCAAATCTTTGCCCACACACAAGGGAACATGCATACACCAACACAGATACATCTCACACATACATACATACATACACATGCAGGCACTTGCATGTGCGTACACAAATACACAGAAAGAGTGAGGAGAGAGAGAGAGAGAGAGAGAGAGAGAGAGAGAACACTCCCCCAAACAGAACCACTAGGATGGCTACTAATCCAAACATTGGTGAGGATGTGGAAAGGTTTGTAGGAATGAAAGAATGATGCCATCACCGTAGATGTCATTGATGCCTCAGAAAGTTAAAAGTTCACATACCTGTGATCAGCATACTGAATTAAAAGGCAGATCTCACAGAGATATTTGTGTACAGCACTCATAGCATCGATATGATATTCAGTGCAGCTACACATCACAAGGGTTCTCTGATGGTGACTGAACAAGGGTAATGTGGCATATACATGTAGAATAGAATATTATTCAGTGCTACAAGGAAATTCTACAGCATGTATATACTTTGAGAACTTAATGTTTAGTGAAACCAGCAAGTTGTTAAAAAGAAAGCACAGCATGGACCCATTCATATGACTCCTTACAGCAGTCAGATGTGGACAGACAGTGGCATTTGCCATGGATCTGGGAGAGAAGGAAACGAGGAGTCTTTATGTAATAGATTAAAGTTTCCAAGTGCAAGATAAGGAGTTTTGTGAGTAGATGGTCATGATGATCATGTGTGAACAGACCTGTGAGCACAGTGCTACGAACAGGACCTAGAATCTCACGTGGGCAAAGTAAACACTCCACGGAACCATCTCCTCAGCGCTGAAATGTACATGGAAAATAGTTAACATGGAGCTTCAGTGCAGCCAGTGGCTAATGCTTGGCACATATGAGACCTGGGTCCCGCCCTCAGCAAAAGAGGGGGGAGGAAAGCAGAGGGAGAGAGGGAAACAGGAAGGAAGAAAGGAAGGAAGGAAGGAAGGAAGGAAGGAAGGAAGGAAGGAAGGAAGGAAGGAAGGAAGGAAGGAAGGAAGGAAGGAAGGAGCTGATAAGCTTGGATAGTGTGCTTTATCACAATCATAAAAAAGAAAAGGCAGGGTAGGTTTAAGAGAATAGTGTGAACCCAGGATTTAGGAGATAAAGGCAGTAGGATATCAAAGGTCTGGGCTAGGCAAGCCAATCTTTTCCCAATGAGGAGAGAGGGGAGGAAAAGAAGAAATTAAAGACATGCATTCTAGGGAAAACAATGAGTTTATCCTGAACATAAATGCCATGCTCATGTTTGGTGTGAGTAACGTTTATGCTGTACATATGGTATATGTCAATTTCCTGGGGTTACTGGTGCTTTGGCAGAAGAAGAAAAAGACAGCTTGAGCCTTATACCTTTGAGCAGTAAGGCGCTCCTCACTCATGATCCAGGTACAACCTTTTACGTGGATGTGGATCAGATGATTAAAGGGCTGGATAAAGAATAAGATACATGTGGAGCACAGGGACATCTGAAGGTTAGAGCAGGGCTCTGGAGCCAATAACAGGGTCTTTTACCACTTCCTAGATCTTCCTGGTCAGCGGCTCTCTTGAGAGCAGCAATGACCTTCAGTCCAGCGATGTAGTCAGGTCCAGACAGTCCTGCAGGAGAGTACCTGGAGAAAAAGAACTTTGAATTCACTCCCATGTGGGGTCTCCCGTCTGCCTTCCCATCACCCAAGGCCCAGCCAAAGCCAAACCCCCCTGTCCTGTGCCATTCAGTGTCTCACTAACACCAATCTGCATCAATACCTACTGGAAGGCTCTGTAAAACACAGGTGGCTGGACACACCCTGAAGTTTCTAGTTTAGTGGATTGAAACAGGACTTGAAAATTCCATTTTTTAATAAGTCCCTATAAGAATCACATTCTAATTGCCCTCACATGCAGCTGAACAAGAAGGATGGAGAATAGATTTGATAAGTTAAACAACCTTTTGGTTTAAAGGGATGAATGGACACTGTTGTAGTTGGATACACGTGTCAACTTGATAGTTGAGAGTTTGAGCTCTGGGCATGCTTATAAAGAATCGGTGGTTGCAATAGTGTTCTTATACTAAAGGGGAACACAAGAAGGAGCTCTAGGCAATGCTGAGTCCTTACACCTCATCAGAGAAGAGGACCCAGAGGGAAGTTTGACATGCACACTAAAGGATGCTCCAGGGATGGGGGGCACTGGGAGAAAAGGGGGGGGGAGGAAGGGAAAAAGGGTGGAGGGAGGGAGGGGATGGGGTACCTATTAAGTTTGTATGAGTGGAAAAAAATTTGATAATATATACTGTGTATCTTTCTAATGAATGCATATTATATTGTTTTACTATATTTTTATTTTAAGGATGCATACTATAAAATGTATCGAAGTTATTTAACTTTTAATGTATGGATGGACATATTACAAAATGATAATAAAAATTAAAAAAAAGAATCAGTGGTTGAGTTATGCCCATAGTAAACCTGCAGGAGATTGTGTGATTGGGAAAGCCCAGCCCATGATGGATGTGGCTAATTCCTGGACATGAATGAGATGAATAAGATGGAGGGAATTGGTTGAAAAAGTTGGCATCCTTCTGTATACGTGCTAGTCTGGCAAGTAGGAATTGTCCCTCTGTCATCCTTTATGTAGATAAGATATGCCTAGTTCTCTCAGTTCTTGGTGTTGGTATGGACTCTACTGTCATGCTGGATTAAGAATTGTAACTGAACAATTGTAGGATAGAATAAAACTCCTTGTTCCTCTATAAGCTATTTCGTTATGGATTTCTCAGCACCATACAGAGCGATTTCTACAGACCTGCTATTAGCATTACAACCTTTGCAGGCTTGTTTCCTCACCTGTAAAATAAGAGAGCTCCATAGGATCTATCTTATTTTGTGGCAACACGATCCTGGTGCAACAGATTCTAAAGCCTCAGGCTTTTCGTGATCACGGACACTACGCTTGCTTTCACAAGTGAAGCAGAGACATTGCTGCTGAACTGTACAAAGCATCATGTGGTTGGGTTCTTAGGTTGTTTAATGTTTTTTCCTGGGGCTATTGGAAGGTATTTGAGAAAGAACATAAACATTTGACTTTTTCAGAATACTTGCTTTCAGATGAAAAGAGTGTTCCCCATATTAGATAAAGCATGTCCCCAAATAAGGAGACATGATTCATAAAAACTCAGAATCAAAGACATCATTAAAAACATCATAAAAGAACACACCTAATCAGCCAAAGTCCAGAAGTTCTGTACTAATTATGCCTGGAAAATTGCTATTCAGAGTAACTTATGAAATGCTTTTCTGTTTTCAAGAGCTAATTTCTTTTAAAAAATTTTTTATTCCTTTTTATTCAATTGTGTGTGTGTGCACGTGTGTGTATGTGTGTGTGTGTATGTAGAACCACAGACGAATTTGGGAACCACCATGGACCCCCTCCACCTCCTCCTTGTTTACTCTGCTCCAGGATTCACAGGCTCCACCCTCCCAGGACCAGAAAGGTAGGCCGCCTCTGCATCTGCCCGGTGTCTATACGTGGGGTCTGGGATCAGAACTCAGGTGACACTTTACACCTTCAAGGCAGAGGCTTAACCTTTGAGCCACCTCTCCAGACCCAAGTTGTCCACAAAGTCGTGGGTGCACATAAGTGTGACAGGACATGCATGCATGCGTGCGTGCATGTTTGTGTGTGTGTGTGTGATGTGAGTGTGTGTATAATGTATGCATGGTGTGTGTTTATGCTGTGTCTGTATGAGGTATGTATATAATGTGTGAGTGTGGGTGGTATATGAGCATTCACATCAAATACTTGTCCTCTCTTCACATATGTATATTTTGTGCCCTATGTATTTAGAGTGACACAAATAACACATCGACACTGTTGAAAGGGTTTGAAAATTCTCATCTGATCTTTGGTTCCTATTGTCTCCATTTAATTTTTAAGAAAAAATTTTTAGAAAAGTTTATTTAAGAAGGATGGAGACAGAGAAAAAAAATGTAATCACATACATGCTAAATTTCAGAAGTGACTTCTGGAGACCAGAACTCAAGACTCCAGGTCTGTGCTCAGGTATCTTAACCAGCTGAATCATCTCACTGACCCCCAATTTGTTTGTTAAATATTTAATGCAATGACTGGTGGAAATAAATTTATTGCTACAACTCTCAAGAACCTTAAAATATCTTTTGAAGGCTGGGGAGATGGTTCAGGGGTTTAAGCTTCTGCCTTGCAAGCAAAAGGACCTGAGTTAGGATCCCAGATCCTGTGGAAATGACAATCGCCTGCAATCCCGACTCTGGAAGGCAGAACCTTGGGAAACCCCAGAACAAAGCAATAAGGAGGTAGAGCAGTCCAGGATGATTCCCTAAGTCACCTTTGGACCTTCATAAGCATACACTCAAGTGCCCTCTTGCACATACACATGCACATACATGTGCATATGTGCTATATATCTGTCATAGTTAGGCATAGGTGTCAACTTGGCAGTTGAGGGCTTGAGCTCTGGGCACATTTGTAGAGAATTAGTGGTTGAGTTAGGCCCAGAGCAAACCTGCAGGAGATTGTCTAGCTGATGGGGAAGGCCCAGCCCATGGTGGGTAGGATTAGGCCCTGGAATAAAACACAGACAGCTGCTGGTTCAGAGAATCGGCATCCTGTACACTTGGCCGGACATGCTGGTCTGGCAAGTAAGGATCATCCCTCTCTCAGCCATTATGTAGAGATGGTGTGACGAGTTCCCTCAGCTCTGGCGTTGGTGCATGCTCTCCTGTCAAGCTGAACTGAGAACTGTCAGTAAGAAAATAAACCCCTTGTTCGTTTGGTGTTCATTTATCAGCAACCATGCAGGTGAACTGGAACAATATGAAACAATTACTTTTCTATCTCTTTAGAGTGACTTTGATCTGGAAATTTACACTACTCTTGAAGAACTGACTCATATTTATTCACTACTAGTCATGCTTTTAAAGTTATTTTTATTATTATAGTGTGGTAGAAATACTAAGACCAACAAATCACAACCTGTGTCTTCCCCTCATCAGTGTTCGGTGGCTTTGTATTGGTGGCTTGAGGTTCACACTAGGAAGTGATACATGCCGCCACCGCAGCTGTCCTCATCCCTTCCACACACCAGCAGTCACTTGCCAGTGCATCACTGCCAAGAGCTTCCAGAACTTCTTGGCAATAGATTTGACCATTTCCAAGCCTTGTGGTGCTGTGAGCATCCAAACCAATGTTTCCTAAGGGCAGGAATTTTGAGAATGTTTGCTGCACTATGGTATCAGATGCCTCATTTATGGCCCAATTAATGTGTCTGGGTGTGTGACATTGTTCTGTAGTAGAAATGATCTTCAATCAAATAGAAAACAATTTAGAATTTTAACAACTTTATTGAAATATGACTTACATGTTATACATTCATACAATCCAGTGATTTTTTAGACTTTTCAGAGTTGCTTAACTGTTACCATAGTTAATTTAAGAATATATTCATCATCATGAACAAAATCTGTACCACTAGCAGTCACTTCCAATTCTTCCTTCCTTTGAGTCTTAGGCAGCCACTACTCTGATTTTTTTAAATATTATTTTATTCAATTGTGCGTATATGTGCGCGCGCGCGCGCGCGTGTGTGTGTGTGTGTGTGTGTGTGTGTGTGTGTGTGTGTGTGTAGAACCACGGGCGAATTCGGGAACCACCATGGACGCCTCCACCTCCTCCTTGTTTACTCTGCCCAGGGATTCACAGGCTCCGCCCTACCAGGACCAGAAACGCAGGCCGCCCCCGCTTCCACCTGGCATCTATACGTGGGTCTAGGATCCGAACTCAGGACCTTCCGCCTGCAAGGCAGAGGCTTAACCCCTGAGCCACCTCTCCAGCCCCACTACTCTGATTTTTGTCTCTGTTGGTTGTTCACTGTGCAGTGGATGGTCCATGAGAACTGGCTTCTTCCTTATAGTAGAGTACCTTCAAACTTCAGTCACATTGAAGCACATGATGACATCACCACTCTATTGCTAAGTAATGTTCCATTGTGTGGATAAGCTACATCTCTTTATCTTTGCATTACTTACCAGGTATTTGACTTACTTCTACCTTAGAGCTATTATGAATAGTGCTTCTGTGAACTTTGCATACATGCTTTGGGTAGACATAGTTTTCATTTCTCTCAGGGATACATTTCCTTAGGAATAGAAATGCCGAGAAATGCTGATAGCTCTGTGTTTAATAATTTTTTTTTTTACAAATACATGTGTGTGTTTGTGCATTTATGCACGTGTATGAGTGCGTGTGTGCGTGTGTGTGTGTGTGTGTGTGTGTGTGTGTGTGTGTGTGTGTGTGCCAGAGGGCATATGAATGTGTTGTATACCAAGAGTGACTTTAGGAATCATCCTGGATTGCTCTACCTTCTTATTGCTTTGCTCTGGGGTTTCCCAGGTTCTGTTTTACAGGGTTGGAACTGTAGGCTGCTGCCATTTCCATCTGGTATTTTTAGGTAGAATCTAGGAATAAGAACTTAAGTCCTTTTGCTTTTGAGGCAAAGTCTTAAACCTCTATCATCTCCTATCCCTGTGTTTAACAATTTGAGGAAGAACAAATGCTTTCCAAAGAGGCCACAAGGATTTTATTCCCACCAACATTTGTCAGGGGTCAGTTTCTATGTGTTCTTCTCAAAACATGTTATTGTCTGACATTTCATTTCAGTCATCCTGGTGGGAGTGAAGTGGTTTATCATCATGGTGTTGATTTGTGCTTTTGTGATGACTAATTTAGTTGAGCATATTTGTACCTATTGATTGGTCATTCATTATACTTTCTTTAGAGAAATGATGATTCAGAGTATTTGACTGCTTTATTTTTTTAAATGATTTTTTAGCTTTATTTATTTGTGTGTGTGTGTGTGTGTGTGTGTGTGTGTGTGTGTGTATCTGAGAGCACTGTGTGTCCCTGTGGAGATTAAGGGATCAAGAGATCAGATCATCCTGGATTGCCTCTACCTCCTTCTTGCTTCCTTCTGGGATTTCTCAGGCTCTGTCCTCCAGGGCCAGAAGTACAGGCCACTGCTGTTTCTGCCTGATGTTTTATGTGAGATCCATGATTTGAACTAAGGACTTTCTGCTTGTGAGGCAGAATCCTAACTTCTGAGCCATCTCTTGAGCCCTTATTTGACTGCTTTTAAACCAAATTAGTTTTTGCTTCTTATTATGGAATTGCAATAGTTCTAGATATGTCTTTATATGATTTGAAATCATCCTTCCCAGTACATGATTCTTGTGATTTGAAATCATCCTTCCCAGTACGTGATTCTTGTTTCCTGTCTTGTTGGTGTCTTAAATTATAAAAATGTTTAATTGTAATGAAATCTAATTTATCCAATTTTTATGTTGTTGTACACATGATATCTAGAAAGTTTTGCATAACCAAGGTCCATGTATCTTCTAAGAAATGTATAGTATTTGTTTTTAAACTTAGATATATCTAGAGCTAATCTGTATATATTGTGTTTTCAATATATTGAGACTATATTGATACATAGTCTCAGCAGCATTTACTGAAAGACTGTCCTTTGCAAGACAGATGGATCAGTGGGTTAAGGCATTTGCTGTGTCAACATGAGGACCTGAATCCAGATCCCCAGAACCCACATAAAGCCAGACATAGTTGTATATGTATCTGTAATTCCAGTGTTCCTTTGGGGGAGATGGAACTGGAGACAAGAGAATCCCTGGAAGCTCTCAGGCCAGCTGGATTGGCATGCACAGTGGAAAATAAATGAGAGACTCTGCTTCAAACAAGGAAAAAGACAAGAAAATGAGGTTGCCGTCTGTCTGACCTTCACACTCGCAACATGACACCCACATAATCACATTTATTAATGTTTACACTAATGTTCACACGCATACATATCATACACATATACAAATTGAAAAAGGAATATTCTCTGCATATTGAGTTGTCTTGACCTAGAATAGATTTTTATACATTTTCTAACATTTTTCATGCGGTTATATCCCTTTAGATGTCTATTCATTTTACTCTAACATTTCTAGTTCCGTGGCTCCAGTTGTAGGCCCAGATTTTCCTACTAGTTGTTCATCTTAACACACAAGCATAACCCAAACCAAACCCACTCTCAATCTCTGCATGCTGTAATAGACTAAATACAACAAACAATTCCTGATGTTTATTTCTCCTTCATCCTAGCTGTTCCACACAGTCACTAAAGACTCAAACTTCTACCTTGTGGTTCTGCTGTCCTTGAGGCTTTATAATCCACGGGATCCTCTCTCTGACAGATAGTGAAGGGAGGAAAAGAAAATATGGGGGAGCTCATTGGAGTTGTTTTTAAAGTCCCAGGCTAAAAGTGTCACACATCCCTCCTGTCCACTGTCCATTCCCAGGATTCAGTCACACAGCCCTAGCTGGCTACAAGAAGACAGTTTCACTGCTTGCTGAGAGGAATGATTATCACAACACTATTCACAATAACCAGAAAATGGAAACAACCTTGAGGTTAGTCCATTGACAGATGACTGGAAAAATAAAATGTGCATATACTAAATGGAATACTAGTCATCTATTAAAAGAAGGAAATCTTTTTATGAGCAACAAGAATGTGACTAGAGATCATTGTGTTTGAAGTAAGTTATGCACAGAAAGATGAGTACCATGTGACCTCACTCACATGTGAAATAAGAAAAGGTTGGTCTCATTGATCTCTTCCCACTAGAAAGAAGAAAGGTAGGAAGTTGGGGACAGCAGGGCAGGGGTTGGAAGTGCAGTTAGACAGGAGCATGTCTTCCAGTGTGCTTTGCACAGTGGGGTGACTATAGGTTATGGTAAGATATCAAGCTTCAAAAAGCTAGGGAAAAAATTCTGAATGATTTCACTATAAACAGATAGTTCATATCAGAGGAGCTAGATCTGTTTACCCTGATTTAAATATCACATCACATGAACATGTATCAAAACATCACATAACACCCTGTAAATATGTACACTTTTTATGCTGTGTATCAATTAAAAAATTAACATAAATTTTCAAATATAGAGAGCATCCTACTGTGTCTGCCATACCATCTGACCATCTGTCTAAGAACCGAATGTGCATGCATGCCGGCTCCTACTGCTGCACAGACCCTCTGCCTCTAACCCCTTCTGAGAAGTCAGCTTCCTTGGTGGCTAGTCTTGGCCTGGGAGGCCCTGCAGGGCAAGCTGTAAGTCTGAAGAAAGGGGATAGTTTGAGCCAAAGGAAGGGCAGCTCCTGTGAGGCAGGGGATTAGCAGCAGGGCACAGAATTCCAGGGGAAGGAGCAGGTTTCCTGAAATCTATGCTCTGGAGACCTGAGAGGTATATAACAATAAATCTTTAGGCAGTGTGTCTGCTGAAGTTAGAATCTACATTTTGAATTAAAACTCACAAGTGTTCGTTCATTGAATGCTATAAATTGAGGATTCTGGGCAAGCAATCACAGAGGAAAAAGGAACGGTTTTTCCTCTCAGGAAAGAACTGGGGATTAAATGGCCTCAGGCTGTTCCTTCTCTTAGAGTCATAGGAATCACTGACGTTTTCTCTGCCTGCTCTACTGATAAAGCCGAAGTCTTCACTTCACCTCACTGTGACAGTGGAGAAGTGGTGTCATACTGTTCTGGAAGCTTCTGGAGGAAGCGCAAGTCTCTCTCTGCTATCTGCTATCCTAATAGCTAGTTCTGTTTGGAAGATTGTCAAGCTTCCTGAACCTCTTTCTAATTTGAGGTTCCACACTGAACCAATGCCTACATTAAACAAGTATATTTGTGGGTTATTTTTTAATATTTTGTAACTATTAAAATAGAAAGCCAACATGTGCATGCCATGGCGTATAAGTGGAGGTCGGAGCACAACTTCTGGAAGCCATCTTTCTCCTTCTACCCTGTAGGTTTCTGGAGCTTGAATTCAGGCTGCCAGTTTTGTGAGCAGGTGCCTTACCTCTTGGACTTCTCATGGGCCCCATGCATTTGTGGATTTTTGAAAGATGTCATAGGCCCGATGCATTTGTGTGTTTTTGAAAAATGTCATGGGCCCCATGCATTTGTGAGTGTTTTAAAGATGTCATAGGCCCCATGCATTTGTGGATTTTGAAAGCTTCTCTTTGCCAATTTCCCAGAAGCTTCTGCCTCTGAACCCATCTGTGATTTGTTCCTTTACTGCTGATTTGAAGGACTGTTGTGTGGTTGCCTAGTCTCCACCCTTCTCCTCTGTCTCTGTCTCTCCCTCGGGTCACTTCCTGTCCCCACAATACTCCTCCCTTCCCTCCTACCTCAAAACACCGCTCCTAACATGATAGTCAAATAATTCTAAAATCATATTTCTCTCACAGAGCCTTTCCGTAGACCAGACTGGGATGGTGATTCCCCCCACCCTCACCCCACCCCTGTCTGGACCTGCCAAGCACAGGCCATTTGTCACACTGCAACACTGGAAGCTCTTGCATCATTCCCTTATTCATTTCATTTCACTAATTAACACGTTTATTACTTGTCTTGGGCTGGTTGGCCCAGTCCTTGTTGTTAGTCTGAATCAGTGAGTTCCATAGTCTGTTCAGGCCACTAATAAGACTACCCTGTGCTCACGTGGGTTCTCACTTGGGGTCATAGAAAACAAGGGAGTGGAATCAATGCCTTTAGTTCCCATTGCGTGTAAGTGAATGAGGGGAAAGGGCAGGGAAACCTAGGAGGTGACATTTATTAAGATCCTTTAGCCGGGTCTCTAGTGAGGCCCCTAATATCACAGGTGCCTCACCCCAGCCTGCTGGGAGCAGAACATTCTCCACATTCAGAGAGGTAAAGAAGCCCACTCAAAGCCCATCTGTGAGTTCTTGAAACTAATATACAGATCCACGTCTGTCTGAACGTCTCTGTTCCTTGTGCCTCCCAGCTTGTATTCAGGTATCTCTTTCCCCATACTTGGTAAGAAAAAAGAGCCTCAGCGATTTCTCTAAATACATGTGTCAATCACAAAGGCAGGAAGATGGCAGTGGGCTCCATCTCTTTGTGATAGAGAGCTCAATACGATGCCCTAAGGACAACGAGCCTGACATGTAGGTAAGAAAAAGACTGGGGTGGGGGGGCAATGAAGTATGTGTAGAGTTTTATCGTTCCATGATGAAGCCGAACAGGATTTTCTCTGTGACACTGTGTGTGAGATGTGTGAGTGTACGTGTGTGAGTGTAAGTACATGTGTGCCATGGGGTGTGTGTGTGAGGGGGTAAAAGACAACCTGTAGGTGACGTTCCCGACCTTTAGACCTCGTCTGAGCCGTCACCACTGCTGTGTGAGCCAACCTGGCTGGCCCACGAGCTTCTGGAACCTCCACCTCCAGCCTCCTCTGTGTGAGTGGGGATTACAAACATTTATCACTCTGTCAGGCTTTTCCGTGGGATCTGGGGATCGGAGCTCAGGTTGTCAGGCTTGGTCAGTCAGCAAGCGCTTTCTTACTAAGCCATTTTCCCAGTCCCTAAACAGTATTTTCATAGAGAAAAGTACATGGATCTTAAGGACAAATTTGGGACCCGATCTTTCCCTCGGGGTAGTAAAAATGGAGTGCTTGGGGAAAAATTACGTGTGCCATATGGGCACAAGACCCTTTAAAGCACCCCCAGGTTGCTGGTGTGTAATGTTCTTTTGCAGTGGGTAATAGTGACCCAGGCAGTGTGCAGTTGTATGGACAGGGATTGGGGGAAGATTCCAGCAAGGTGAAAGCCTGCGTGTGGGCTTCCTACACTGGCGACCCTGTGCAGTCAGGATGTGCAGATGGAGTGTGTTTTACTTCATTCCCAATAGGTCCAGTTCTATCACCCATCAATGTTTCTTTCAGACCCTAAGCCTTCCAGCTGCCATAGAAAGATGATGGGGAGGGGCAACATGAACAGTAACAATGGGAATGCTTTTTTACGTGTCTCTGCTTCTTTACCTTTGAGTTTTTCAATTCTTTAAAATCTGCTTTTTATTTTAAAATAACATATAAAACATTTAAGCCATCATTAAATTTTATATGCAGTACGGTGGAATTTAGTGGGTCTCTTGGTAGCATGTTTTGATAGGAATTCAGGAGGATGCTGGCCAGAGATAGATACACACAGTGAGCATGTAGGTGGGGCAGTGGAGATGTGTGGAGGGGGGAATTGTAAAGTAGTCTAGAGGTATAGTTGCAGTGCCCATTTCTGGGGACAGATTTTGGAGCAGAACTTTGGCAGAGGTTCAGAAGGGTCCAGAGCCAACAGAATGTGAACCACATATGTAAGTCTTAGTTTCCTAGAAGCCATATTGCAAGAAAGCAAAAAGAAGTAGATGGACTTAATTTTAATGCTATGTCTTATTTAAATCACTATATTCAAAAATATCATCTCAATATGTAGCTAGTTTTTAATCAGTGAGATATATTACATTCCTTTTATTTCATAAGAGAATTTTTAAAGTACAGTGTGTTTTTTGCATTCATAGTACATCATTCTTACTGTTTGTTTTGATTTTTTTTTTTTTTTGAGGCAGGGTCTATATTGCCCAGACTGGCCTTGAATGCAGGCTGTCCTTGCCTCTGTCTCCCAGTGCTGAAGGTTCAGATGCACACACCGTGCTGGCTTCAGGCTCATCTTCATTTGGCTTAGTCCCATTCAGGTCTCAGCTGCCTGTGGCCGGCCCAGGTCAGAACAGTTATTCTGTGACTCCAAGGTTTGAATGTGCCCTTCAAAATTTATTCATTGGAAAACTAATTCCCAAAGTTGTACATTGATGGTATTTAGAGGTGAGGCCTTTGGAAAATAGAGTTAGAAGCATCATAAAATCATGACCATGAAGACAGGTGTGTGTGTGTGTGTGTGTGTGTGTGTGTGTGTGTGTGTGTGTGTGTGTGTGTGTGTAGGTATGCATACCCATGGAAACACCAGCGGAAATTGGGTGTCTACCTATGTCTCTGAGACATAGGTGGAGCTCACAGTTTTCCAGCCAGGCCGGCTGGCCCATGAGTCCCAAGGACCGTCCTGTCTTTGCCACCCATCCAGTTAAAGTTACAGGTGTACATAGTAGTGCCACATTTTCATGTTGGTACCAAGGATCAGAACTCAGGTTCTCATGCTTCTTTAGAAAGTACTTTTACCCACTGAATCACTTCTCCAGCCCCAACACATGTGTTTTAGAAGAGGAGGAAAAGGATGAGAAGGAGGAGGAAGAGGAGGAAAAGGAAGAGGAGGAGGAGGAAGAGGAGGAGTGCTTGAGTTTGCTTTCACTATAGGATATCCTCTGCCATGTTGCCGTGTATCCAGAAGGCCCTCACCAGAAATGCAGCAGGTCATAGGCTTGCCAGCTTCCAGAACTGAGAGCCAAGCAACCCTCTGTTTTCATGAATGACCTGTCCTCAAGTATTTGTCACACAGAAAAGTTATTGCAGTTTCTGCTTTACTGACTTGAACACTTTCACTTTGGGAAGGTCATTCAGCATGACATCAGGTACTCCATCAGCTTCATGAAGAGGTCCACGTTGTGAGGACATGAGGCCTCCTTCCAACAGTCTGTACTGGCCTTGTCACACGAGGGTCCTGTCTAGGAAGCGGATCTCAGCTGAGCCTCCCACTGAGCGCAGCCCCGCGAACCATACCTAAATTCTGGAACATACTAAATGATAAATGTTTATTACTATTTTAAGCCGCTAAATTTATTATGCATCAGTACTTAAATAACTCAGCCACATACTAACTTTATTTAGGAAAGAGATAAAAGGCAGCAATTAATCTCTGTCATATTTTGATTCTACAGAAATTAAATTTGTCTTAGATAGCAAACCCAATCTTCCCCTGTCCCCTGTTGAGGAGAAACAGATTTTTGTCTTTTATAAAAAAATATTTAAAATAAAAATAAATGAATTGCCAAGTTTTACATTTGTGGCCTGTAGCAAGCTAAAGCAACAAATCTTTATTTTGGCTTGCTTTTTTTCTTTCGTTCAATGTGGTGTGTGTATGTGTGTGTGTGTGTGTGTGTGTGTGTGTGTGTGTGTGTGTGAGAATGTGTGTGGGTGTATATGTGAGTATAAATGTACATGAAAGCACTTGAGTATGTATGCCTGTGGAGACCAAAGGGTGATATAAGGACTCAATTTTGAACACTCTTCTACCTTACTGTTGTGAGCCTGGGTCTTTAATTAAACCTAGAAAGCACCATTAGGCCTCGTCTGGCTAATCAGCTTGTCCCGGCGATTCCCAGGTTCCCGCTTCCAGGAATAGAATTATAGGTGGGTGCCCCACACACCTGGCCTTTTTGTGTGGTATTGGGGATATAAATTCAGATCTTTCTGCTTGTGAGGCAAACACTTTAACCACTGATCCATCTTCCCAGTCCTATTGTTGGCTTGCTATACAATAGAGATTCATATTTTAAAATATAAAGAGGTAGGGAAATCAGTTGAACAGCATGTCCACAGGAATTCTCAAAGTACCTTTAAGCAAATTTTAGATATAAAAATGGTTAGTGATAGAGTTAGGGAAGTGGCTCAGAAAGTGAAGTGCTTGCAACAGAAGCTTAAGTACAAGTGCTATTCCCAGCACTAGGGAAGTGGAGACAGTTAGATTCTGGAGCTCAGTGACTAGTCTGCCACGCCTGATTGGCAAGCCCATGCCAGTGAGGGGTTCTGTCTCAAGGAGAATAAGGTGGACAGCTCCTGAAGAACTGTATCCAAGGATATCCTCTGGCTTTCATGCCTGTGCACCTATACATAACACACACACACAGACACAGACACAGACACAGACAGACAGACACACACACACACACACACACACACACACACACACACACACACACACAGAGGCAGGTGGAGATTCTCATGAAAACTCACCTTACCCTTACAATACTTCTTAGTATAGAATGTGCTCCTACTAAATATTGAGTTATTTGAGGTTTACATAATTCAGGGCTTTATTGCTCTTTCTCTTACCTCTATTTCCACTTTCTTTTATAATGTCAGGAATGCATGTACAAATGTAAATGACCATAAGACGTGTAAAATCTGACTGCATTACAGTTTAGGCAAATACCTGAACTGTCATTCTTTCCTACAAAAGAATTATTTCCCCTAAGCTTTTCAAGTTCTGTCATAGCTATTACAACAGATGCCAACCTAGAGTGTATAGCAATCACTAGCAATGTACACTATAGACTTACTCTGGTAAGATTTTTAGGAGTGTGACCTCTTCTCCCACTTCATGTCTATATGGTGTTTTTTTTTTTTTCCTGTGCTTTTTTCCCTTTGACTTTTAAGGAGATTCTTCTTTGGTACATGTGGTGCCATGCACTGCTTTGTGCATGCAAAGCAAGCTTGGATAAACATTCTACCACTCAGCTAAGCCTCCAGCTTAGATACATCATTTCTATGTTCCATAAGGTGAAACTTTCAAATCTTAGGCAATTAAAAACCCAGTTAAAGAACAGAAGATATACTCAGGTGGCAGAGTGCTCACCTCCTATATATGAAGGTCTAGATTCTTTCCCCAGCATGGGGGTCAGTGTAGAAGAGTCCGTTAAATTCTTACTTATCTATGCCTTTAGGAGTATTATGCTTAAAATAGTTTTAGATTTCTTTCTTTGGAAGTTTCTGATCCTCTTTCAACATTGTCTTTCTGAGCCATTTTCTTTACCTTGACCTTTCTCCTCTTCCCTGGTCTGACTTCAGGCAACTGGAAAATTCACCAATCTTATTTTCTCTGTTACTTTGAGGGAGGTTTTCGCAGTCCCACAGTTTCTACTTGGAGCTCTTAAATGTAGGTCTGGCTTCACAGTTCCCAGGTCCCCTGGTGACTTTGGTTTAAAAAATGCCTTCCTTCCACAGGAACAGCTTCCATAGCTGGGCTCCATGCGCTCACAATGTAGATGGACTTGAGCTGGTGAGATGGCTCGGGGGTCGAACACCTGATTTTCTGTAACTTATCTGTAACTGTAAGCTATCACTGCACTCATTTCACTCCGCTCCATCTACTTAAGTAGCACCTGAGTGACATTTACCAGGGCAAAAACACACGTATTTTTCACTGTCTCAGAAATGCACTGTGTTGTTTCTTTGGATGAATATAATCCTGTAAAAAAAAAAAGAATTATAGAAAAACCTGTTACTGTTTACAGCACTGCCCTGTTTTTTATCCTTAGGGTACAATCCTGTCTTGGAGACTTTTACTGTTCTTTTTTTTTGTCTCAAATTCATAAAAGCAAGTTCCTTTGTATCTGCAGTCAACCTGTACATACAACATTGCCATACTGCCCAGCCCAGCTGGTATGTTTTTTTTTTTGAAGAAATTCCTACAATATATAAGAATCGGCCTTAAATATATGAAGCTGTGCTAGCTATAGGTATAAGTTTTTCACACTTTACAGTACCTTATTCAGGCCAATAAATTTTAGTTTGAGTAAATACCCATCATTTAATTATTTATTTATCCATGTATTATTATTCCATTGATCATTGTATCTTTTATTCATGTGTCTTCCCATTCACCTATCTCTCCTTCTATCCTTCTATTTATATTTATCTCTTAACCACTTAAGAATTTTTGAAGCGTCATTAAGTTAAGAACTCAATTCATTTTTGATAGTGGTGCTGGGGATTTCAACTAGCCTCTCATGCATCTGGGCAAGACTGTATTACTGAACTACACGTCCAAGCCCCACAACTCGACTCTCAGAGTCAGATGGAGCATGGCTTGAATCCTGGCTCTCTCACTTACTAAACCACTTCCCTGACCTTTGGTTGCATCATCTCTAAGTGGAAGCAATCACACATTAATTGTGGGAAGGACACAGCATCTTGGCTGTAACACATCATGGGCTCTGCCAACCTCTTCCTTGCTGCAAGGGGCTTGTCCAAGTCAAGTAGCTTGGAAACACTTTCGTAGCGTAAGAATATAAACTTTATACTCTTTAGCACAATTGTAGCTCTTTCATTATGCAAAATAAGGCCCAAAGAAGTTGAAATATTGACTTTTAGAGATTATTTCATAAAATGCTAAGCTGGGACTGGCAAGATGGCCCAGTAGGTAAAGGCTTTCACACACAAACCTGGCAGACTGACCTAAGTCTGAATTCCAGAGTCAAGTTTGAACCCATGGTGGAAGAAGAAAATCGACTTCTAAAAGATGTCCTTTGCCCATTGTACATATGTGCCACTTCTCTTTCTCTTTCTCTCCCTCCCCTCTCTCCTCTGTCTCAAGAAATAAACAATATTCAAATAAATAAAATACTGGGTGATTTTTAAGACAAAATTTGAGATCAGATTATTAACTACTATCAATTCTATATGTTGCGTTTGTTTTTACTTTTGTCGTTGTTGATGGTGGTGGTGGTGGTGTATGTGTATGTGCTACTCAGAAAATAGTGTCAAATCCAAATGTCATGAAGAGCAGTCTCCTTCTACAATTCCTTTTAACTATCACTGATACTCATCACTAAGAGCAATGATCTCACTAGAGTTTCCCAAATATGTGATATTCTAGCCCAAATCTTCATCTGTTAGCCAGAAAACAGGATGCTTGAGGAGAGAAATGTCCCTCATCGTTCCTTGGCTGCCTCTGAAGTACATTTTATACCAGAGACATTTGCTTTTCCTTTTAATGGCTATTATTGTTGCTTCTGCCACTTTCAAGAGATGACCAAGAGTGAAGAGGTTTTGAAAGTGCTATTATGTGCTCACAGTTTTAATAATTTTGGGTTTTTTTTAAAACTTACTGCATGCATTTTTTTTATTGTTTGAGTGTTTCTATCTTTAGACTCGGACACTCTTCAAGTTGGCTCCTGAGTTCTTTGGCATGACCCAAGGATTCTTTGACAGATTCCTTGCTTTCTGGTATTCCAAGATGTTTTAGGCTGATTTTTACACATTTCCTGTCCCAGCAGAGAGTCAGCCACTGAGATAATATTTAAATATAAATAGCTCTGAACTTTCAAAATCTAGAGTGAGGTTGTTTGGAAAACAAGAACATTGTGTAATTGTACCGAGCTACCCTCACAGTTCCTGACTATTGAAAACAGCACAATCAGGGAAGTTATAGAAACATGAAGCCATTCCTCCTGTATATTCCCACTGAGTTGAAAATCCTCGACATGGCCCTCCAAGAGGAGGGTCAAGGAGCAGTTGGAGGGAGGTCTGGCTGGAGGCCTAATCTGGGGTGATGAGGATTTGCATAGGCAGCTAAGAATTGAGGGGACTGATCTAGAGAGGAAATGCTGGCAGAACTGAGAAGGCCTGGGTCAGAGCCCAGGTGCCTGGCATGTGATCTTTCAGAAGTGCGGCTAGCGAATCCTCTAGGTGCTTAGTGAGCCAGAAAGACACAGCGACATGTCTTGAAACAGAAGCCAAATGTGAGCCAGGACTTCCCTGATCTCAGCATAGGGAGAGAGAGAGGAGCAAGAGTTCAAGGTCAGCCAGGATTCCTTGCACAGGCCCTGTCTCTAAAGAGAAAAGAACAAAGCGTGGTGTACTTCAAGGAAGAGATCGGGGTCAAAGAGAGGCTGAGGGAGAAGGCAGACAAAAATGTGACCATGGTGTGTGGCAACGCAACAGTCAAATGTGACTTTGTCAAGCAGTTACTGAGGCTGGTGAAGACTGGGACACAGCAAGTGGCATAAGCTGACAGACTGTACCCACACAGCCTGTGGCCAAGGGGGTGTTCATCACGTAACTCAGGCAACAGAGGAGAGGCCAAGGGTCTCACTGGAAAGGCTGACCCACACCCAAGAATACAAAGCCCCTGTGTTCAGGTGACCAGTCTGGTGGGGAAGGGGTACAGACTTTGAATACCTAGTGTCATGGTGTGAAATGTGAGCTGTGCCCCATGGGCTTATTTATGTATTTGGATCTTTAGTTGTTTGGCACGGTCATGGATTTAGGAGGTGGAACCTTGCTGGAGGAAGGCATGTGAAAGGGCGTGGGCCTTGAGGTTGACTAGTCCCACCCTGCTTCCGGATGAAGTCTGCTCTTGCAGCTTGCAGTTTTGCAGCTCTGAGCCTCCATGATGGACATGACGTAGGCCATCTCCAGCTTCTGCCACCAGTCATGCCTTTGCCGCCATCATGGAACTTTAAGCTGAATAAATCTCCCTTTCTCCCGTAAGTTGTGTCTGAGTTTTGTCTCACACCCAGGCACCCCAATCAGCTGTTTTTCTTTGTCAAGTGCTTGATATACATTTAATGTAATCACACTGTCAGAGGACAGCTCTCCAGGCTCCTCTTAGATTACTGACTGCAACTGCACATGTACCAGGCCGACCTTCTCTTCTCTTCAGTCCCTGGGAACTTTGCTGCATTTTTCTCTATGGGATGGACCCATAGATGATACTTCTTACTTAAGAACTGGAACTCATATCCAAAAGAGCATTTGAGGAACCCATAATAAAGAATGTCAGAATGTAAAGAGATATCATTCCAAATCTGTAGGATCAGGCCTGGGGAGGGTTATCTGACCACAGGCAGCACTTGAGAGACCAGAGATAAAGGAAATCACCACAGAATTTTCCACAACGTGCAACCCCAAGTGCTCTGAGCCTGGTGAAAGGGTATGCTGGAAGGAGGGAGACTTGGTACCCCACCAGGAGAGATCTAGTAGCATCAGGCAGGATGGGAGATGACACAGCAAAAACTCGTCAGCAAGGATCAGCACTTCCCACTTCAAGCAAATATCAACAGTGAAAGAAAAAGTTGAAGTCAATTGATCTTCCTTTTTTAACATTTTATTTTATTGTTAATTTTTTTGAGACAGCCTCACTCTATATAATCCAGACTAGCCACGACTTATCCTGTGTCGACCTCCTGAGTGCAGGAGTTGCTGGGAGGTTGTGTGTGTCCTTTCTGACACAGGGCTGGGTACCCTGGCCTGGCACAAGAATGTCCCTGAAGACCTGAAGTGCGGTCCTTTGAAAACAGAGTCATCCCCCTCCTCAGCACTGAGAGTCCGGCAGACTCTCAGATCTACAGGCCTTGTATGGTCCCCTGAGCATCTTAGGCTGTATCTGGAACACTGGTTTCAAAGCCAGCAGCAGGGAGAGATGGTGCCAGGAAAAGTCTTATTTGTTATAGTTCTGTGATCATATACGATATAACTTTTCACTGTACCAGTTGCTGCTGCCTGGTTCTAGTTTTCATTCCTAGCAACTCACCTGGAGTGCATGACCCTGGGTTCTCATTTCTATCCTGTTCCTACCAGCTGTGCGACTTTGGCCAACTTGTTCAGTGTCTCTGAGTACATATGTGAGGGAAGAAATAATACCTACACTATCAAATGATTTTATTATTAATAAATGAAATGTGTGAAGTTAATTGACAATAATTTTCTTTTATCTGAGTCATGTTTGGTGTTTTGCTGAGTCATCTTTTGTTTTTTGCTGAGTCATCATTGTGTTTCTGTCGGCCTTGAGTATTTTTTGCTGAGTCATCACTGGACCTTTTTCCTGAGCCCAAAGGAATGACTCTATAACAGCAAAATCAGAGGCACTGGGGTTTTCTTACTTATAAATGCCCTAATTACTCTTTTTCCAAAAAGCACTTTTCTCCTGCCTTCTCATAAGGCTAATGAAATATAATTGGCTGGTTAGAGGAATAGAGAGTGGGGTGGGGAGAGGCATTATATACCTCCCATTTCCAAATGATCATTTGTATGTCCTCAGATAAGCAAGGCTACCTCTCCATGTACCAGAGTTTCTAGAATCTACCAAAGTCTTCCAGAAGGTAGATGAGCCTTCCCTTGGTTCAGTTAAACTCTTCTTGAAATGTAAGGCTGCTTCTCATAGTCGTCTTCTGCCCACTTCAGAATCCCTTTCTGCTTCCCTGAGCTCCCAGTCCTTGGGAACATTCCCTTCCTTTGTGCAGTGCTGCTTCATGTCCACAGCCTCTGAGAAGAGGAAACAACAGGACCAACCATAGGTGGTAGGCGGGACAGTAAAGAGCCAAAAGTAGTGGCTGTGATGCTGGGCTCAGACTCTCCTATCTCCTACTCCTAAAGCCTGTGTTGGAACCAGGGACTGCCCAGGTGCTGATGGAGATGGGGGGGGGGATTCTGAAGGAAAGGGGGAAGGAAGGGAGGGAGGGAAAAAGGGAGAAGAGAAAGAGAATGAGAGAAAGAGAGAGAGAAAGAGAGAGGAAGGAAGGAAGGAAGGAAGGAAGGAAGGAAGGAAGGAAGGAAGGAAGGAAGGAAGGAAGGAAGGAAGGAAGGAAGGAAGGGGAAGAAAAGAAAATTAGAAAAAAAAAAAGACCAAAGGAAATCCAGTCGGGGGGTATAGTTCATTTGGGGGGCACAGGACCTGATTGATCCACAAGTGTAGTGTGGGAGGACCAGACATTTTAGGTCATCTTGAACTACATACGTAATTCAAGGTCAGCCACTCCCCTGTGGCTTGCGAAGCTCAGGCACATGTTGTTGGATGGAGGGAAGCAACCATCTGTAGCCATAGAAAACAGATCTGGCCAGCATCTTGTGCTACCCTTGGGGAAGCATCTTGTGCTTCCCTTGGGGAAGCATTTGACAAGAATGGTTGAAAATTGCACTTAAGAATATGTGTTTTGGTAGGCAGGAGTCCCAGATGTGTCAGTTATCCCATCTAAGTCTCTCTGTTCACATTCTCATTGGATATGACTTCTCGGGGCCTGTCACAGGCCCGTGTCAGAGCTTTCCACACAGCTTCAAGGAGCCAGGTTTTGTGCTAACTCCACATTTCAATGGTACATCCTGTCAGGTACTGTCCCCTATCTGCCCCTTGCTTTAGTTTCCTGTAGACCAGCCCCTTCATCAGTTCCCATAACAAATCCCCACTCCAGCCCCCTCCCCCAATGATGCCATTGTTTTGTGTGTGATATGCCCTGGAGCATGGTAACTGTTTTCTTTGCTAAAGTAAAGTGATCAGTATTTCATCCCTTCATACTCTTAGTACACAGACAATAGTGTGTCCTAAAAGACACTTCCCAGCCTGTCACCTGTACTCTGAGTCATGCTTGTCTGGACATTGACCTGATCAGTAGGACATGGTACAATCTAAAAAGCCAAAGTATCTTGCATTCAGATCTGTAAATCACAGCTTCTTGTGGAGGATCTGCATGGAAGCTGCTATCAATCGCATGTAGCTTTAAGCAGCTCAGAAACATTTCATGAGCTCTGTGCGGCTCATTAGCAAGGCCGAAGCGGAAGCTGTAGAAATGCTGAGCTGAAGCAGAATGGAAGTGGGGAAGGGAAGAGTGCTCACCTCACAAACAGATTTTTTATTAGCGTTTTTACATTTTTTATTTTTAAGCTTAATTTTAGTCATTTTTATTCTTTAATACTTTTATACTTTAACATTTTAGAAAGGTCTTTTGTTTATTTATTTAAGGAAAGAGAGGAAGAGAGAGAGAGAGAGAGAGAGAGAGAGGAAGAATGCACATGCCACGGGCGTGTGGAGACCAGAGGGCAGTACTCAGAAGTTAATTCTCTCCTGCCATGTGGGCTCTGGGGATCAAGTTCAGGACTCAGTTTTTAATGTACAGGCAATTTTACAAGCTGAGGCATCTTACCAACTCTCTTCAGAACTTTAAACGTTCTAGAAGAGGAATGATGGAGAAGGGTTGGGGTGATTCACAGATACCCCAGGGCTGGTGACCGATTCCTCCGAGTCACTCGCTCCTGCCTAGCCCGTCACAGTGATCCGCTCTCAGCTAGACGCACCGGATTCCCTTTTCTCATTTCTGCCCTGTTCTCATTTCCTCTGTACGTATTTTTCTTAATCTCTAGCTAATGCTTTCCATCCAGTGGCTTTCCCAATAATTCCATCCATCTCTCCTACTAAGAGCTTACTTGAACTTGAGATTTACAGAGCTTTCTTGTAATGAGCCAGATGATAACCGAGTCTATTTGACAAACCAAGAGATCATAACCACAGGCTACTCGACTCTCTTACTGGAAGTATCAATGTCATGATGTGCTTTTACATTTCACAGAGTTTGTTGGATTGCTATTTGACCTGTAATGACTGTAGAACATAGCACAGGCTGTTTTTTAATACAGAGAATTAAAGACTGCGATGAAGAACCAGTGTATGGTTTTGGCGGCCTCCTTAAAAGAGCAGAAAGATGCTCAATGCAGCATACACATTGTAATATAACATGCCATGAGAAACCTACTCAGACAACTTTGTTCACCCCACTTTTGGTTAGTACAAGGAACTATGCAAAGCGAAAGTACTTTCATTTATGTGTTAGTGCGCTCAGCGAGTTCTGTTTTTATAAGTAGATTTGTGGAGTGGGAAAACATTCCCTCCACTTTCCACGGAATAGATAAATAAGGCTGTGTGACTGACTGCAGGCAGGCAAAGACATTCACATTTATCACTCAGGCTAGGCATCACTAGGAGAAAGGGGAGCACTCAATGAGCATCATGCCTCTGAGATGAGTACTAAAAACTCAGTACTATCTAGCGGCTTCTGTACTGTCTTTATATGTGACACAACTATTGGAATAGGCAACTCAGGAAAAAGTAAATTGTTGGGGGGAAAGATGAATGGATCATCAAAACAGGTGACAGCCAGGGACAAACTGTTTGGTAAATAGTATGGACAGGAGTAGATTTCTCCCTGCTTGATGAAATTCTAAGGAGGAGATTTGTGAGGATGAAGTTCCTTTTGGGGATCCGATCCTAGGAACGTGAGGGAGTAAGCCAGGTGTAGTGACATCTGCCTGCATCCCAGCATTTGAGAAGCTGAGGCAGGGGAATCATGAGTTCTACTAGAGCCTGGGTTGTAGAACAAATTCTAGCCTATCCTAGATGACTGAGCAAGACCTCATCTCCAAAATAAAGAAAGGAAGAAAGGAGAAAGAGGCCGAGAGAGTTCCTTCCTATGCTGTCAGGAGAAAGCATGCCTGGGTAGCATTTTGGGGGCGGCTCTCTCAGCATCTCAGTCAAGAGATAACTTTCATCTGAGCACTTTCATCTGTAGGGCAACATACAGGAGTGGGCCAAGTTGTGGTGGCCTAGTCTCTGTAGTCAGGAGCCTGATTCAGCACAGCCAATGGGAAGTGCTGATCATCCTGTTGCCAGGCAGAATATGACAAAAACATAACAAAAATACGTGAATTGTGTGGGGATAGAGCTTGGGAGTATAAGAAGTCCCTTGCAACTGGTATGAGAAAGGTAGGCTTCTCCCCGGGCAGAGTGGATGGGATGGAGCCCACAGCTACCAGCATGCCAGGTTCATTGAGAGTTTGAGAGGGCCCGATAGGAAGGGAAATGGGAGAAGAAGGCTGAAAGAGAGGGGATGAAGGGAAGGGAGAGAGAGGAACAAAGAGGAGAAAGTGTTACAAAGGAATTGTCAGGAGATCTAATGCAGAGTAAAAAAGACAAAGTAAATAAACAAAAGGATGGGGCTGAGGAGATGGCTAACTCCACAGCACAGTCGTGAGGAACTGAGTTCAGATCTTCAGCACCCACACAAAAAAGCCAAGTATGGCAGCATGTGTATGTAACCCCAGTTATATACAAGTGAGGAGGGGGCAACGGAGACAGATGGGCCTCTGGAATTAGTAAATAGGGCCAGGCAGACCAATTCAGAGAGAGACCCTGTCTCAGAAATAAGATGGAGATCAAGGAACACACACACACACACACAGTAGGGGTCGTGGGAAGATGAGAAGAGGATAAACCACACTCAGATTTAGGTATTATAATCACCATTCTTTAAAAATATGTCTTGTGCACTTTGCTTTCCATTCATTAACTCTGGCTCAGGTCCCTCTTACCCTTACTTTATAGAGTACAACATTGAAGATCAGGGAGGATAAATGACTTGTCCAAGTCCCCCAGACTGAGCTCAGGAGTGTCTGGCCCCAAGGTCATGTTTTCTTTACTGTTATCTTGCCAAGTGACTATGAAAATGAAGATATCTGAGGAGACTTGAAAAGAGAATTGGCTTTTGGAAACTGCTGTGGTGTTACTATCTGTTTGTTTACTTGTCTCGTCTGCTCATCCTTTTATTAGCTCTCCTTAGTCACTCTCTCTGGGGGGCTGCTGGCGTGCCTCATCCTCTGGATGCCTTGTGAGTGTATCTGCATGGGGGGCAGTTTCTCCCATGGCTGAAGGGTGACGGATGTCACATGACAGTGTGTGTAGCATCTTGGGGAGTACCAATCTGGAACACCACCCCACACCCTCGGCCCCTTCATCCACCCTTCCCCCACACACATATTGCCATCAAATTGTGCAGGACTTTGAAGCTCTGTTCTGTATGCCTCATCTTTCTCTACAGCCAGTTCCTTCAGGCCACCTCGTAGAATGATCTCTGCTCGCTGGTTTTGCTGCCTGCCTGCATCAAACTGTGGTTACTTCAGCTTCATGTCTGATAGTGGGGATCAGAGAATTCCAGGAACTCATTACCCACCAGTCTGCTGTCATATAGATTGACAGCTCACTTGCCAGTCTTTCCCTTCTTGTTCTGGGGTGGCCAGAGCTCCTCTATAGAACACTGGTACTAGGATGTTCCACTCTTTAACCCATCTCTCCTCCTTGGGCAAAGAGTTCCTTGAGATTTAGACTGTTTCTAATGAGCGGAAGACCATGTGTCTCAGCTCAAAACCTGGATCCTCTAACTCCACTACCAGCCCCATACAAATTTGCTAAGTGAATAAACAAACAAAGCCTGTTGAGTGAGGTGCAGTGGGATTACCCAGGAGACATGTTTATCGGGCTGCTGAGATCCGTACCACTAGCACTGAGGAGAAAATTCAGACCAGCAGATAGGATGCTTCAAGCTTTATTTTCCAGCAAGGTTTGATAATTAGCTTCACAGATTTCAAAAAGCTTTGGATTAATCCCCCAATGGCAAAGTCAAAATCCTCATGATTCAGTCTTCTCTTCCCTTATGTCAAGCAAACCATCAGTGAGTCTGCGCTTCACGTTGAGGTCAGAACCTGCGCAATACAGACTTTCCTTGCTTCCCCAACAACTCAGTGAGATAGTTCTGCTGTCTCATTGTAAGACATTTGGAGTCTCCGAGAAATCGAATAGTTAACTAGCAATGCTCTAAGATGCTCCATGTGTTGTGCTCCTGGGCTCTGGTCCTGTCCTCTGAATGTGGCCTCTTTGATTACTTAACATTGAAGTGAATTCCTTGTGCAAGTGTCTGAACTTTCCCCACTAGCTGCTGGAGAATTCCAGGTCCATCTCTCCACTGTGAAGACACAGAACTTCTATCTGGTGTGAGATGTGTCTCACTGAGGATGAACTAATTGAGCATTTCCTGGTGATTAGGATGTTGATCTTTTTTTTCCATATGTAAGAGGGATTTGCATCATCTCACCACAAGGAAATGGTAAACATTCCAAGTTTGCCCAACTGTTATTCCACAATATATGATGTATTGAGACATCGCACTCTATGTCACACAACAAATACCATTTACCGATTAAAAGTAAAAAAAATGTGAAACTTTTATTTAGCATATTTTTAAAGTCACAGTCTTACTATACAGGCTTGGTGGACCTCAGACTTTACATGTTTCTACTTTTGCTTCTTCCTAGATGCTGGGATTATAGCCATGAGCCAACACGCCCAGTTGAAAATTTTTTCAGTTTTCTTTTTTAAAAAGATGGAATCTCAAAGCCTCTGGAGCATGTTCCCTCTGCTCCCTTGCTAATGCAGACCCTTGCTCCTGAGCTACCTACCTATTTCTCTCTTTCCTGCAGACAGGGGTCTGCCTCCAGGCTCTGCTGTTTAACCTGTGAGACCTTTGCCTGATCCTCTTGCTTCTTTTTTTTTTATTATTATTACATTTTTTTGTCTAGTTATACAAGCTCAGTAAGTACCCCTCTTCTTCTCCCTCCTCCTCCCTTCCCCCCTGTTGTCTTCCATTCCACTCTTCCCACTTCCCACTCACTCCCTTCTTCTCACCCCTTTTCCTTCCCTCCTCCTCTCTTGGTGCTTCCTGCTTTCTCCCTCCCATCCTCCAGAGCATCTACTGAATTTTCCTCTGAGTCGTCTGCACTGGTGAGGGTTCAGGATTCAGTGGCATATCTTGGGGCCTCTTCTTGGGCTGCCCACTAGAATGGGAACTCTATTAAGACTGTTTAACCCCTCGCCTCTAAGGATCTTACTGCCTGGAGCTTTCTCTCCTATGATCCTTGCTAGACTTTGGGGAGTTGTAGACATGTCAGCCATTGTGCAGGTCAGGCAAGGTCCAATCACATTTGGCTATCTCCTGGCTGATGCAGCCAGGAAGAGGGGACACTCTCTTCCACGAGGTTCCTTGAGCTTTAGGTTGGGGAGAAATTTGTCTGATCTGGTTCAGAGTGAATATTGTAGGATCTTTAGTTCTGAATTATTGTTTGTTGTTGTTTTCAGTTTTGCTGTTCCTGCACTGCCTTTGGTTGCATCCTGATTGGTTGTCAAGGTCATCTCCTAACCTAAGATAAATGACTGTTTAAATGAAGATCTTAATATAAGCAGCAACTCAAAGTTAGATGAAAGAATAGGAGTAGGACACAGCAGTGAGAGGGGTCAGTCTCCCGTTTGCCAGTTGGTTATCATCTAACTGCCATTTCTATACCCTCCCTGACTGGGGAGATCAAACCTGTTCAGTCCCAAGTGAACAGATAGGGAAGTGAGAGTGAGCTGCATCAGATATCACATTACTTATGTGCAGTACATGACTGTAGCCTAATTTCTTTATTGAAGTGTGTTCTTTTGTCTCCTTTCTTCTGAAGTCTTCTTTCTCTTCTCTCTTATTTATAACCCTTTGTGATTATAGTGGATATACAGAGATTTACTTTTGAGTATGTCATTAAGTGGGTTTACAGTTAGGATCCACTTATTAAGGAGTACATACAGCGTCAAACTTTCTGTATCTGGCACACTTTACTTAATATAATTTCTTCTAATTCCATCCATTTCCTGGTAAATTTCATTAATTCATCTTTTTTTTGATGGAGTAGTATTCCATTGTATAAATGTACTAGATTTTCATTATCCATTCTTCAACTGTTGGGCATTTTGGTTGATTCCATGACTTTGCTATTGTGAATAGTGCTGCAACCAACATGGGTGTATTCATGTCCCTATAGTGAAGTGACGAATTTTGGAAGATGTCATAGTTAAGCACAGGTGTCAACTTGACTGTTAAGGGTTTGAGCTCTGGGCACAATTGTAGAGAGTTGATGGTTGAATTAAGCCCAGAGCAAACCTGAAGGACATTGTCTAGTTGATGGGGAAGACGCAGCCCATGGTGGGTGGGATTAGGTCCTGGATAAATCACAGAGAGCTGGTTGAGAGAGTGGGCATCCTTCTGTATATTTGGCCAGACATGCTGGTCTGACAAGTAAGGATTGTCCATCTCTCAGCCATTATGCAGTGATGGTGTGGCCAGTTCCCTTGGCCTTGGTGTTGGTGCGTGCTCTCCCATCAAGCTGGACTGAGAACTGCAAAGGAGATATAGTCTTTCACGGAATAGGCAGCATGGCTGGCCGGCTGAAGCTGTAGGCAGGCTAAGTCACAGCAGACATTCATGTGGCTAGAGGATTCCTGGAGAACCTCTCTCCTCTCTAGTCTCCTGTTCTATGGTTCCTTTTATCTGGTCCACTACTGGGAGGTTGCAATCGGATCTGGGGCTGATCTTTGTATTATCCAGATAATCTCTTCAGGTGGTCTCAATTGATCTTAGTTAGTGTCAGGTGTGTCAAGTTGACACCCGGGATTAACTATCACAAGTGGTATAGTAGGGTCATATGACATTTCAATCCTTAACTTTTTTCAGAAATTATAAGCCTACATTCCCACCAGCAATATATAAGAGTTCCCTTCTCTTCACATTTTCTCCAACATTTGGTGGTGTTTGTATTGTGGATTTTTACTGTCCTGACCAGAGGGAGGGGGGCAGAATAGGTAGATGATATCTCAGGGTAGTTTTGATTTGCATTTCCCTGATGGCTAGGGATGTGGAACATTTTAAAGATATTTGTTAGACATTTTGATTTCATCCCTGGAAAAGTTTCGTTTGAGTTCTGAAGCCCATTTTCTAATTGGGCTATTTATCTCCTTGGTGTTTAATTTTTTAAGTTCTTTGTGAGCTCTGAATAATAGAGCTCTACCAGATGTGTGGTTAGTGAAGATTTTCTCCCATTCTGTGGGTTGCTATTTTACTTGGTTTACAATCTCTTTAGCTGAACAGAAGCTCTTTAATTTCACAATATCCCATTTGTTGAGTGTTGGTTCTAGTGCCTGTGCTATTGGGTTTCTGTTTAGGAACTGTTGGCCTAGCCCAATCCGCTTGAGGGAGTTTCCTACTCTTTCAACTATGGTTTTTATAGTCTCTGGCCTAATATTAAAGTCCTTGATCCATCTGGAGTTGATTTTTGTGCATGGTGACAAGTATGGGTCCAGTTTTAATTTTCTGCATGTGAATATCCAGTTTTTCCAGGACCATTTGTTGAAGATGCTGTTCTTTTTCCATTGAGCTTTTTGGGTCCCTTTGTCAAAGATCAAATGGTTATAAATGTGTGAGCTTATATCTGGATCTTCAACCCTTATCTATGTGTATCTATTTTGGAGCCAGTACCAAGCTGTTTTTATTACCATGGATTTGTAGTATAGATTAAAGGTTTGGTATGGTGATAACCTCCGGCAGTGTTTTTGTTACTCAGGATTGTTTTTGCTATCCCGGACCTTTTGTGCTTCCATATGAATTCTGAGATTGTTTGGTCAATTTCTTTAAATAATTGCTTTGGGATTTTGATTTGTATAGCTGGTATAGCGTTGAATCTGTATATCGCTTTTAGTAGGATGAACATTTTTATGATGTTAATTTTGCTAAACCAGGAACATGAGATCCTGCTGTCTTTTGTAATTTCTTTTGGTGTCTTCTGTAATTTCTTTCTTTAGGATTTTAAAGTTTTTAGGGGGCTGGACAGGTGGCTCAGGGGTTAAGCCTCTGCTTTGCAGGCAGAAGGTCCTGAGTTCGGATCCTAGACCCCATGTATAGATGCGGGGCGGAAGCGGGGGTGGCCTGCATTTCTAGTCCTGGTAGGGCGGAGCCTGTGAATCCCGGGCTGAGTAAACAAGGAGAAAATGGAGGCGGTCCATGGTGGTTCTCGAATTCGCCTGCGATTCTACACACACACACATACACACACGCGCTGAGCACACACACAATTGAATAAATAAAAAAAATTTTTTTTAAAGTTTTTATTATAAAGGTCTCTTACTGTTGTAGTCAGCCTGCATGGTTGCTGATAAATGACCATCAAACGGCTTAAGGGATCAAGGGGTTTATTCTCTTATGATTTCTGGTTACAGTTCTTAGTCCAGCTTGATGGGAACTGGCCACCATAACGGCTAAGAGATGGACAATCCTTACTTGTCAGACCAGCATGTCTGGCCAAATATACAGAAGGATGCCCACTCTCTCAACCAGCTCTCTGTGATTTATCCAGGGCCTAATCCCACCCACCATGGACTGGGTCTTCCTCAGCAGCTAGACAATGTCCTTCAGGTTTGCTCTGGGCTTAAGTCAACCATCAACTCTCTACAACTGTGCCCAGAGCTCAAACCCTCAACAGTCAAGTTGACACCTGTGGTTAACTATGACACTTTTTTGGTTAGATTTATACCAAGGTATTTCATTTTTTAGGGGCTATAGTAAAAGATTGTTTCTCTTAGGAATTTTTCACTTTTTTCATTCTTGGTGTATAGGAAGGCCACTGAGTTTTGCATGTTTATTTTGTAACCTGCCACTCTGCTGAACTTATGTTTCCTGGTGGAGTTTTTAGGATCTCTCAGGTATATGATTATGTCATCTGCAAATAGAGATAGTCTGACTTCTTCTTTTCCAATTTAAATCCTTTAATCTTGTCTTATGGCTCTAGCTAAGACTTCAAGTACAATATTGAATAGAAGTGGTGAGAGTGGATAGCTTTGTCTAGTTCCTGATTGAAGTGGGAATGCTTCAAGTTTTTCCCCATTTAGTATAATCCTTGCTGTTGGCTTGTTGTATACAGCTTTTATTATGTTGATAAAGGTTCCTTCCATTCCAACTGTCTCTAGGGTTTTTATCATAAAAGGATGTTGAATCTTGTTAAATGCTTTTTCTGTATCTATAGAAAATATCATGTGATTTTGGACTTTGGATTGGTTTATATGACGGATTACATTTATTGATCTGCACATGTTGAACCAACCTTGTGTGCCTGGCATAAATCCTACTTGATCACAGTGAATGATCTTTTTGATATGTTTTTAAATCTGATTTGTTAAGATTTTGTTGAGAATCTTTGCATCTGTGTTCACAAAGAGAGTGGCCTATAGTTTTCTTTTTTAACTGTATCTTTATTAGCTTTTGCCATTAATATGATATTAGCTTCATAGAAAGAATTTGGAAGTGTTCCTTCCTTTGCAATTTTATGGAACAGTTTAAGGAGTAGTAGTATTAGTTGTTCTTTAAGTATCTGGTAAAATTCTGTGCTGAATCCATCTGGCCCAGGAAATTTTTTGGTGGGAAGATTCGAGATTACTTCATTAATTTCTTCATTTGTTATAGGATTATTTCAATAATTCAAAACTTACTGATTCAAATTAGGTAAGTTGTGCTTACTCAGAAATTCATCCATTTCTTTCAGGTTATCAAATTTTATGGAATATAAATTTTTGAAATATGACCTTATAATTCTCTTAATTTCTTGGGTATCAGTTGTGATAACTCCATTTTCATCTCTAGTTTTGTTAATTTGGGTTTTCTCTGTCTTGATTTTGGTTAACTTAACTAGGGGTGTGTCAATCTTACTGATTTTTTGCAAAGAACCAGCTTTTTGTCTGGTTGATTCTTTCTATAGTTTTCTTTACCTCAAATTTGGATATTTCTCCCTGATTTTGCTAATCTCCTACTCTTTTACTGGGATTGAATTGCTCTTATGTAGCTTTAAGCTGCATTGTTAAGTTATTTACTTGTGATGTTTCCATTTTTTTGATGTGGGCATTGAGAGCTATAAACTTACCTCTTAGAACAGCTTTCATTGTGTCCTAGAGATTTTGATAATGTTGTATTTTCATTATTGTTCACTTCTAGGAAATCTTGAATTTCTTTTTTATTTTTTCTGAGCCCATTTCCCATTCAGTATCATGGTGTTTAATTTCCAAAAGTTACCGTATTTTCTGCTATTTGTTGTGTTGTGGATGTTAAGCTTTAGACCATGGTGGTCTGACAGGCTATAATTTCAATTTTCCTGTATATGTGGAGATTCATTTTGTAGCTCAATATGTGGTCTAATTTGGAGAAAGTTCTGTAGGCTGCTGAGAAGAACGTGCATTCCTTGATGCTTGCATGGAAGGTTCAGTAGAGATCTAGGTCCATTTCAGTAAGGGTTTGATTTAGTTCCAGTGTATCTCTGTTGAGTTTTTAGCCTGTTGATCTATCCTATATTGACAGTGGGGTATGAAATCCCCAACTATTATCATTTTGGATTAATTTTTTTTATTTTAGACATTGTAGTGTTTGTTTAATGAATGTGAAGGAGCCCATATTAGGTATGTTTAATATTGTGAAGTCTTCCTGGTCAATTGTTTCTGTGACTAAAATGTAGTATCTTTCTGTATGATTTTTCTGTATGAAGTCCACTTCATCAAATACTACAATTACTACCCCTGCTCTTTTCCTTGTTCCATTAGTTTGAAGTATTTTTTTTACCAGCCTTTTACTTTTAGAATGTGCTTACCTTTTGTGGTAAGATGTGTTTCCTGAAGGCAGTGGATGGATGGGTTTGTAATCCATGTTTGTAACCTGTGTCTTTTGATTGTTCAGTTAATTCCACTGACATTTCAGGTTATAATGTAGAAATTACTTTTGATTCCTGACATTCTTTGTGTTTAGTGGCTTTCATATCTGTATTATTTAGCTTGTAGGTTGTGATGGTATTATATTTCTCTTCTGTTCTCTTGGATCTAGTTGTTCTTTTCTTCAAGCTTGAGTATCTTTTTTAGCATTTTTGAAGGCCTGGTTTGGTGGTGGTCATGTAAGCCTTCAACTTGTCTTTGCAGTAGAAAATTTTTCTTTCACCCTCAATCATGACTGATAGTTTTGATAGGGATATCAGATGTTGACATTTGTGCTCATTCATTACTTGAAGTATGTCCCTCCAAACTCTTCTGGCTTTTACCGTTTCCATTGAAAAACACTTGTTATTTTAATAGGTTTACTCTTAAAAGTGATTTGTTTTCTTTCTCTTGAAGCTCTTAGCACATTCTCTTTGTCTTTTATGTGTAGTGTTTTGACTATTATTTGCCGTGTTGAATTTCTATTTTGGTCATATCTGTTTGGGATGTGATATGCCTCTTGTATTTGGATGAGCCTCTCTTTCTTTACATGTGGAAAGTTTTCCTTTATGATAATTTGCAAATTTTCCTCAGGTGTGGTATTTTGGGATTCTCGTTCTGGTATTCCATGAATGCACATCTTAGACTTCTTCTTTTTTTTTTTTTTTCATCTTAGACGTCTTTATGGTGTCCCATATCTCTTGAATATTCCTCTCAAGTATCTTTTTGACTTTAACAACTTCTTTGATTGAACTGGTTAATTCTTCCATTTTGTCTTCAAGATCTGATATTCTATTTTCTGCTTCGATAGTTCTACTGATAAGACTGTCATATTCTGGGTTGAAAATAGCTTGTCTTTTAGTTCAAATTTAATTTCTGCTTGAGATTGTTTTAATGCTGTATGCCTATTTTTGTTTCTTCAACTGCTTTTCTCATCTCATCTAAGTGCTTGTTGTGTTCCTGTTCAAATTGGTTGATGTGGATATTTAATCCTCCTAGATTTCCTCTTTCATTCATTGTCTTCGGTATGGCTTTCTTGGCTATTTTCTGTGAATTTGTTCTGGTTGGATTCCATCATTATAGGGTTGATTCTTTTTGTAGGAGATTTGTTGTTTTGGTTTTTGTTTCTCATGGATTTGCACTTTTCATTTTATCTCTTATGTCCTTCTTGATATGTGTTTTTGGCTGAACTGAATTAGACAGCATTACTACACTTGAGCAGTTATTGCTAGTGTTTGCCTTGGAATTGGCGTTGGAAGTGCCTGTCTGGCGTTGCTTTGTGTTGTTTCCTAGAGGAGGCTACTGGACTGTTAGCACATCAATTAAGGTGGGATTAATAGACAGGGATTGAAGATTAGTATGGTAGTGCACTTTTTTAGACTTTCTTGGCAATGTGTGAAAGTGTAGTTCTTGAAGTTATATGGGTTTTTAGGGGGGTTATATGAAAATCTTAAACTATTGTGAATGACAATTGAGAGTATCAGAAAGGTAAAAAGGGTTTACTTATCTTAGAGCTGGAAGCGAAGATTCTCTCCCATTTGATGGGATAATTTTAGAAGTCCTCAGATGTATGGTGTTGGTCCCCTAGCCCTATGCTTGGGTTTTCTCCCGATTCTGTTGAATTCTTGAAAACTTTAAAGTTCTTTAATGATGGTGGGGGCATTGGTGGGAAGAAAAAGAAAGTAGGAAGAGGATAAAGAAGAAGAATACAGGATGATGGGTTGGTGTCTTGATGGAGGCTGCTGGAATCTTACCATGAGTTGGAGGGAGCCTGCTGGGACCTGGAGTGGAAAGGACAACTGGATAGTGTGACCTAGGGACCTTCCAGACCTTACCATAAGGAACAGGAGTCCCTATGGGTCTGGAGTGGAAAGGACCCTCTTGCTTCTTGAGATCCAGGCTGTCACTACTAGTTCAGCCACTTAGGACGTGACCAGAAAATGCCTTTGGTGACAAAGCATAATCAGACACAAGATAGATGATAATGGCACATGCATCCCAACCAGGGGAAAGAAGGTCCAAAAGCAGAAAGGCAGGTCTTTTCCCTCTTCATTCCTTGCTGGCTCATGACTGTGTACCCACCAATAACCTCACAAAACTGGGGAAATTGTGTGCAGTAATTCACATATGTCAGTCCTCAGTGCAGCAGTGCTGGTGGACAGTGTTTGCCTGTGTGTTGCCAGTAGGTAAATCCACAACAAAACGGTTTATGGGAACAAGGACTTTTATTCTGGTTTACCGTTGCCTGGTTACAGTTTTTACTCCAGCTCGTCAAGAGAGTACATACCAATACCAGGTGCTGAGGGAAGTGGCCACGCTGTGTTCATTGTTGAGAGAGGGGCAAAGTTCCTTGTCAGACAGGATGTCTGTACAAATATGCCAAAGTATTCCAAACTACTTAATTAGCTCCCTCCATCTTATCCACTTGTCCAGGGATAATCCCACCCACCATGGGCTGAATTCTCTCCATCAACTAGATAATCTCTTACAGGCTTGCTCAGGGCTTAACTGAACTACTAATTCTTTACAAATGGGCCCAGAGCTCAAGCCTTCAATTGTTGAATTGACACCTGTAGTTGACTGGGGACTAATTGGAGGTGGCTGGGTCGTGGTGATCCAATCTTCACAAATGGATGCATGGTGACTGAGTCCAGAGCCTGAGTAGGTAACTCATTCATACAACCTTAGGATTTTTGGAAGCTGAAGTCAGAGGACTGGGAGTTTGAGGTTAATAGGGCTACATAGAAAGTCCCTGTTTCATAATTAATGAATTGTCTAATTAACAGGCTATTGCAGTTCACCAGCATGGTTGCTGATAAATGACCATCAAAAGGCTTAAGGGAACAAGGGGTTTATTGTCTCTTACAATTACCTGCTTACAGTTCTTAGTCCAGCTTGATGGAAAAAGCATGCACCAACACCAGGACCAAGGTGTTGTCACCACGTAACGGCTGAGAGATGGACAATCCTTTCTTGACAGACCAGCATGTCTAGCCAAGTATACACAAGGATGCCAACTCTCTCAACCAGCCCTCTGTTTTTTATTCCAGGGCCTAATCCCACCCACCATAGGCTGGGCCCTCCCCATAAGCTAGACAATCTCCTGCAGGCTTGCTCTGGGCCCAACTCAACCACTAATTCTCCACAAAGGTGCCCAGAGCTCAAATCCTCAACTGTTAAGTTGACACCTGTGCCTAACTATGACACAGATCAACCAAGACTCCACTTGTTCTCTCTCCTTCTTTGTTCTACTGCTTTTTTGGTACTTTCTGCCATATTCTGTTGCAGCAACTTACCAGATGCTTCCATCTTGACTTTGGACTTCCTACCTCCAAGAGTTAATTCATTTCTGTTCCTATATAGTACCCAGTCTGTGATACCCTGCAATAGCAGCATAAAACAGGTGGAGATCCTTGGGGAGTTTACAATATGATGAGAGTTTGTCATCAGCATTAGGATATCTTTGCACACCAGCCTATTATTGGCTCTTTTGCTTGTTTCATTTAGTTTTTATCGACTTTCACTTTACCTTCAATTTTGTTGAAGAATAATGGAAAAGAAAGCACTGAGTATATTCATTACATTCACCATGATGTTTTGTCCCATGGTTGTTTTTAACCTCCCCAGACCTCTTCCTCTTTAATCATCGAGTTAGTGCATATACTTGGACTACTTGGTACATTGGGACTTGCTTCTACAATGGTGTTTTCATTTTCTATTTGTTATGCTTTGCCTTTCTTTCCCTACACCTCTGATTTTTGCCCACTTTTCACCTTTTTAGATTTGGAAATGTTTCTACTTCTGATCTCCATTCATCCCCAAATGTGACTATGTGACAGGACTGTCTGCTGGTTTTCTGAAGCACAGGGCTTGTGGGCCCTCAAGTGGTGCACAGGTCTGAACTCTGCACCTCTGATCTGTCTCCAAGTGTTGCCAGATGCTGTACCTCCTGGGAACTGCTTTGAGAACCACTGTCTTAGAGCCAAGTTCACTTGCTCTGGTGGGTCAAGATACCTTTGGAGAGATTTTAAATTTCTTATCATTTCTTTGCCCAAGCTTTGACTTTCAGTCCTAAGGATTTATCCTCCTTCCACCTCTCGTGAACACTTAGGTCTCCCTGGAGTCCCGTGCAGCTCCAGCTGGGCTTCTGCATCGCAGCACATGTGTATTGCTGAGGGAGCTTGTTTGTGGGCTGCAGGATTTACAGTCCCGGGGGAATGCAATACTGGGGCAAACAACTGCATATCTTCCACTTTTGATTCAGCCAAGTAAATTTTTTTTTCTGTTCTTTCATGAGATGGATCTCATTGTATTGTCCAGACAGGCCTGACTTCTGGGCTCAAGCTACCCTCCTGTTTGTCTTTGAAGTAAGTACCTGAGACCAAGGGTATATACATCACGTTGCTGGGCTTGGCAGAGTTTCCCGAGTTCTTAGCATGTGCTTAACACCTGGACTCCAGGGCAAGAAACCCAGGGCACAGTAGTGGTAATAGTTCACCATCACAGAAGCAGGTGCCATGGCCCCCCAGCCCCTCCTGAGAAGAGACTGGAAGCCCCACTTTTCAACCCCTAGTTGCTTTCCATCCCCTTTCTGTGATGGGTGTAACTAGACTTTTCACACGAGTTGTCCTGTGCTGCGAGCTTCATGCTGTCAGGTCAAACAAACAAGGAGTTTAAACAAGAGGTTTGTGGAATGCTCCCTGGAGAAAGTAATGTTGAAACAGACCTCGGTGATAGAAGAAACATGGGGACAGGAGGTGGGGGGGTAGGGGGGAGAAAACATGTTCAGGCACTGAAAGCAGTGTATCAGACCCAAAGGTGAAAGCCAGCCAGAACATTTGGATTCTTTCCTTTCCTAAAAATAGATTGTGAGCCAGTCCAAAATTTTAGGGAAGGGATGGGGAAGAGGCAGGACAGACAGCACAGACACTTGTGACCAAAGGAGTTGTACAGTTATTATACCTTCTTGGAAATTTGGGATTTAACAGTCTATAGTCTCTGGATAGGGTGTCTTTTTTTAAATTTTTTTTTAATTTTATTATTATTATTATTATTTATTCAATTGTGTGTGTGTGTGTATGTATGTGCGTGCATGTGTGTATGTGTGTGTTTAGAACCACGGACGAATTCGCAAACCACCATGGACGCTTCCACCTCCTTCTGCCCCGGGATTCACAGGCTCCGCCCTACCAGGACCAGAAGCGCAGGCCGCCCCCGCTTCTACCTGGTGTCTATACGTGGGATCTGGGATCCGAACTCAGGACCTTCCGCCTGCAAGGCGGAAGCTTAACCCCTGAGCCACCTCTCCAGCCCTTAAAATTTTTTTTATTATTATTATTTATTCAATTGTGTGTGTGTGTGTATGTATGTGCATGCGCGCGCGCGTGTGTGTGTGTGTGTGTGTGTGTGTGTGTGTAGAACCACGGACGAATTCGGGAACCACCATGGACGCCTCCACCTCCTTGTTTACTCTGCCCGGGGATTCACAGGCTCTGCCCTACTAGGACCAGAAGTGCAGGCTGCCCCCCTTCTTATTAAGGCACCCCATAATCACCAAGTAATAAGCCTAAGTAATGAGTCTTTTTTTTCTTTTTTTCTTTTTTTGGTTTGTGTGTGTGAGTGTGTATGGCTGTGTACAGAGGGCACTTGAGTGTGTGGAAGCCCAAGTGTAACATCAGGAACCATCCTGGATTACTCTACCTCATTATTCTTTGCTCTGGGACTTCCCAGGTTTCAGCTTCCAGGGCTAGAATTATAAGCCACGCTACATCCGCCTGGACATTTTTCCATGGGATCTGGAGCTTTGAACTTGTTTCTGAGGCAGAGGCTGTGAACCATCTCCCCAGCCCCCATTCTTCTTGTCAAAGACATTCTGAGGTACGGGGCGACAGGTGCAACATACATAGGTCACTTTGCAAACCAGCTCCTCAGCTTGCCATCTTCCCCCCCACGACCCAGCAGGGACAAGGAGCTCCCTCTGCTTCCACAGGTCATTCCGCAGTCTTGGATAAATGCGTCTCTCATAGATGCATCTCAGATCTGAATGCTGTTCTTCACTTACAAAACTACTATCTTATTCAGGCCTGTGTGGTTTTCTGCCATCGTCATAGTTCTCCATCCTATCAGTTTCCTTGCTGCCATCGCTGCCCTTCTCCATCTCAACACCTGAACTGTCTTTCTTATTATTTTTCTATTTTTACAAGCATATTGAGTACTTATGCCTGCTTCCCTCCATCCCCCCTCCCTATCACTCCCCTCCCTTCCTGTCATAAATCCATCCCACTGCTCCCACCCTCCTGCCTGTCTGCTTCTATGGACCCCAGGGTTCTCTCAGGCTTGTCTACTCCTGTGGGGGTTCAGGCTTCTGTGGCATATCAAGTTGCCTCTCTTCGGGCCACCCCACTGATAGGGGCGTTTCCCTTCACTCGTCCAGCTTTCTTCCCCAAGGTTTCCACTTATATTCCCATCTCTCTTGAGTTCCTTGATAATCTATGGGTGCATGTTGGTATGCCAGTCATTATGCAGGTCTGATAAGGACAAGTCTCACTGGCAGTGAGTCTGAACTATCTTTTTCAAATGAGGCTGTGGTTCTGTCCTGCAACTAGTTATAACTCTCCATGATTCACCACAGCTTTCAAGACAAAATCCAAACTCCTTGGCTCAAATTTGCAAGTCCATCCCTGATCTGACCCATTTACCCAGCCAGCCCAGCCCCATCTCTTGACCCTCATGGAGCCCAGACAGTGGGCCCCCCCCTTCCTTTGCGTTCCACAGCTGCCTCCTCCTTGGCACAGCTCTTCTTTACTGTTCTGACCTAAGCTGTGCCTCCCTCATTGCTTCAGCTTCTAGCTGACACCGACCTTTTTTTGTTTCTTTCCAAATTCATCTCAAGTCTCAACTCCAGGAAAGCTTTCTCTAGGTCTTTATTCTAAACAGATATCTCTTCTCTGGGTCCTGAACATCCAGGGTGTCCCTGCCGTACTGCTTACCAATGGTTGCCGTAGCTGTTTCCCTGTCTGTCCATTTGAAGTAGTGCAGCATCAGACACACTCCATGTGTCCAGTAACCCACTCTGTAGACATTGCTAATTTGTACATGACACATACACCAGAACACAATGATTTTGTTTAGCCTATAAATAGTCATCACTTTCCTGTGTCCCTAGCTGACGGCTCCAGGAAACATCTTAATGAAATGTCTGATTTGGGTTAAAGTTTAGTTCATCTGACCATTGTAATTCTGCTTGCTGGTCTATTCCTGGTTTTTTATTTTTAAGACAGTGTCTCAGCCTGTAGCATAGGCTGGCCTCCAGCTCTCAATCCTCCTGCCATAGCCTCCAGTGTGCTGGGGTTGCAGCCCTGGTCCTTGGTAGTTTCTTCAGCCAGCACCTCGCTTCTCCTGTGTTCTGCTCAGTCTCGTATTTTGGTAGGATTACTTTCCCTCTGCTTCCTTCTCCATAATGGCACCTAGTGGGAGGAGGGGGGGAAGGTTGTGTGGTTTATCTGTCCCGTGGTACTGGGAGGTCCTTGAGCTTCTGCAGGTTCTGGGGTACCTGCTCTATGGTTTCCCATCTCTGATGTCACATTCCCTCCCCCACACCGTTGTTGGTCGTTGCACGCTCTGCCTACTCGAGGCTGCCATCTGCAGCAGCGAGTGGATGGTTTATGCTTTGCAGTGGGCAGTGCATTTAAGGGCACCAGCCTGACTCCACCTCCCCTCATTTTCCACGGACAGCAGACACCTTAGTCTCCCTAACAGCAAAAGCCAAGGCCTAAAGACCCCAACATTCAGTGGCTAAGCCCTGATCCCACATAAAAATGGCCAGTGGAATGGCAGTGGCTTGTAAGTTTGGCCCTAGAAGGCAGAGCTGGGAAACCAATAAAGAGGTAGGAAAATCCAGGAAAATTGCTGATGTCACCCTTGGTTCTCCACAGGCACACACACTCAAGTGCTTTCTGGTACATACACACATACACACACACACACACACTTGCCCGTGCCATTTTCACTGGCCATTTTTATGTGGGATCTGGGGATTCAAACTCAGGTCCTTTCTTGCAAGGAAAAGGATTGAACCAGAGTCCCTGACCTGCCCCTGATTCACTTTTTTTATAAAAATATTTTTTATTGAGAGAGAGAGAGAGAGAGAAACCAGGTGGGCTCATACCACAGCCTGTGTATGGAGGCCAGAGGACAACCTTTGGAAGCCAATTTTCTCCTTCTTCCATGTGGGCTCCAGGATCAAACTGAGATCACCAAACTTGTGCCCTTTACCCACCGTGCCATCCTCAGCACTTTGCTTTTTTTATTTTTCCCAAACATTTCACAACAGGGAACATTTTGTTCAGTCTCACCTTCCATCCATTTAGATTATTGAAACCATAGTCAAATATGCTTCTAAAAACTGTTATAATTTGAGTCTAGAATGTTTCCCCGTGCCCATGTCTTAAAGAATTGATCTCCAGCGTGGTGCTATCGGAAGGGGATGGATAGATGTTTTAAGAGCCTGGGCCTTCAGGAAGGTTTTTAGATAATTGGTGCCTTTGAAGAGGACTCTGCAGCTGGGTGTGTGCACAGCTGGAATGCCAGCCCTTGAGGTGCTGAGGCAGGAGGATTATGAGTTCCAGCCTGACCTGTTTCTAAGAAGGAAAAAGGCAGAGAGAAGGGTTTTTGGACCCTGTGCGTCCCTCGTCTCTACTTTGCTCCCCAGCCATGAGGTGAGCAGTTCCATTCTGCCATGTGCCTCACCCAAAGCAACAGCACCGGAAGCCACAACAAGGCTTTCCCATCACAGGTTGGTTACCCATCCCTGCTGCAGTGATGGGAAGAATCCGATACTCCTGCCTCTTCCCATCTCTGTTGGCCCTGTGAGCATCCTGACCTAGAAAGTCAGCCTGCCTGCTGCGTTTATGTCCCCAGGGTCTCTGCATAAGAAACATCAAAAACTTCCTGTTCCCAGGGGAAAGGATTTTACCTCCCATTCTCAATGACATCTAGTAAATAGGGGTGTGAGTCATTTCATTGAGTCCAATGAAGAAAAGGTCCGTGAATAGACTCTTTTGTGAGTCATCAAGTTACACTGCTGGTTGAGAACCATTTCAAAGCAGTTTCCACAAAGGCAAGCATGGAGATATGTCCCTGCTTCCTCTTCCTTTGGAGCACGTGCTGGAGGAGGCCGTCAACGTGGGGACAAGCAGTGCTGTGGTTGGACATTCCCTCCCACCTCCCCCACCCCCCACCTCCGGCCCTCTGATGTACCATCATCCTCTGCTTCCTCATTCTCTGCTTCCTCATCCGGTTGTGGATCCTAGAGGCTTTCCCAAGAAGTTATTCTCTGCTTATAGCATTATCACCCCAGGAGATCTGCCCAGGTGGATGGAGGACTCAAAGAATTTTACTCAAAAGGGTCTGCTGTCATCTGCTAAATTCTTCACAAGTTTTGAGTAGGAGTCAATTTCCTTTACCTTTCACAAAATCCCACAAATAATGTGGCCAGTCTAAGTTTAGTATTGTGGCATGTGCCAAGAAAATCAGTCCTGAACTCCTGATAGATTAGCTTTCTCCTGCCCCACAAGCAAGAAGTTCCTAGCTAGGGCCTCTCCAATTCTGCATAGTATTGAAGTTCTTTGGGGGGAAAAGAGACAGTCCTGGTGGCAGAAGTCAGCCTTAGCTGCATCTTGAACAGGCTCATTTTAAACATTCCTAGAAAGTGCATCTTTTGCAGAAAAATACTCCCAAGAAATATGAACAAGATTGCCTCCTAAAAGTTGGTTTTATATACTTAATTTGAAAAAAATACATGTGTTGAGCTCTGCTTTTCTTTGTGTTTTATTGTTGCTATTGTTAATTTTTGGTATTTTATGGTAGAAATGCTTTTCCAGGAAGTTATTCTTTGATTATAACACTATTATCATAGGAAACAATGCTTAGTTTGCAAAATGAGCAAGTAAGACATTCATTCTGGATGAGATAAATTTTGAAAATAATTTAAAATAGATATGATAAAAACCCCAATGGTTAATCAAGTTCCTTGTACCTTCAGATACACACACAAACACACACACACATACACACACACACACACACACACACACACACACACACACACATACACACACCTGCCTACTAACCTGGGACACACAAACCTATTTTGTTGTTTTTTCTTTCAGGGCACAGTGGATAATCAGATTCTTTTTTTTTTTTTAATTTATTATTTATTCAATTGTGCGTGTATGCATGTGTGTGCATGTGTGAGCATGTGTTTATATGTGTGTGTGTGTATGTGTGTGTGTAGAACCACGGACAAATTCGGGAACCACCATGGACGCCTCCACCTCCTCCTTGTTTACTCTGCCCCGGGATTCACAGGCTTCGCCCTACCAGGACCAGAAACGCAGGCCGCCCTCGCTTCCACCTGGCGTCTATACATGGGGTCATAGGATCCGAACTCAGGACCTTCTGCCTGCAAGGCAGAGGCTTAACCCCTGAGCCACCTCTCCAGCCCCGATAATCAGATTCTTATGTGTGCTAATGAAGATTACCTATCTGTCACACTCACTTCTGTGTCCTTAGTGTTCAGCATAGAATTAGATCCATGTTTATCACATGCTAAGTGAAGTCTGGAGTCACTTGTCTGGAAACATATTCAATTTTCCTGGTTTCAGTGCCACGTGTTGAGCTGACTTTAAAGGATCAGCAGGTCAGATGTTCTGCTGCATCATGTTCCTGTGTCATAGGCCATAGGCATGTCATGTGCACACATAGACAAGAAAAGGTGGACAGGTAGACACTCAGAAAAATAACATGGAATATTTTTTTCAACCAGGTGCAGAGGCACATGCCTGCAGTGCGGGAGAGTCTTGAGCCCACGAATTTGAGGCTGATTGACACCATAATGACATCCCAACTGGCAAGAGAGAAGAGAAGAAGGGTAGGAGGGAGGAAAGAAAAGAAGAAAAGGAAAGCAAAGAAAAGGGAAAACAAACAGACAAGCTTTCTCTCTGGAATCTCCCTTTTCCTCAACTCCTTTCCTCTAGTCATCTCTTTCTAGCACTCCTCTGTCAAGCTTCCCATCTGATTCTTTTCAAGCAAAATAATAAAACCAGATTATCTGGTCACTCACACTAGAGCATGAACAGCTACTGCCATTTCTCGAGAGAGTTATCTGAAGTGTATTTAGACTTCTGCAGAGGAGAGTGGATTAAGCTGTGTACTAGCATCCTCAGAATTAAGAAGTGCTTAAAGATGGGTGGAGCCAAGGTAGAAGGAGAAAAGATCCTAACTTTTCTTTTTTTAAACACATTTTATTTTTTTATTTTTTTTTTTTTTATTTTTTTTTTTTTTCAGCTTAAGTAATAAAAATTTATTGAGAATTCCTGGGATGGTCACATTTTATTTTTTATTTGTTTATTTTTCCCACTCATACAAACCTAATAGGTACCCGGGTCCTCTTCCTCCACCCCTCCCTGGATCCCCTTGCTCCTTCCCCCCTTTTCCTCTTCCCCCCACCCTTTCTCCCAGTGGCCCCTGTCCCCCATCCCTGGAGCACCCTTTAGTGTGCATGTCACACTTCCCTCTGGGTCCTCCTCTCTAAACACATTTTATTTTTGCCTAATAATATAAAGTCAATAGGTACCTCCCTCCTCTCCCTCTTCCCACCCCTCCGTTATTGTCCCCCATTGCATTCTCCCCCCTTCCCCCTCCCTCTCACCTCCTCCCTCTCTCTCCCTCTCCCGCACCTACCACGTCCTCCCTCCCATCCCCCAGAGCATCCCTTTATGTGGGCCCTGAATTTCCTGTGAGTCCTGTACCCTAGTGAGGGTTCAGGAGTCAGTGGCATAACTTGGGGTCCCTTCTTGGGCTGCCCGCTAGCATGGGAACCTAACTTTCAAAACAACACTCACACACTGCAATAGGATACCTGCTGCAGCGTTGGAGCGCGTGGTCACGGAAGCAACCCCAACACCCTCTTCCGCAGCCCTTAGGAGACCACCGCACCAGGGTCCACGCACGCGCCCAGTCTCCTCCGTGGATTACCTGGTCCTCTGTCCTTTGTCTTTCTGTGACTCACAAGGGAGAGATGGTACATACTGGTCACTGCACATTGGGGAACTGGGACACTAAGTGGGGCTGACTCAAGCCTTCCCACTGTGGTTTGACCAAGCAGCTGTGTTTTCCTCACACTGCTGGTACACAGGCCCTTGTCAACAAACCCAGCTCCCTAAGATTGGCATAGGTCCCCAACCCGTGACTCACGCAGGGATTCTGTCATCCTTGATGCCCCCATGGGGTCTGCCACATGCTTGCCAGTGGCCAGACTGCTTTCATCTCAGTATTCAGCCCTCTGTGTCCTTTATAGCACAAACCCTTTACCCTAAGTCCTCTGGGGCACTCTGGGGGCATCGATCCTCGAGACTTAAAGCTTTCTCGTTTAAATATATGAATTATTTTTCTCATCGCTTCTGTAAAATGTGTGAGAAACAACTTAACGGAAGAGAGTTTATTCTGGGTCTGCAGTTCATCATGGTGGGAAAGCACTATGGCCAGAGAAGCCCCTTCTACAAAGTCAGGAGCAGGTGGAGCAGCTCTGTCTGCAGAGTCAGGAGCGGGGTGGCAGGCTTATTCACATAGTGTAAGCAAGGATGCAACTGCTCATTTCTACCACCTAAACCCCATGGCCCATAGATCCCCAAAAGCACTGCCGGGTAAGGGAGAAGTTAGTCAAACCATGAGCCTATGGGAAGTACCACTGTCAGAGTTGGATAGGTGTCAACTTGGCAATAGATGGCTCTGAGCTCTGGGCACGTCTATGAGAAATTAGTAATTGAGTTAAGCCCGTGGTGGGCCAGACTAGTCCCTGAGCAGGTGAATAAGATGGAGGGAGCTGGTTAGGGAAGTTGGCATCCTTGTATACACCTGGCCAGTCATGCTGATCTGGCAAGTGATCCCTCTCAGCAGTCCAGTGTATTTGGTATGGCCAGTTCCCTCAACCCTTGGTGTTGGTATAGGTTTTTCTACTACACTGGACAAGGAACTGTAACCAGACAACTGTAAGCCAAAATAAAACCCCTTGTTTACCTTGAACCATGTGGCAACTGTGCAGAGTAAGTTCAACAATCACATTGAAACAAAAACAAACTTATTTCTGCTGTAACACTGAAAACCCACTCTGAAATCCAAATCTAAGTGGGCTGTGCACCTCAGCTGTGCTCTGTCAGATCTGAGGATGGTAAAGCCACAGCCTCTTCCTGATGTCCCATTGCACTGTGGGAAGGAGAGAGACGCCCAGGCAAACCCATTTAACAAGAATATTACTCCATGGGAAACTGCTGTAATTGCTAAGTGAATATACTTTTGAAATTAATAAATAGAGCACACTAATTTATTTATTTATTTATTTTTTGCTTATTTACTTTAGAAAGTGAGGAGAAGAGGTGGAAGAAGAAGAAGAGAAGAAAGAAGAGGAGAAGAAGGATGGAGAAAAGGAAGAGTAAAGGGAGAAAAAGGAGGAGAAGGAGAAGAAGAAAGAAGAGGAGGAGGAGCAGGAGAAAGAGAAGAAGAAGGAGGAGAAGAGATGATGTTGACCATTGGAGGTCAGATCACTTTCAGAAGTCATTTCTCTCCTTTCACCATGTGGGTGTTGGGGGATTGAACTGAGGTCGTTGGTTTTGCATGTCCTTCATATCTTAAAATATGATGGGTTTTTGATGGGGGGGGGGAATTTGAGCCAGTGAAGAAGCCCGTCTGCATGACTGAGACAACAGGAAGCCAAGGACCCAGCACCTGACTCTGGGTCCCAGAGCTCACCCCAGCATGGCAGAACTCGACACTGGGAGGAAAGGCCCTACTAAAAGTTGCTACCCTGGGCCGTTTGGCCTGGCGTGGCTGGCCACCCATCAGAGGCGGTGCCGGTGGGGTGATCTCTGACTTTGGCAGGACTTTTCCGCTGGCCTGCTTGCTTTCGTCTGAATTCTTTGTGACAGCTCCTATGTAGCAATGCCTTTTCATTAAGAGAGCGTGATCTGTAATTCAGCCATGTTTGACGCCAATCCACGTCCACATGAAGCCTCTTCGTGGGAAATTCTAAACATTATAGCTGACAGACCATGGTGGCCAAACCCGCCCACCCTCCATCCCCCAGCAATCCCAGGCCTGCCTGTCCAACACCAATCAACCACGTTTAGTAAGCAAGTCCTCTGGGCTGTGGAGCCCAGAAGGAAATTTGAGATCTCACTGAGTCCTAAACTTAGCTTCCCTGATTGTCTACTGTAATTAGCTCCTTCTGAGATAGGGACGTTGGTTCTGACTCCAGCAGTCCTCTCACAGAGCAGTGCCCCGGCTCTGGGACAGACAGGAGAGATGGAGTACAGGAAGAATGCAGAAGGTCCCTTTGAGAGTACCTGGCACGAAAGTGCTAACAGTTGCTCCAGGTCCGTATTGACGGGTGCAAGATCTGCTGACTTACACAGGCCCAGATCACCTTGTATTCCCAGTCGAGGACTAGAGTATACATGTCTTTCAGCAGGCCAGACCCCGAAAAGTGTGTTCTTTAATTTCAGTCTGCCGACTCAAAATAGATGACTACTTAGATAGCAGAGCAGGGAGCAAGCTGCCGTACGCTGGTAAGATGGAGTTTTGCAAGAGCGAGGGAGAGAATTGCTTACCCAGAGGTGGCTTGACAGAGAAGGGTGGGCAGCGGCTGTGGGAGGACAAGAATACTGAGAAAGATCCGGGAGCTGGGATTAGGGAGGAGGCAAAAGGGATGAGAGAGGGACCGTGAGTCCAGGAGGGGCCTGCGTGTCCAGGGCAAGGAGCTTCAGGGCCCGCGGGTGCCTTGCTGTGGGCCCAGAGCAAGAAGAGGAACAAAGCAAAATCAAAACCATGACACAGAAAGGCCCCTCCAATCTCACGGGTGTCAGGGACATTCAGGACAATCATCAGCCTCCTGACTTGCTGGCAGAATTGATGTCCAGGTCTGTGGACCACTGAAAGGCTAACCATAGCCTGACAAAACCTCATTATAAATGCCTTGAAGTGCACACGGTTGCAGCTGGACTATCATCCCTGTGCTCTCTGACAAGGAAATGGCCTCAAGATACTCTTAAGTCATTGTGCTAAAATACCTGAGAAAATCAGCTTATAAGGCAGAAAGGTTGCAGCTCATGGCCTCTGGACCCTGCTGCCTTTAGATCTGTGGTAGGTAGTCCATCATGGTGGCAATGCATCAGGCGAGGTGGGGGGGCGGCTGCTCACCTCATGACAGCCAGGAAGCAAGGAGAGAGACAGGAAGGGCCAGGGTTCTGATATCACCCTGGAAGGGCATGCCTTCAGTGACCTAGCTTCCTCCTAGCAGATCTCACCTCCACCACCCAATAGCTCCACGGCTGGCAACCAAGACTTTCATAGCAAGGCCAGATTGAACTGAAGCAGCTGCTGACGGGGAAAGCAGACTTCCTCTTTTCTCCTGGCCTCAAAGCTGCTCCGTCACAGGAAGCCAGAGGCATTCCCTCCCTGCCTTTACCTCCTGCAGACATTCCTCCTCCTCTGCCTCTTAGAAGCCTCCCCTCCCCCCAAGCCCCTAGTTTTCCTTGCTGTGATTGAGGGGACTTTGCCACAGTGCAAAGTTGCTAACCTCACTCTCTGCTTAAAACCTTTCAGACTCTCTGCTGTTCCTGGCATATGGCTGTGACCTCTGAGACGCCTGTGGAAAGGGTGTGGAGAGGTGGTGGGGCCTTTGAAAAGTCAGTAGGTCAGAAAGGGGACAGTGACGTTCTCCAGAGGGGATGGGTCAGTTGCCTTAAGAGCAGGTTGTACAAAGTAAGGATGCTCCTGGCTGTTTGTCTTTCTACACGTGACTTTTGCTTTTCTGTGAGTTAGGGTACAGCCTGAAGTTCTCATCAGACGTGATTGTCTGATCATAGATTTCCAACCTCTAGAATCATAAATCAAAATAAACATCTTTCTTTTATAAATTACCCAGACTTGGCTATTCTGTCATAGAAAAAGAAAGGGTCTAGGATGGCGTAAAATACGAAAGACCTTAGAATGACACTCGGTGTTTTTCAGGATTCTTCTCTCAGCTTCCCGAGCTGCAGGTCCTCTGAGCTCTGATGGTTCTGAGCAGCATGCGCACCCCCACGCCAGGGAGCCATGTCTTCATCTGCCTCTGCGATTGCTGCTCCTCCTGCATTCCGGGTGCTTGGTGATCCCCGGGCTCAGCTCACACTCCATGTCACCATGTCACCCCTCTCTTAATCCAGATAGGAACCTCTCCTCTGGGCTTCCCAGCTCTTTAGGCGCACTAATGGACACTCGCATGTCACACCCAGACATGTGGCGTTTGGAAGCCTTTGCTGGTGCAGTCGTGCGGGCTCCCCCCCCCCCCCGAGCTGGAGTCTCAGTGAAGACCATCTGGCAGACACTGACTCGGTATGCTGACCACGTTTCATGGCAAGGCAACTTTTTCCTTGTCCCCAGGTGTGGTCACCAGTTATGACAAGCAGGGGGGGCTCTGGCATGGCTGGGAGCAACAGCACTAGAAGACAGCAGAGACTTAGTCAGACTCCCCCAGAGTCCCGGCCACCTCATGACCTGCAGATGACCTGGGCCTGTAAGGGCCTCTCCCAGAGCACCTACCATCACAAGCTACTGTTTGCCAGTAGAGGGACCAAGAGAAGCTAGAGAGTTCCTGTCTTCACTTCCTTCCTGGGAAGGTATAAGCAATCCTTCCATCTGTGAGAAATGAGAAGTAAGAAGTATCCCCCTGTGGTAGAGAGCTACTAGTACCAACTTGGCAAGTGCAGGCTTTGGCTCTGGGCACATTTGTAAAGAATTAGCAGTTAAGTCCTAAGCAAGCCTGCAGAAGATTGTCTAATTGATAGGGGCAACTCAGTCCATGATGGGTGGGACCATCCTTTGGAGAGGTGGGTAAAATGGTCAAGAAAGTTGGCATCCTTTGGTATATTTGGTCAGACATGCTGGTTTAGCAAGGATTGCCCTTCTCTTGGCAATCCTGTGGATGTGATGTGGCCAGGTCCCTTGCCCCGGATGCTGGTGTGAGCTCTCCTGCCAAGTTGGACAAGGAACTATAATCAAGAATCGTAAACCAGAATAGAATTCCTTGTTCCCTTAACCCGCTTGTTCATGGATTTATTGGCAACACTGCCTAATTCCAGCAGTGAGGGCCCAAAGGGTTCTCCCCTTAATCTCTGTGCTCCCCAGAGTTCATCACAGCGTCTAGCACATGTTGCTTAATACATACTTGCTGAATAATAGGACACATGAGCATCCCACAGCGTGTGCTGTAAAAATGTGGGCAATCCTAGTATCAGACGGTCTGAGTTCAGAGTCAGGCTCCATCCCAGGCTACGTGACCTGAGGCAGGTGGCCTAACCTCCCTGGGATTTGTCTTCTTTATCTGAAAAACCATGGACATCCCAGGACCAAGTTTTTACGATTATGGGAAGTCAGGGATTTCATATGAATCTGCAAGCCAGTTAGCCAATCACTTGTCACATCATACATGTTCAGTGCTGGCCTTTGGAAAGAATGCTGCAGACAAATCCAAGCTATTCTCAGAGTCGAGCGGCTTCCAAAATCATTCTTTGTAAACAGGAAAAAGAAGTATGATTAAATAGCTGAATGGTTGAGATGATAAATTTATTTAAGCATATTTCATAATTTTTCAAAGAATGAGTATGAATATTATCTACATGTGTAAATATATGCACGCACAAATAGATTCTGATAAAAGCAACAATATGTGTAAATACTGCTATGTACATAAATATAATAACCTTTTCACACTTACTACAGTTTGTATCAGCTGACCTTTGACAAGACTCAAGTTGGTAGAACCAAGGCTAGGAGGAAACCATGACGTATTCTGAGGTTGTGTCCTGCTGGCTGATCTGTTAATATGTGCTTCCTTTCATGAAAAGATCATGCTAGTGGGTAGAATTGCTGTGTCTCATGACTTAACAAACCAGAGTATCCATAGCTGCAGTAGTACTTAATTTTGGAATGTCCCTGGCCTTCGATTACAAAACTGGGAGCAGAAGGTTGTTGGCCTGGAGCGTCCTTGTGTCTCTCAGTCAGCGTGCAGCGCAGCATGAGCAGGTGTTTAATTTTTCTGGTTCTCTAATCAAATACAGACCCATCTTTCTTTATTGCCCCTAGAGTGGAAAACAGAAGGAAAACAAATAGGAGTGAGAAAGGGCAGTGGAAGAAAGAGAAGGAAAACATTGCTTCCAGACGGGCTAGTTAGCTTCCTCAAGTTTACTTCACCACATACCTCTGTATACACCCCTTGGTTTAGAAGCCCCTTGAATCTGATTCCTGTGTGAGAGAACACGAAAGATTCTTTCCTTACTCATTTCCTTTGTGCATAACTTCTCACAGAAATCAACACTGGAGGAAAAAACTCTCTAGATACTACCAAATCGATTGCTTCCCGCCTTCCTTTTCATACCATGGCTATTACATCATCTATAACACGTGGTCACTCTGAAATGCACTTCCTGTTGGCTTTTAAAATTCCTTACATACTAAGATGCATCTCCAATTATATCTCAAATGAAAGCCAGATGTTTCAAGCATTTGAATCTGAAACTTCTTCCCAAGACTTCTTCTAAAACTGTTAGGAAGGGTGGTATTTGGCTCGCTCTTCTATGCTCTGTGTTTCCCAAAGACATAATGTCCTCAGATAATGTCTGAGAACCTACAAATTTGCTTCTAAGGGAAGGTTGTTTACATCAGCTGACCTTTCATGAAATGTGACTCCGACCATTAGAAGTAAAGGTTAATTTTACCCACTGGGGGTATTTCTAGAGCATCAACACCTTTCTGCATGATTACTCCTTCTTTTGGCCAAACCTGACTTTCAATTTCCTTTACCTGGAACAAGGGTGCTTTGATTCAGTTTCCTCATGCCTCCAGTGCTTTGCTGCTCCTGAAATCTGGCAGTGCAAAAGAAGACAGGAATAATCACCCTGAGTTTAGAATGCAAATTTCTCTCCCTCCCAGCATTCTGTCAGACCATCTCCTAGTTCACGTTGGACTCTAACTTAGTTTAAGCTTTGTTAGGTCAGGAAAGGCTGTGTGAGTGGATCTCCCCATGACTGTGTGTATCAGAGGGCACTATGTGTGCCCATTGAGACCCAAGAGTAACTTTGAGAATCATCTTGGATTGTTCTACCTCCTTTTGGCTTTGCTTTGGGGTTTCCTAGACTCCACCTTCCGGAGCTGGAAATGCATACCACCACTGTTTCCCCTTGGCATTTTTACATGGGATCAGGGATTAGAACTCAGGTTTCCTTTGGCTTGCAAGACATCTTAACCTCTAAGACATCTCTCCAGCTTCTGGACTTGAGCTTTCAAATGATGGGTTGTAGGGAATGGGGTGTGTGTGTTGGGTTTGATTTCTTTCTGTATAGCCACTTGGGAGGCAGGTTTTCAGAATACATCTTCAATGTGGTCTTTTTCCTTTGCCCCTAGGGTTGCTTGGACAGAAAAGCTATGGGAGACTTGAGGCCCACCAGGCCTTTGGCAGGTTAGAGCAGCATCTGAGAAATGAGAGCAGCCAGGGAGTGAGAGACCCTCCCTACTTTGCGCAGATGTGGTGGACACAGCGGAGGAGAGCGCCTGCCGGTGCTCGAGCCATCAAAGAGCTCACAGCAGAGATCACGGCAGAGGCAGAAGTCTTGGCGTCCTGACTTACGAAACGGATGTAGAAATTTTGGTTTACAGTTTCACACTATGTAACTGAACAGCAGGGACTGAATATTGGACATGGGTGTGGCCAGGCTTGCGTTGTGCTGAGTGGATAGTCTTCTAGGCCTTTATTTTATTTTATTTTATTTCATTAAGTGGACTTCTAGAAATTGAACACTCAAGTCATCAAGTTTGTGAGCAGGCACTTTGCCCTATGAACTATCTCACTGGCCCCTCTTCTAGACTTTAAGAGAAATATTCCCGCTATCAATACACTCTGTTTCTCTTTCTTGAGTCATAAACATGTGGCTGGAATACCTGGTCCCAGTGATGGGGGCACTGGTTACATTAGGGATCATTGGAACTTGTTCTTTTTTCTTTTTCTTTTTCCTGTCAGTTACCACTCTACCTTCAGAACTTGTGATTTCTAGGCCAGCAAGATAGCTTAGTGACTAAGGTCCTGCTTGCAAACTCAGCAGCTTGAGTTTTATCCCTGGAAATCTCACAATAGAAGGAGAGAACTGACTTCTAACCTCTGCTTGTGCGGAGGTTAAAAACTCAAAAAGGTTTTGAGTTAAAAACTCAAAAAGTGCAATTTGAAAAAAAAAAAAAGAAGAACTTGCAATTTCTGATCTTTTTCAGAGCAGTGAAGACTGGGATCAAGGACTAGAGGAGGCAGGGAGGTGGCTGGGTGGGTAGGTGCTCTCGACAGGTCAGCTATGAGCCCTATTGACATCTGACCTGCCCCATGGGAACTTGAAGCCCACCAGACTGTGTATCCTTTGGTGTACAGTTGGTAGAGGGCTTGCTAGCATGCACAAAGATACGTCTATACTCACAAACTTGAGAGGTGGAGGCAAGGAGGTCAGAAGTTCAAGGTCACACCTGGGTGCACAGTGAGCATAGCCCACACTACATGTGACCTTGTCTCAAAAGAAGAATGGAGAAGGAAGAATTAAAAATGGAGACCATTTGTGCTTCACCACGGTTGGCAGACATGATGCTTTTGAACTTTTCCTGGACTTCCTCTGAGCTCTTATTTTATGATTGGACAGTATATGTAGTGACACAAATAGATGAATAACTCTGTAACTGGTTGAGCATTTGTCATAGGTCAAGGACAGATTTTTTTTACTTCATTGTTACCATTGTTATTTTTCAAAATGTCTTAATCTTTTACCAGTGCCTTGGAAGGGAGGGGGTGGGGGTTGGGGTGGGAACTTCAAGAACAAACAGGATGTCTTTTTGCAATTAGTACTTCAACTGCAATACCTCATTCACAAAATGAGATGACAGAAAATATTGTTGTGTAACATACATTTTAGTTTGAGAAAGCCACAAAAGTGACGACCAGAGTAGATAATGAAATGAAATGTCCAGGGGAAGTTTTCAGGGCTCATTAAGCTAATCTCTGAGTGTTGCTACAAATGCTCTGGCAGGGGAGCACATATGGGTCAAATACATATTTCAGAACAGCATCTCAACTTTTTTTTATCATTTTTGTGTGTGTAGGGAGTGTGTATGGCGTGGGTGTGCATGTGTGTGGAGCCCCAGGTTGATAGTGGCAGTCCTTGATCACTTTTCCACCTTACTGTTTTGAATCTGGGTCTCTAATTAAACCCAGAACTCATCTATAGTGATAGTTTGACTAACCGGCTCGCTCTAGGGGCACCAAATTACACCTTATAGGACTAGCATTATAGAGAGACCACCATGCTCCACCTGGCTTTTTCCTGGAATCGAGACTCTCGTCCTTTTGCTTACACAGTAAGCACTTTAACTTCTGAGCCATCTCCAAGCAGTTAAAACTAGTGTCTGGAACGCTCAGGCAAGAGACAATTCAGAATCAACGCATCAGAGGAACACTGGCATATACAGCAGTAACTTACCACACCTACACATCTCAGCCAGAGCTCACTGTGGAGAATCAAATGGAAACACAGAAAGACATGGCACTTCCTTCCCCATTGTGAAGTCCTATATCTGCCTGGCATCATGCTTCTTCCTAATATGTATGTCTGTCAGAAGGTCCTGTGTCTTCCCCCTGAGGTGAAAGTTGAGAGTGGGCCCTATGAAGATGATAAAAGACCCGAAGCATGCTTGACGAACACTTTAGCAAGCCAGAGGTCAAGTAATTTGACCTTGTTCAATATAAATTTTGACATAAGATATGATGAGAATTTAAAGATAAATATATAGACTCAACTCCATACACACAAGTCAGAACTCCATATAGGTAACTTGAAAACCATTGAAAATACCTGAGACTTTTAAAAATGAATTTTCTCTTATGCCTGATGTTTGGGGAAAGGCTCTGAGGTGTCACAGGACATTTAAGCATGGAAGAACTTTTCCTTGCCTCCTTTAATTGCATTAGCATTAATGATCTGCTTATTTAAATCTCTTGCTTAAACTATCACTCTGTCTGTTCTTCCAGAACAAGGCATTGTAAGTACCAGAATTCACCTCCAAGATCTCTTTGCTATGGGCATGCTGAAATTGTCTTGGTAAAGTCATTTTAGATAAAGCATTTATTGTAACTGTGGATCCATTCAGTGTTGACTTACCAAGTTTTTGAAGAAATAGAATTTGAGGAAGGAAAAGAGGAATACATTTTATAAAATGTTACCATGAAACCCATGTTTGCCTTTTGATCAGTAGTTTTGAGTGTGTCATTAGAAATTTTTAATGGTGAGCTGGGAAGATGGCTCAGGGTTAAACCTTTGTCTTGCAAGCAAAAGGACTTGAGTTAAAATCCCCGGATTTATGCAGAAATGCTAGGCAGACATGATAGTAGCCTGCAATTCCCAGGCAGAGCCTGGGAAACCCCAGAGCAAAACAACAAGGAGGTAGAGCCATCGAGGATGATTCCTGAAGTCATCTTTGGACCTCCATAGGCATACACACTCAGATGGCCTGTTCTACACATACCCACATACCCTTACCTTCAACACACACACACACACACACACACACACACACACACACACACACACTAAAAAAAATTGGAAAGTGGAACCTGAGAATCCCCAGAGCAAGCTGGTTAGCCAGACCAGACTTAATGGTGGTCCTGGGTTTTATTAAAGACTTAGGGTCCGGGCTGGAGAGGTGGCTCAGGGGTTAAGCCTCTGCCTTGCAGGCAGAAGGTCCTGAGTTCGGATCCTAGACCCCACGTATAGACGCCGGGCAGAAGCAGGGGGCGGCCTGCGTTTCTGGTCCTGGTAGGGTGGAGCCTGCGAATTATAGGGCAGAGTAAACAAGGAGGAGGTGGAGGCGTCCATGGTGGTTCCCGAATTCGTCCATGGTTCTATACACACATACACACACACACACACGCATACACACATACACGCACAATCGAATAAATAATAAAAAAAATTAAAAAAAGACTAGGGTCACAACAGTAAGAGATTTGGGATGATTTTTCATCACCCCTGGGGCTTCCACTGGCACTCAAACTCAAGTGCACTTGTGAACATACATCTGTACGTACATATACCCTCCCACGTATAAAAACACATATGTGCACACACTCTATGCATACATACATGAAAGAAAAATATCTGTAAGGTAGTTCTCAGGAGGTGGAGATTGAATAATCACAAGCTTAAAGCCAGCCTAGGCTATATATTGAGTTCATGAACAGCCTGGACTATACACTGAGTTCAAGGCCAGACTGGCTATCCCATGGTGTTTTTCCTCTGGACATAGTTTAATTCAATTTTAGACTTTGCCCCAGTCTTACCTAAAGAGAATGCTGGGTAGCAATTTAAAACATCCAATCCTGGACAAAGGTTCAGCAAGTAAATAGAACTTTAGGCTCAGGAAGGTCCTGAAACTAACAAGCTTGTGTGAAGGTGAGGTAGGGGCTCAGTCCAGAGAAATGAAAAGCAGTAAACGACTGCTGTGAAAAGAGAGTCTCCTGCAGCTAAGAACTTTCACAGTTGCTAAGCAGTCCAGAAGTCTGGAGGCGACTTCATGCAACCTAGAGCTCCAGGGTTTCACCTATGGACTTTTGGGTAATGTGTCTAACATGAGTTATTCATGATCCTGTAAGTAACCCCAGTAAACTCATTGGTTCATCAAGTTGGACCTTAGCTAATTGTTACCTTGCTCTGTCATCAAATTCCTTTTTGGAATAGATAGGTGGTTGTGTGGGGTCTATCCAGGAAAAGTGTAGCACAACACTGGCTACTGGGTAAGAACCAAGGACTAGATACTGTTCAGTGGTGCCCACTTGTCTAGCACCTGCAAGGATGTGGGTTCGTTTCCTAACACTGAAAAAAACATAAAGAAAACAAACAACTGTGTAATGGACAGTTATTTAAATTACCGAAGAGAACTCTGTGAACTTACAAAGATGTCAGGGTTCATTTTGTGTTTATCAAATGCATATGAACGGGTGAGCCTGGTGTTGTTCTACATATCTGGTTGCTGCTACTTATGTTCCCCCTGGTGAGCCCTCATTTTCCTTAGCTTTTTAGCAGGTAAATGAACACTTTGGCTTCCTAATTAGAAAGTCACAGGTCATCCATATGGCAGCTTGCCTATTTTCCTCTCTGTTTCTGTGATTATTTCACCTGCCTCATCTTGTTCAAAAAGCAAAATCTACAAAAATTAAACGTTTTATTCTTATCTAGAAATAATATGGTCGTTATTTGTAGTGAGATAAATTTTATAAAAACCATTTGAACCTAAATGAAATAAGAATTCTGTTTACAAAAAGAGAAGACTCCTGCTTCTATGGTGCAAGAACATTCTACTGTTAGTAAACAAGTGGAAACACTTCAAGAAAGCCCTGGTTCCTGTCTAATCCCTGTCTCAATGCTATGTTGGCACAAAGCCTGTAGGGAATTATACAGAGAAAGAAGGGGTCTCCTCCAGGTCAAGATGGCGCCTTTATTCAACACCAAGTCCATACATGTAAGACAGCAAGGGCTTGTGTTTGCAGGCATAAGTTTCTGGGGGCTACTATCATGGTTTATAAACATCAAGTGTTTGTCTCCCAACTACCTAATCCCATAACTGTTATAAGCTTTAATGGATGGAAAGAGGGGTTCTTTTCATGCTGAGAAAGATGTATTTCCCAATTGATTTTTTTTTTCTGTCTAGTGACAAAGTGTGACAACCAGATATGAGACTTTGAATAACTGAATCTTGGTAGTTAGTTTCAGTTCGCCTCATTATCATGGGTTAGAAAAATTTTCTAGAAAAAAGTTCATTGTTTATTTGAAAAGGGTTTGACTCTGGGACTTAGCAGATAGGTTTTTTTTTTTCCATTTTCTATAACACAAATATGCATGTCATCCTTGTATGGGGCCATGCTAATCTTCTTCTCTGTATCATTCCAATTTTAGTGTATGTGCTGCCAAAGTGAGCAGAAGATAAGATCTGTCTCTTTTTCTCCTCCTCCTCCTCCTTCTTATCTTCCTTATCCTTCTTTACCTCTTCTTCTTCCTCCTCCAGAACAGGCCTTGCTCTGTAACCCAGAACAGCCTCACACTCCTGATTTTTTGCCTCTGCCTCCCAAGCGCTGGGATTACAGACGTACCCACCACACCAGGCCTGAAAGTTACTTCTGGTAACCTGAGAGTCTGGCACTGACAGGGAAACCAAGTTTTTCAGTTTCACCTTGACCTGATGCAGATGTCAGATTACTAGTACCCCAATTTGAGGTCTGGGAGCTAAGATCCCCCCCCCATCTCTCTGGGCTATCAAATAACCACCCAAGCTCCCCTAAATCAGATTTACATTCAGGGAACAGCAGCTGTAGCATGCACCTGATTCAGGGTTTCGCTTTCCCACGGATTTCTGCCTCATAAATTCCCAATGATGGTATCTGAGCTCTCAAGAAGGTTTTGGTTTTGTTCACAAGACCAGGGTCAAATTCAGAGCTTTGTACACGCTATGCAAGTGATCTACCACTGAGCTTCACCTCAGCCCAAGAAGGTTTCTTTTAAAAAAAAAATGTGTTTTACCCAGCAGGGTGTTTTCAGTGGGAAGGCTCTTCCAAAAAAACCTACCCTGTTCATGTTCCTGGAAATGGAAGTGTTCTGTGTTTTTCTGAATAGCAGTTACAAGGTGTTCCCTCCTTAGCCTTGTCATCTGACTTAGGGAGAGCATACGTTCCATTTCATTTTGCTGGCATGAGATAGGCATCTACTAAACATTTCAAAAGATAATAGTAATAAAATAGTGAATCAATGGCAGTGAACGATCATAAATACTGGACACCATCATGTCTTGGCTGATGGCCCAGCTGAGTCATGTCCTTCTCCCAAGCTATCCTCTACATGCTGGAAGCTTCCACATCCACCATACTCCACTCTTGGTGGCCTCCCATGACTTTAGAGACCAAATTTCTTTGCCTGCTATCTATACCAGTAGTTTGTGTCCATATTGCCTATTCTTTTTATGTTCTATGATTCCTCCCACATTTGACTATTGGTACAATGATTTGAATGTACAACCTCATAGTTCATGTGTTGGAAACATGTGATGGTATTTGGAAGTGGGACCTTTGGGAGTCATTTAAGGTTTGGTGAAGTCATGAGTATGGGGTCCCCTTGATGAAATCAGTGGTCTTACAAGCAGAGAGAAGCATGTGCACTAGTGAGGAGATTCTCACCAGATGCCCGCACCTCCATATTGGTCCTCACTGCCTCTAGAACTGTAAGAAGTGCATTTCTTTTCTTTATAAATTACCCTGTTTATAGAATTGTGTTATAGCAACAGAAAAGAGACTAAAACACGTGATGATCTCAAGCATGCAGAAAGCTTTGTTCTCCCCAACTTCCCTTCTTGCCTACTCTTCAGTGATCTATCTCCTCCTGTTGTTTTGCGCTTACCATTCCTTTCACATACCATCCAAAGGCTACTTCCTGTAAGATTTCCTTCTCTCATTCCTCAGCGAAAAACAGGGCCCTTTCTTTAAGTTCCCAGACTGTTTCAGACTTCCGTTTTTGCCTTATCACATATGCTTTACATTACTGTTATTAACAGACATGGATTTAATGATGTTTTGCATGCAAAAAAAATCACTTAAAAAAGAAAATGGAGAGGTTCAGATTGTTCCATACACTTAGTATGGAATCTTGTTTACTATACCGGAAATACCATATTTGTAAGTTTTCAGGAGATTCTGGGTATTGTTAGTGGGGTTAGGCAGTAGTTATACTGATAAACATGTGTTATTTAAACCTTTTATTATGTTGCAATAAGTGCAAAACACTTGACGCTTTTTACAGAATGTCCTGAGTTCTGAAGTTCTTTTTTTCTGTTGCTTGGCTAAAGCACGTGGAATATTTTGGGAAACTTTGTTTAGGGAATACAGAGCTGAGAGTTAATGTAAGTTCTCTCTGACTCAGGCTTCTTCTGGTCAGTAACTCCTGTGCCTTGCTGAACATCTCATGTGTATAATTGCTACACTGAAGGCCACCATTCTACACACAGAAACCTGACAAAGCATTTCTCCAGTTTCCAGAGGCTGGATTCTAAAAATAGAAAATTCCAATTTATAAAATCCAGCACTGGAAACCCCATGTGTATCTTCAGCATGGTTCTGATGTTTTTCCTCTGAACAGGAGTTGGCAGCTGTCTATTGCTGTAGTGATGCAGCATTATCTTACTTAATTTAAGACTCTCCTCAGTTCTGCAGAAAAATATCTGTGGTCCATGTATTCCCTGGGTACTTTTTAAAATGTTTTTTTTTTTTTTAATAAAGAGGTAGGAGCACTGCTCGAGCTATTTTTATCAATCCTATTAATACTACCACAGGAATAAAGGGCAACCAGCTGGCCTGTGACAGATATGTATGTATTTCAAGCTGGTATGTGACTTGTATGTTTCTCAGGTGGGAAGTTGAATAAACAAAAGAAGTTGTCTTCCAGATTAAAAGTAAGCTAAGAGAAGATACAAAAGAAATGGGAAATTACACTTCAGAGACTAAAATTCTCTAAAATAGGAGTATCATAGACTAAGAGTTTGGATTGGCTGCCAGAAATCTGCACCAGAATGCAGGTGATGCTGAGGGAAGGAATTATGGGTTTGGGAAGGCCGGGTCATGTATGATGGAATTTCAGTTTGCCTAGAGGTTAAAACAGGTAACGTTTCGTGGACTCTCAAGTCTGAGGTCCCCTTGATAATGCTGAAGGAATACCTACGTGGAATGTGTTGAATCCAAATAGACTACCACTAGAAGCCCAGGTTTCCGGGACACTCAGAGTCATTGTCCCGTATTGCTGAGCATTCTCGGTAGAACACACACTACTTCCCTCCAGCTTTCTCCTGCCTCTATGGAGCCTCCATTCTGCAGTCGTCAAAGCTCTCCAGCTCATCCCAGTGGCTCCACCTCCTTCTGTCAAGAAGACTTAGCCAGTTATGGTGTCCAGTGCAGCTTTGGCAGAGGTGCTCTCTCTGTCTCTCTGTCTCTGTCTCTCTGTCTCTGTCTCTCTGTCTCTGTCTCTCTGTCTCTCTGTCTCTGTCTCTGTCTCTCTGTCTCTCTGTCTCTCTGTCTCTGTCTCTCTGTCTCTGTCTCTCTCTCTCTTTCAGCCTTTCCCCTTGGGCCAGAAGCCAATACTGTGTGTCCCTGGACTTATGTTGCTGCTTACTATATCTCTCCCTATCTTTTTTTTTTTTACTTGTTACAAAGTAACAAGTAATTTTTTTTAAATTCTTTAATTCTATTTAATTCTATTCTTTGACACTTTCATATGTAAACACAATGAATGTATGTGTTTTTACTCCTTGCTACCCAATTCCATCCACCCTTCTATGCCACTTCATACTTCCTCTTTCCAGCCAGTTGTCTCCTAATTTCACATCTTTTTGCATTTTTTGCATGTGTGGCCCAGTGGGTTCCATGCAGGATGCCTGTACTGGCAAGTGCCTGAGTGCTTGCTGGGACATGGGTGACTTATCAGTGGGTAAATGGTTGAGGAAAGAAGCTCCCCTTCTCTGTCCGTCATTAGCTCAGTCTCTCAAGGAGGTGTAATATTTCTTGAGATCTTCCATATGGCAGCCCTATCACACAAACCTCTTTTTTTCCCTCCACTCACACCATTCACAGAATGCCTCCTGCACAGGATTCCAGAATGCCTATAATCACCTGCAAGCACCTCTACCTGTATACTTGGTCAAATTAGGTTTGGTTTGCGGAAGCCTTCATAGGTGCAACCTAACAAAGCATGAACTATAAAAATATTTTTGGAATTTGTTTTTGTGACAGAGAACCAAGTCTCGGCCAATCACAGGCCACCAACTGTTTAAATCCCATTCGCCTCAGGCTAACGATCACCAAACCAGGTCTCCTCTTTTCTGGCTACAAAAATGACAGTACAAAGGATTCTGTGTCCAGGCTGCTGCTCACTTCCAGAAGTACAAATTGAAGTCAATCAGCTGCAAACCTATACTTGCTGCAGCTTGATTTTTTTTTCTCACAATGACTCCTGCAGCGCCTGGCTGCCTGTCTTCCTCTCGTCCTGACTCCTGCAGTACTGTTGATACACACAGAAGAAGTTGTCCTTCACTAATGTCTCCGACCTGGTCTGCCCCAGTTTCCACAGCAACTACACAGATACCCGCACCTTAGACTGTGTCTCTGATCCCAGCACTCCTTTTGGCTGCCACACTGTCCTGTCCATGTTCTTGTTCAAGCACTCCTCCGTCACAGCGATCCTTCTCCCTGCAGACGTAGTCCGTAGTCTACCCCGCATTCCCGTTGATGACCCTGCTGTTTTCACTGAGAACATAGGTTTTGAGATAGGAGAATAGAAAAGAGAGTGAGATCTGAAAGGCCTACCAAATCCACAAAATTAGCATACAAGAAAAACCTGCTGTCAAAAAGGAAGGCTGCATACACCCACATCTCTCATACCCTTCAGGCTGATCAGAAGTGGCTGGAGCAGTGGCACTCTAGAGGGTCTGAAGGTGACCTGTGACTCATAATAGAAACGCACAGCTCTGTGTGGAGATTTAAGATGCTGATGAGACTGGCGGTGCATGAAGACCCATAGAAGCACATGGAACACAGCAAGCATGAGAAAGTCTACATGATGCAAATGAGTCCAAAGCCAGCGACTTGTGACATCGAAGCTCCCGTCCTTTATGCAGTCCTCATCCTTGAGCTTCTAAACCTTTTTTGTGCTCTGGCCTCACTTCTTCCTAGGAAGCGCATTGTTAATAAATTGTCTCCCATTGCCTGCCGTTATCCACATGTATTTGTCCATGTTCTTGTTCGAGAGCATAAAAACTTGGAGCCCTTCTAGAGTTGCCTATGGAACCCACCGCTGTGCACCTGTTCCCTTCAGTCTCGTTTTTCTTTGCCATTGCTTTAAACAGCGCTCCATCTTCTCGAGACAAAGATGCTGGAACTGGTCATAGTGCCTCTGTTTCCGCAGGTTTTTTTCCCAAGCTGTTATTAGCACATTGGCAATTGGAAATTGGTCACAGTGAGAGAGCATAACCAAAAAAATTTTTAAGGTTCAATTTTCCAGTCATAGTTGACTGAACATTTGTCAGCGAGCCTTCTCCTTAACCTCCTGCAGTTCCCCAGAGCCGTCCTCTCACCCCAAAACACCTACTTGCTCCCTCATTCTTTGTATATATGTGTGTGCTGTGTATTTGTGTGTGTGTGCGCGCGCGTGCAGAAATGCAGAACAGCCTGAGGTATTGTCCCTCGATTTTTCATCTTGTTTTGAGACCGGGTGTCTTCTCTAATTCATAATTGTGCTATAAGGTGTTTTTCCTCTGGGTATAGCTTAATACCATCTTAGACTTTGTCCCCAGTCTAACCTAAGCAGGATGAGGTGCAGCAGCAATTTGAAACAAATTTCTCCTGGAGGAAGGCTCAGGAAAAAAAACAAACTTGCGTTTCAGGAGGTTCCTGAAACTAACACGCTGGAGCTTACTTCCAGAGAGGAAAAGCAGTGAACAGATGCTCTCCTGCCAGCCAATCAGTGTGGAAGGGGCTCTGCTCAGTCCAGATGTCGGGAAGTAAACTTCTAGGAGCAAGTCATACAGAGAGAGCTCCAGGAATACAATTCTGTGAGCCTTACTCATGCTGGGGTTGGGCTTTCTGTTCGTGCATTGCCTTTGAGTCACCTCTGCTCCTGTAAGGAGCCCTCATCCCTACTCCTTGTAAGGAACCTCAATAAACTCATTGGTTTGTTAAATTGGAGCTTGGCGTAATCATTACATTGTTGAATTCCTTTCTGGGGTGGATAGACATTGTGTGGCATATCCCCAGGGAAAATGCAGCTTCTGGAACTTCATGGATTTCCCCCTCCTATTTCCAGCAGGTGGTTAGGGATTACAGACACACCATTGTGTCTGGTGTTTACAGGGGATCTGAGGACTCAAATTCAGGTCTTCATGTTTGCAAGACAACTGTATTATCTGCTGAGTCATTATTTCACCAGTTCATCTTCCTTGTTCTTAAGCGCATTCTTCTTACTAAGGTTCTCTGAAAGAATATCTTAAACAACCATATCAGCGATATTCGTGGAACATGTGCAAAGTAGAATTGATCCCTCCATCACCAAGCAAAGCCACTCCTGTCTGCCCTTTAGCTGCTTTTTAAGCTGGAAATGTGGACCCCTTACATAACTCCTCCCTCCTCCTCAGTTCCCCCCACCATCCACTATGTTGTCAGTGCTCATGGTTTCTGCCTTTCCTGTGTCAATGATCTTTATCTGTCCTCTGCTTCAGGGAGCCACCCGGTCACTTAGGCCACCTAGATTCTTACCATGCCATGGCTAAGTATATCCTCCACACAACAGTCAGGATAAATTGCTGCAAAAGAAAATGCTGGAAATAAAAAGGCTTCTTAAACTGTATTTATTTAAGGGGTGGAGCCTCAACACTCATGTAGAAGTCAGGTAAGCAACAATTTTCAGAGTCATTTCTCTCCTTTTGCACCGTGGACTCCAGAAATCAAACTCAGGCACCCAGGTTTGTACACAGATACCTTGGTCTGCTGAATCATCTCACTGGCCACTAGAACTGGACAGGATAGGTCATTCCTGTAATCCAAACACATGGGTGGCTAAATGTCCTGTGATACTTTTCCCGAAGAGATGCCACATAGACATCTGTTTACCTCAGATAGGAAGCCAACAGCAGACCAAAGTCACAATGGCATAACTTGGCCAACCAGTGAGTTTCTTCTTTAGTTTTTGGAACAGAAATGACTCAAAGGCAGCTCCATCAGCCAAAAACCAACTCCAACCTGGCTGATGGTTCAGAAAAGCTGGAACTTTGCTCCTCAACAGAGTCTCCTCCAAGGGGCCGGAGGGGTTGGGGGTGTCTGCTTCCATCATGTCTGCTGCTCCCATAACCTTGGGGATGGATCTTGTGTATCCAGTGAATTTCAAGACCTTCCTGAATGGTCTACTTTCTTGACTTAATGAGTTTGCCCCAGAGAGAGAGAGAGAGAGAGAGAACACGTTGCAACTTGCTACACAGCAACCTCTGTAGGTTAGACTGGGGGCAAAGAACAAAGTGGCATCATGTTATGCCTGGAAGAAAAATGAACACCCTACACCTTTCCTCTGACTCTTACATTGTTTCTGAGCCATTTTTACACAATGTTCCCTGAATCTTATGACATAGATGTCCAGTTATGGCTAGACATTGTGCCACTATGTCACCACTACAGTCAGGAGTTCTCAGAGTTTCACCAGTGCTCATGACTCGCCATCCATTGCAAAAGAAAGCCTCTTTTCGTGACTGATTGTAGCTGAAAGCAACAGTGTTCTATAGGCATAAATACAAATGTTTAGAAAGTAGTTTGACAGGCGTGTCATCTCCACTTAACACAACTATTGCAGTGGCCTCCCCACTGGGGCCTTGAACATAGGTTTTTGTCCTGACTTACAACCAGACATGAATTCCCTCCTAGGGAGTGGCCTTCAGTCCAATCAGAAAGTTGCTAGTTGTACCCAAAACAACCCATACGACTTTTATTTTAACCAGTGGGCACACCTTGCCTGGCATTTTGGTATTGTAATATGCAAGGTCCATAACTGAGCAATACTGTTGTTGTCAGTTCTCCCCCAGCAGCCCACATAGCCCTCTGGCACTATGAAAGCCACCCACTAGGCAGGAGCTTCCCAGCTCACATTATCTCTCCATGTCCAGCAGCCAAAGCATGCAGTACCTTTAGCAGTAGTGTCTTATTTTCTAATTCTATAGATTTTATGGCTTATGTGGTGTCAGGGACTTCCCTGCTCAATAGCCAGGTGGGATGATAAGTCACCCCTGACACTGTGAAGTTCGTTTAACAGCCACAGGATTTCTGGGAACACCTCTGCTGACCTGTGCAGGGATGTTCTTTTCAGACTCTTACTGCTGTTCCTACTGTTCTTTAGATGCTTTACAAATCCGTAAGACACCCAGGAGTTACCATTATGAAGCAAAACCTCATTACAGAGGCTAGACGGGACATCTAGAAGCCCACTGCAGCCCCCTCTAAATGCTGAGTGATATCAGGAATTAGGGGCTAAAGAAAAATACTAGCAAGATCCAATGCAGGGTGAAACACTTCCATACCATGTATTAGTTGCTTCCTTAAAAGCAATATGGGGTACAGTGGGGTAAATGAGGCACCTCAGCTGGCCTTCTGTAACCCACAGTTCTGTTCCCTGATCATCCACTTCCCTGTCCTGGGCACTTGCTCTCCCCTAGTGTAACCACTGCTCTGGCTAGTTTCTTGGGCCCACCAGGCTCAGTGGCAGCTCTGTGGCCGTAGCTTCAGCCGTAGACTCTCCATCTTACTTGGCCGCCAGGAGAATCTGATAAACTCCTATCGCCATAGTTACTCCCATTGCCCACCCTCTCTTTGCCCAGGCCTGGATGTTGTGAGAGCCCTGGGCTAGGGAGCAATTTCTACCCCCAGCATATCACTCTGGGGGGGGGGGACAAGTTTTGTCTTTTTCATTGTTTTAACTTGTATGCTTTCTGTGAATTGTTTTCTGACTTTAAAGCATTTCAGAAGGTCTCTGGCAGAACATTTGGCTTTTTAAAAATTTTTTTTTATTATTTATTCAATTGTGCATGCGTGTGTGTGTGTGTGTGTGTGTGTGTGTGTGTGTGTGTGTGTGTGTAGAACCACGGGCGAATTCAGGAACCACCATGGACCGCCTCCACCTCTCCTTGTTTACTCTGCCCGGGATTCACAGGCTCCGCCCTACCAGGACCAGAAACGTAGGCCGCCCCGGCTTCTGCCCGGCGTCTATACGTGGGGTCTAGGATCTGAACTCAAGGACTTTCCACCTGCAAGGCAGAGGCTTAACCCCTGAGCCACCTCTCCAGCCCCCCCCCTTTTTTTTGATCAATATTTTCCTTAGGAAAAGTCCAGTTTGATACACATTTTGCCACATTTCCCTTTGAGAGACGTGAACAGACCCCTTTTGTCTGTTTGATCCTTTCTTTTCTCCTCTGGATTGTTTTACCATTTTTACAGGCCTGATTTACATGCTGGGTCTGATTCACATGTCATTCAGATCCACCAAAGCCTCTCCTGCTCTGTAACTACCACTTCCCACCTGAGGGCTCAGCAAAGCCGCTACAGCTCCTTGCCAGCCTACTGAATGGACAGTTTTCTTAACTCTCTAGTGAACGGAGTCCAGCAAATTGGGCATCAAAACATGGCTTCTTTTATTCCTAGTTTCCTTAGTCTCTCACTTATATATGACTTAACGGAGGGCTGAACCTTTGTGCACATCTGTGAAGAATTAGTAAGCCCCTCGCAAGCCTCGGGGAGATGAGCTACTTGATCTGAGAAGACTCTGCCCTTTTTGGCTGAGACCAGTCCCGGGGCAGAGAGATGAGACAGCCAGAGCTGGTTCAGTGCTTCGGTATACTTTGGCATACTGGTCCAGAAGCAGAAACACTAGCAAGCAAGAAAGTAAGTTCCCGTCTCAGCGTTTCGTGTGGATACAGTGTGTTCAATTCCCTCGACTGCTGACATTGTCAGGAATCTCCTGCCATGCTGATGATCTGTAACTGAGGCTCTTCAGTTGTAATAAACCTCTCGTCGCACTAGTGGTTTGGTCATGGAGTCATATGGGCAGCATAAAAAGTAAGTGCAACGCTCAGCATCGCCTGTCCTTCCTCTGTCATCCTCCACTCCCTGAGGTTCATGGGACCTCAGCCAGAGACAACCAAGTGTTCCTAATGGCTCTCACGAGCCAGTCCCTCAGGGACTGACTGAGTTCCTCATACTGTCTCTTGAGCCTTTGTCTCAAGAAGGGATGGGCAATTAGATGACTTAGTTTCTCTGCCTCCATAGCACTCAAGCTAATCCCATTGACCCTCGAGTCCCACAGCCTAACCAGCCAGGCTGTGACTGGCTCTTTCATTGCTTGCTTGAGGTCTTTCCCAACTTAAGCAGCTTAGGTGCCAAGTATTCCCTAAATACCATCATTTCTTATAGTGGCCAATACTCAAGGCCCTGTCTATGAGTGAATGATCCATGGATTTCCCCTTTTTCAATTTCTCCTTTTTCTGTACTAAAAGTCAGACCTGAAAGTTATCTTCATTTACTTCTACTATGTTTATTCCTCCCCACTCTCCAATCTTCCTGTGGAGTCTGAATTTTTGGTCCCAAGAACTCCTTATTTATCTGTGTGTGTGTGTGTGTGTGAGAGAGGGAGAGAGAGAGAGAGCACCCACTGTATATGTCTGTGGAGGCCGAAGGGTAACTTTGAGAATCATCCCAAATTGCTCTACCACCTTTTTAAAAACAAATTTTTTATCTTTATTTTACATGTGTGTGTGTGTGTGTGTGTGTGTGTGTGCATGTGTTAGAAGGCACTGTATATTCCCATGGAGGACCAAGTGTGATTGCAGGAATCATCCTGGATTGCTTCTACCTCCTTTTTGCTTTGCTGGAGTTTCCCAGGCTCCACCCACCAGGCTAGAAGTACAGGCCTCCATCATTTCCATCTGGCATTTTTAACATGGGACCTGGGATTTGAACCTTCTGCTTGCAAGGCGAGTCTTAATCCTTGAGCCATCTCTCCAGCCCTCTATGTCCTTTTTACTTTGTTCTGGGGCCTCTTGTTCCCGGGCTCTGCCTTCTAAGCCTCTGCCATTTCCTCCTGGCACTTATTATGTGGGATCTAGGATCCAAACTCAGGTCCTTCTGCTTGTGAATCAGAAACTTAACCCCTGAGCCATCTCTCCAGTCCAGGAAGGACTCTATAGCAAAGATCTAGCTTGTGCTCTTCCTTTCAGCCGCCAAGCACTTCCATCTCATCTTCTCTTTTATCCAGTTACCTACCAAATCAGAAGCCAGCACAGTGAATATGAGCGATAAGCTCCTTTTCCCAGTTACAACTCCTTCTTTTCATGAACAGGTTTTGTGAGCCACTGCCTCAGCTTCACACAGCTGTTTACACACAGCAGCAGCAGCCAGACAACCTCTGTACACAATACTTTTAGTAACACACAATTGATTCTAAACCTTCAACTGTCTTCAAGAAATGTTAATATTCATGCTACAGACCCACTCTGCAGTGCCATATCATACCATATAGAGGAAGACTGCCACCCTGGGACACTTGCCCCTCAGGTACATGCATCCACTACCATAGCATGACCCATGCAAACATCTCCATAGCAAGAAAGCAGACTGCCACATACCGCACAGAAAAAGACAACTATATCAGGATTCCCCTGCAGATGCTCCACCTGTAGACTCTTCACCCTCAGCTGCCCAGAGCCAGGGCCATGCAATCACTCTTCCCCAACGCAGGTCTCTTAAGATCCTGCCAATATGCCAAGTGTTATGTGACACTTCTCCTAGGGAGATGCTATACAAACATCTGTTCGCCTCAGTTAAGAAACCAACAACAGACCAAAGTAATAATTACACCAAAGTCCAACGTGGTGAACCAATGTGTTTCTTGGAGTTATTTACAGCATGTGGCAGTAGTTACACGTGTCACCTTGACAATTGAGAGACAATTGAACATTTAGGTACACCTATCGAGATTTGGTGAGGGCAAGTCTCTGAGCATGCCTGTTGGAAATTATCTAATTGATATGGAAAGTCCTAGTCACAGTGGGTGAGATCATTTCCCTGGGCGAGTGGATAAGATGGAGACGGAACTGGATGGCTTTGGTAGACTGGCAAGTAAGAAAGTATTTTCAGTTCTCCCTGTGAGTAGGTGTGGCCAGTTCCTTCAGTTACTGATGCTAGTATAACTCTTCTGCCGCTGTAAGCATGGATAAAAACTTGTTCCCCTAGATTGCTTGGGCCACAGATGCATTGCAGCAAGAGGAAGAAGGAAACCAAGACACGGGAGTCTGAGTAGGAGTTACTTACAGGAGAAGGGATGATTAAAGGCACGTATGTCACCAAGGAACCCATTCCAGCCTGTATGATGACTCAGGATATTTACAGTCCTGGAACTCCCTGCGGGACTCTATCCAACTGGCTCCTCGCACACTCTCCCCAGCTGCTGGCAGGGAGTCTCCTCCCAAATCAGGTGTCTGCTACTTCTGTAACTTGGGGGATGGGTCATGGGAGTCTGGTGAATTTCAAGAACATTCCGAGCTGTCTACTTTCTGACTTCATGAACCTATCTCCAGGAGGGAATGTTGCAAACGGTCACACAGCAACCTCCTCAGGTTAGACTGGGGGGGAAAGTACAAAAAGGCATCATGGTATGCCCACAGGAACAATGTTATGTAACACAGACCCTAAAGAATTGTCATGAGTTCAAGGCGGCCATGGTGAGTTACATAGTTAAGTTCCAGGCCAGCTTGGGCTAGAAGGAGACTGTCTTTAAAGAAAAAGAAAAGAAAAGAAATACAATAAAATTTAAAACAATGTCTTTTTAAAACTTCAAAGAAACAAAGAAAAGTATTTTACTACTGAAATAGTTAACTGTAAGCATGTTGCAGGCATTCTCTGGTTTGAGATTTTATGATTTTGGTGTTTAAGAGGATACTACTTTTCATTTTCAATATGGTATGTGATAAATTATGTGGAAGATGCAGTTATAACATAGACATTGTGTTAGATGGTTTTGTCCAACTAGGTGGATGGAATATAAGCATAAGCCATGCAAAGCTATTTGGTAGGTTAGATGAATTTTTGACACTGTATTTTCAACCTATGGTGGGATACAACCCATTATAAGATTAGGAGCATCTGTACATAAACTTACCTACAAATAAAATGATTTTTATATTATAGAAATGTGCAGGTCTATTTAAGATCTTAAACAGAAGAGTATCAAAGAGAAGCACTACCTGTTGGATAGAAGCTATTCATCTTTTTTTTTCCCACTCATACAAACTTCATAGGTACCCCATTCCACTCCCTCCCTCCACCCCTCCCTGGATCCCCTTGCTCCCTCCCCCCTTTTCCCCTACCTTTCTCCCCTTCCTCCCTTTCTCCCAGTGCCCCCTCCCCCCCATTCCTGGAGCATCCTATAGTGTGCTTATCAAACTTCCCTCTGGGTTCTCCTCTCTGATGAAGTGTAAGAACTCGGTAGCATTGCCTAGAGCTCTTTCTTGTGTCCCCCTCTAGTATAGGAACACTCTTGTGGCTGTTAATCCCTTGCTTCTTAGAATCCTAATGCCTGTGATCCATGCTAGATTTTGGGGGTCAATAATATGTTGGTCATTGCTCAGGTCATGCAATGTCCTATTATGATTACTTCGGCATTAACGTTTGTGGAGTATATTGAATATCATTGCTCCTCCCCATCTTTAGGCTCTTACAATCTTACTACCCCATCTTCCGCAAATTTCCCTGCGAAGCTACTCATCTTTAAAATGATCGGATTAGCATCTCTCTTTCATTTCCTTTCCATTACATTACCTTAAGTTTTGGAAGAATACCAGAATTTTACAAGTCAAAACTAAGCAAAATTCTGACATGTGACCATCAAAGTCTTTTGTATACCAGTTATCAAAATAAAATTCTCCTGGTACTTGCAATTAACAGATATGAAAGGTCTAGATGTCCATCAACAGATGAGTGAATAATATTAACGTGGTACTTATGGATTGTTTTTAGCCCTAATCAAGAAAATAATTGCATGACTTACAGGAAAATCTGTGGAACTGGGGATCCTTGTGAAGGAAATACATCAGAAAGACAAACAGTACAGGTTTTCTCTCATGTAGACTCTAGGTTGAAATACACACACACACACACACACACACTATGGAAAAGGGACCAGTAGGAAATGGAAAGGGAAAAGAGAAAAATGGGTTGAGGTAGGAAACGTACATGGTATTATTATTCCTCTGTGAAACTGTCATGATTAAATATGCATTGTTTTGTACATGAATCAAATGAGTAAAAAAATAAAACCCTTCCTTATAGGGTGCTTGAAGTTATCTAACCAAATGCAATAGCTAATTTTCCTCCTTCATCAAAACCTTACAAAGGTTTCACATAGCCATAGACTTTTTTTGTAAAGCCACATTCTAAAGCAAATCAGCTCTCCTCTTCCTGCTTCCTCTATATTCCTGGAAATTAAAATGGCTTTTAATAACTTCAAATATATATGGACATGTCATTCTGTTACTCTTGAAACTATTAGTAATTTTCCTTTGAATTTATATACGCTTACTTGTAGACTGCGAAGTCACACTATCTTTTCCAAAACAATTAGTAGATTGTTTTCGTAGTTCAGGCCGAAGCCTTCCCATTACATCACAGATAAGATCCACATGTAGCTTTTCAGGTCTTGCCTGGCCTGGTTTTCACCTTCCTCTCTGATGCGTTCCATTCTCTCTCACTGCTGACTCTGCAAGCACAAGGTCCACGGGTCTCTTTTGTTCACTGGGCCTATAGTTTTCTGGTACGTGGTAGGGTTAATGGAGGTACTGGAGTTCTGTTTGATCTTAGGTTCTGCCTCAGGGCCTTTCCCCAAGCTCTTCCCTCTATCCAGGGAACATTCCTTTCAGTTGCTATTGATTTCATCTCGTTTTTTCAGTATTACAGCACCATCCCAGAACAGCCCCCCCCAGAGGAAGGCCTGGTATAGCAATGCTGGGGAGACAGTAAACAGTTACCACCTCACTTCTCTTTAAAGCGAATCAACAAGCATCCTAAAGTCGCTGTTTGGCAAAGCAACATTTCCATGTCGTTCTTATTTAGTCATAACTCCTTGAGGCAGGGATTGGCAGCCAGGATAAAACAAAACAAAACAAAACAAAACAAAACAAAACAGCACACATTTATAACAATGAACAGGTGCGGAGTACTTAAGATATGCCAGGAATTGAGCTTTGTGGCTTAGCCTTTCTCTGCCCGTTCTGAAGCGCTGCATTCACCTGGGTAAGCTTGCCAAATTTCACAAAAACTTGAGAAGAGGTTAACATCCCTCTCCTCATTTTGAGATAATGAAACAGAATCAAAGAAAAATAAGTTCCTTGTCCAAGGTTAACACACGACAGTGAGAATGTAAGCAAGCCAACCTTTGAATCTACTTTATAAAAAGTACTAAAGGGGACCCAGAGTACCTGGTGCTCCTTTTAATTCTGTGCTAGAGATCCAGCACAGAGCTTTGCACGCCAGGCAAATCCCTCTCCATCCCCACTGAGCTGCTCCCAAGACTCTCTGGTCTGAGTCTTAGGAGAACTGGGGATACAAACACCCCAAGCAAGTCAGCAGCGTACTGACTGGTGTAGTGATGGATGAAACAAACTGCACAGTTGGTGCTAAGAGGAAGAACCTCTTTAAATACCAAGTGGGCAAGCAAGCTCCCAATTCCCCACCCCTGCCCCATTCCTCTGTAATTCCAACCACAGAAGACAGAGACAGAAGGTCAGGTAGCCAGAGAATACTGGCTATGGAGA